>WBMY01001911.1:156677-232161 GCA_013397315.1 Donacobius atricapilla | reverse complement strand
CCGCGGGGCCGGGCCGGGCCGGGCGGCTCCGCTCCCGCCCCCGCCCCCGTTCCTGCGCCGCATTTAACGGGGCTCGCTGCCGCCGGCCCGGCCCGTTCCATCCCGTCCCGTTCCATCCCGTTCCATCCCGTGCCGCCGCCGGCCATGGCGCTGCCGCTGCCGCTGCTGCTGCTGGCGCTCGGGCTGGCCGCCGCCGCCAAGTCCCCGTACCAGCAGGTCCTGCAGCACAGCCGCCTCCGCGGCCGGCAGCACGGGTAAGCGCCGCCCGCGGGCACCGGGGGGAGGCAGGCACCGGGGACACCTCTCGGAAAGGCTTTTCCCCCGCCGTAGCCCCTGGGGGGATGCCCCGGTGCCCGTGCGGGCTCTTTGTGCGGGCCGGGGCCGGGGGGAGCCGGGCGGGCACCGCGGGGAGCTCTCGGTAACCGCGGCTTCATTTCGTTCTCTTTCATCCCCTGGTCACTTTTTCTTCTTTCGGTGACTTTTCTGCCTTTCCATCACGAAACTGAGTATTGCAGATGTCAGTTCAGACCTTTCAATGCTTCTTTAACCCCGTCAAGGAAAAAGGAGATAAAGTTCCCTAGGTTTTGAGCCGTTAAAGAGTTTGTGTAGAGAATTCTCATTTTCATGAATTTGTAGGAAAGAAAAAGGAAAATCCCTTTCATGTCTCTGTAGAGTCAGCACCAACTTACACTTTACAACTTACTCTTTCTTTGACTGGAAACACCAGTTAGTCTTGGAAGTTTTCTCGACAAAAATAATCACTTATTTACTCATAAACCTTACAAGATATGGCCTGTGGAAAAATGCAGGTAGACCTCTCTTGCTTGATACACAGCCTGTTACAGAGTGGGTACTTTGAGTCTTCATTAACAGGCAGAAAACTAACCCAATGTTAATAGCTGTTCCCATTGTTTTTAAAATTTATTAAGAATTAGGAATGGTGAAAGGATGACAAACCTTTCAGCTGGCTTCCATCTCTCAGGATGGTGACAGTGATTGAGTTGAAGCTCCTGCTTAAGTGTATTGCTGGAAGCTAGGTCATGAAATGCTTTAAACAAAAAAAAAAACCAAACCTCCCAAGACTTAAATATTGCAATTTGATACATTCTCTGGCAGGGATCCAGGTCAGAATTTACGACAAGGGATGTGCTGGTTTTATGTCTGATCAGGGACACAATCCAAGCGGCAAATTCTGAGCTGATATCTATTTGTAATACATCAATAACGCCAGAATTGCCGTGATTTACGTAGAAATGCAGTGAATCTTGTTGACCATCTCTGTGTGATGTGAAACTAATAAATAATTCTGCTGATAGCGCTGAGACTGAAGTTTGCTCAGGCTGAGTAAGTTAGAGCAGCCCTGGTGTAAAGCACTCATCTGTGCAGAGAGAAGCTTGTTACGTTCCTCCCTGCACAGCTGACAGAGGCTCTGGGTAAGATGTGACTGCGGCCCACTCTGGTGCCTGAGATCTTCGGAAGACACAAGGAACTGGAATGCCAGACCTTCCATCTGAGTTGAGATAAACCCAGTGTAGCTGACCACGGCTCTCTGCTCGCTGCTCCCATGCTGATGGAAAGAGGGATTTATACCAAGCTAACTTTTGAACACCCATGGAATTTTGAGCATTGATTAATGATGTGCCAAAGAGATACGGCAGCACAAAACCAGCCAAAACCATCCTGGATGTTGGGCATGTTGTGTTGCTTGCAGGAGCCAGCTCCAGAAGGATGTGCATCCAGGACTGCCACCCTTTGCTGTGAGCATTCCCCAGACCATCAATGCCCTTATTGAGCCGAGAGTGAGCTGGGAGGCAGAGCTTGGCTCTACAGCAAAACTTGTACGTCTTAATTAACTTTTTTTAAAATGAACCAGCTCAAGTCAGTGAGAGGAGCTGAACAGTGCATAAGGAACATCAACATTTGAAGATGAAAATGTAGGGGTGCTCTTCCCAAACCCAGCCAGCTTTGCGGGCACAGCGTGGTGCTGGGCAGCTCCATGGCCACAGCCATTGCAGGTATCTGGGGCTGTACATTAAATCCTGCTTTTCTCAGCCCCTTCCCAAGGGCAGCCCCTGTCCCGGCAGCTCCCAGCTGCTGCTGCCAAGCAAAAGGCTTTGGCTGGAGGGGAACAATAGGCAGTTTTATCCTGGAGTCAGCGCGGCTGGCTGGGAACGGCATGGCAGAGGTGATGAACTCCAACGAGGAGAGAGAAGAGTGTTGACAAATTCATTTTAAGCCAGACTGGGCAAGGAACCAGAACATGCAATGCGGGGAGCCGCTACTACAGCTTGCCTGCGGGAATCATTGATAACACAGCCCCGAGCAGGGATTTTTCCACACTGAGGAAAAACTGGAAAGAAGCTTTCCCCCCATAAGTCAGGGAGGAAGGAGCAGCCCCACAGAGCTGCAGTCCCAGGCAGGGAGGAGGGAGCAAGGCAGTTCAGTACTGTCCGGGAGGCACAAGGGTTTTCTTGGCAGGCTGCTCCTGGGGATGCGGGGGAAGTGATCAAACAAGTCCTTCAGTAGCCAGGCTTGTCAAGATGAATATTAGAGGGATTGTCCACTGCCGTCAGCCAGATGCTAAAATTGAGGCAAGGTTTGGAATTTTGATGTAATTGGAACCATATTTCTGCATGGTGGGGCAGGGTGGCCAAGGTGGGCTGAGTCAGAGAGCACAGACGTCTCTCTAAGTGATGATTTGGCTTGGAAGTTGCTGAGTCTGGGCCAGTTTGCACCAGCGGAAAGTTTGGTTTTGTGATTTCTAACTTTTTTGTCAGTAGGTTCTTGCTCCTTGCTCCCTGCCTTATGTACAGAAACTGAATGAAATCCTTTCATGAAGAAACGAGCTACCATTACTGGATGTGGCAGTAATGAGGGAAGCGATGAGCTGAGTCTCCCCAGGTCCCACAGGTCCTCTCTTTCCCCTCGGGGCAGGGTGAAGGTGCCTGGGACACGCAGGGTCGGATGCTGCCTCCGCAGGGCCCTGCAGCAGCCGCCCCAACAAAGGCTCATTGAAAGCGAGCCAGGCTCCCGCGGAGGTTGGCACTGGAGTCAGCCGGCGTATAGGAGACCCTCAGGTTAATTCATGCTAATGATGGCAGGCTGGCCCGTCCTGGGATGCCGCTGAAAAGCAAGCACGGCCGCAGGAGGACTTGGTGGTTGGGCTGCGAACTCTGCTTTTGTTCATTCTGGGGGGCAAGCGGGCAGCGCCTCAGTCAAACGCAGCGGGACACAGGCTGCTGCCTGTTCTGAGCAGAGCAACACGACCTTCACAAGAGCATCTCCAGACCCCATTCGGAGTTCTGTTTGTGCAAATGAAAAATCTGCCTCGGACAGCACACAGCGCTTCTGACAGGCTGAAGTGATGATTTATGTGTTTTGCTTAATTATTTGTTTTCCCTTCAAGTATTGGCAGCCAATACTGTGCATACTTTCAGTGGTGCTGCTGCAACTGGGACATGGCAGTGGTGTTGGGAATCCAGCCTCAGCTGGACTAAGCATCCGCAGCTTGCTTGAGCATTTGCTGCGCCTCTGGTCAAGCCCAGAGGCAGCTGATGGCCTTGCAACCCCAATCCATAAATCATATCTTTTGTGCTGACCATGTTTTGCCTACATATGTGGCCAGGGCTTCTGGCCGCAAACCACAGAGAGGGTGAGCCAGGCAGAGCAGGGAAATGCTGTGCTGGCCAAACCAGCAGCAAGGAAACTCCCAGCTCCAGCTTGACCACATCTCTGCTCATGGTGATACCACTTCTTAGAAAGCTGCAGGGCTGCAGTCAGCTCTCAGCAGGGCTGCTCACACATGGAACACCAACCGCCAGGTTTTTTGGCTGAGCAGGAGCTCTTGGTACCTTATGGGCTGATACAGCCCCTCTTGATCTGTGTTGTCATAACTGGTGTGTTGAAACGGGGAGGGTTTGCCACTGCTCCTTTTCCCCTCGTTCAGCACAGCATTCATGTCCAGAAATTGCCGAGTCTATCATACAGCCAAAGTTCTGGGTTTGGTGCAAGTCTGTTGGCTCATAAATATCTGTCTTACCTTTTTTTTATGTCCTAGACAATAGAATAATACTCTCTTTTGCAAGGATTTGTATTATTGCATAACTTTCTTGGGTTTTAGCTGAGTTCTGAATTTTAAGTAGCTGTTCACCATGGAAATTCTGACCAAAGTATTTTTACTTGATTTCTTTATATTTTGGTGAGAGGTAGAACATGGAAAAAAGCCAAGAATTTGCACTCAGTGAATAAAGAGATGCTCCGGCAATGTCAAGAGAGATCTCTTTCACTGCTTTTTCCATGATAGTCATGGTAGGCCTAAACTGAGCAAGTTGACTTGCAGCTCTCAAGGTTTCTTCCCTTGCCACCCCAGCAGGGCTTTTCAGGCCCTGCAGGCTGGGTCTGGCTCCGTGTTGGGGGGTCAGCACTGGAAGGAGGGAGGCTTACAGGACCCTCTTCTGATCTGTCGTCCCCTGCAGCCCCAACGTGTGCGCGGTGCAGAAGCTGATCGGCACCAACAGGAAATATTTCACCAACTGCAAGCAGTGGTACCAGAGGAAGATCTGCGGGAAGTCCACGTAAGTCCCTGAGTGCCAAAGTGTCTCCCCAAAGACCCCGTGGTGGAGGTGGGTGCTGGGTGGCAGAAGCAGATGTGGGATGCCAGAGCCCGTGGTGTGTGTATGTCATGTGTGTCTGTGTTAAAAATTCTTTTAGCTTTTTACCCTCTAAGAAATACTTGTTTTTCTAAAACACTTTGATGTTAAGAATGAAAAGGGCCATGTAAATATAAACCCTGATGGTTTATTCTAATTGCATTTCTATACATACTTATATGGCTCTCTGTGCTGTAATGAAGTGTGTGCCAGATGTTTTCTAGTACTGTCTGTCTCCTTGATAGGCTCAATGCTGCCTGGATTTAAGAAATAAAAAAGGGGGAAAAAAAGGCAGCCTAGAGCTGATGGATATTGGAGAGAATGTAAAATTCATCTCCATCTGTTTGCTTTGGAAGGGAAAACAAATAAAAGGAAAGAGGTGTCAGCTTTAGCCAACACACTCTGACTCCACCAGGAAAGTTAATCAGACTTGCAGGCCAATTCCACGTCTAAAATTGCAAACAATAATATTCAAGTAGCTGTTGCATGAAGAATCTGTGTGAGCAGCCTCGGGACATTCTTTTGAAAGATGCAGTCAGCAGATAATTAAGGCTATGCATGCTTGACTATCTGCCAGGCTGTGGAGCAGGAGCAGAGAATCGTTTTCCTTGCTGTAGTGCAGACTGGGCTTTTGGACACCCTTGCTGGCCCCCAGCACGGACCATCACAACACCCAAGGGCAGTGCAGAGATTCCCTGAGCAGTCCTGCCTGTGGGACCAGGTCCAGCTCTCGTCCTGGATCTGCAGGGTCAAGAATGGAGAGAAAAAAATCATCTCATTTGTTTCCCTTGAGGCTCTGTGTAAATTCTAATTAAATCTATAGCAACACGCTGTTCTTCACTGCAGATTTGGGTTGCCATCGTTGGTTTAGCTGTGACACCTGGCTGTCAGGATTCATGTGTGATGGTGTAGGGAGGAGGAAGCAAACCAGGAGTCATGGCTGTGCATAGCTTTTGGCCTTTCATTGTACTTCACATGAATTTGCCCTAAGGAGGAAAATTCTGGACTTCAGGAGGATGTATTGCTGGCTGTGCCATGTACTGTGCATGCATCATTGTTTTCCTTATGTCCAGTTGTCTCTACAGAAAAAAAAAAATGGAGAGGCAATATTGTAAAAACAAACAATCAGACCCCCCTCCCCCTAATTCTACAAACAAAATTTTGGGAAGGCTAAACTTGGGTGGTTAGAGTTCAGGCTGTCATCTTGGCTGAATAATGGCACTTCTTGGCATAAAATGGACAAGTTTATGGCCTGGCAATATGGTCTCATGATTGCCTTTTCTGATAACAGAGTAGCTCAGTATGTCTCCAAAGAAAACATGACTCAGCTGTGGATGTGGGAGAGTTTTGCTGCTGTGGTCACTGAAAGGCAAAGCACTCCAGCCATGGATTTCTTTAGCTCTGAAGCAAGTGAGAAACTAACCTTATGTAAACCAAGTGTGCAGCTGTATTTGGCACAGACAAATGCATCCACTTCCCTCGAGGAGGAGGTGGAATAACTGGCATCTGGCTGTATTTCATTATTTCACTTGAGGAGACGGGGTGATCTCTTCTACTTCAGTTTCTCTGCTTTTACCCAAGTGTTTCACCCAGTGATGCATCACTGAGAGAAAAGCACACAGACCATTAACCTGCCTGTTAACCTATGAAGTAATCTTTCCATTATCCACAGAATTTGCTCACTATTCTTTGCTTTACATCATCTCCTCAATGGGTGTTATTGTCTTCTCTCCTCCCAGTCGTTCTTAAGCCTGGGCCCTGCTTCCCCTTTAGCAGTGCTGGTGCAGACACGTGCCTTGACTCAGATTTTCCGGGGGATCCTGGGACAGCTCTGATTACAAATGTTTGCTTGTGACGGCTCCCACTGGACATGGTGTGCCTGGCATATGGAAGCAATCAGGAGTCATTTGGGCTATACAGGACATGATGCATTTTGCTGTAGCAGTCAAATTCTTACAGCAGGTCAGGAGTCTGATGCTGTGCCATGCTGGGGTGTCAGGGCCCAGGAGATCAGGTGGGCACAGCTGATGGCGCTCAGCATAAGCCTCCAAACTGGCCCCTCCTGTTGGAGGTTTTGAGAATATCCCTAAATCCTAGAAAAAAAATCAGGATTTGGCAGGTTAATCATAACTAGGTGGATCCAGCCTTTGCTTGGGATCTGCAGTCAGCAGTCTTCTCCTAAAGCTGTGGGCATGGTCCTCTTCCATGCAGGGGGAGCCCCTCCATTGGCCCCAGGGGGAAAGTGGGGCTGCATAAGCATGGTCATTTTATCCTCCTCATGAAAGGTTTTTCCCACCTGAGAACAGCAGTTCTGGGGAGTAGACACTTGACCCATCTCACCTACTTCACATTTGTCCTGGCTGTTTTCCTCTCTATTTGCTTAAAGGGCCAGTGGTGCCACAAGCTGTATGTGTGTTGCAGGTGACAGTGCCTGGCTCTAGGACAGTTTTGAGTGCTTTGGTTTCTTTCCTTTTCCTGCTCTGAGCACTGTTTCAAACAGGTATCGGGGAGGGAGGTCAGCGAGAGAGCCGGAACTGCTAAGGAGCAAAGCTGAGTCCCTGCAGAGCTGGCTCGGGGCAGAGAAATTCATCCCTCAGCAAGGAAGGCAGAGAAGTTGCTGCAAGCCTGTAGCGTAACTTCACTCCCTGTGGGATGATCACATCCTGCATGGGGAGGCTTGCAGTGACTGGGGCAGCGAGGAAAGCCAGCCTGAGGAGCACAGATGTGCTCGGCGTGCAGCCGCGGCTGCGTGTGCCTCCCCCCTGGGTCACTGCTCTGGGCTGGCCGGGCTCAGTGCCCCAGGGAGCAGCAGGTGCCGTGCTGAGCCCCTCCGTGGCTGCTGGCAGAAACAAAGCGGTTCCGCCTCGCTGGGGAGGCTCTGGGGGCTCGGTGGATCTGATGCTTGGGAGGCATCTTCTGGCCCACAGGGGTGGAGTGACTCCACTGGGGCTGTTTGTGCACAACAGAAATTTTAACTCATGCATCAGAAGAAGACTCCTACCTCTTCATCTCCCTTTTTCTTTTTTTTTTTTTTAATTTGTTTTTCTCTGCTGAAGAGGATTTATGTAGAGTTTTTATCATTGCTGATGAAGTGAGATAACATAGTTGGCAAGAAGTCTGACACTGCTTTGATTTCAAGGAGTGCTGAGACAAAAGTATTTTGGTAATTAGGTAACTTTCCACTGTTGCTTATTCCAGAGTCAAACAAATAGTTTATTCAGAGTATATTTTCATCATTTTGCCTGTGTATTTTATATTTTTCTCCTTCCCTTGTGCACTGGACTCATTCTTCCAAAATTGGGGTTGTAATGGAACACATCCCCACATACTATTTTGTCTTGAGAATGAAAAGACAACTCATAAATTTTGGTTTTGATTATTTTTTGAGGAATAACCCATTAATAAATTCTTTTTTTTTTTCCCTTTTAAATTAACTTGCATTTTTTCTTGTGTGATGTACTTTCCTCAGTTGGGAAAAAAATTACTGGCACTTATTTTACAAAAACAAAACATATGGGCTTTATTACAGGAAATTATTACAAATGGATCTTTTTTCACTAATATATGCCTAAGCTTATTTTTATTACCTTGAAAAATGCACTTAAAATTTAATTTCAGCTCCTGAGAATGCAACAGCAGTGAAACAATGACTAATAAAAGCCTAAACGAAAGGAGCTTGTTTCTGCGGGCAGACACAGACATTAAAGAAATAGTGTTTCAAAACCAGAAGCTAAAAATCTATAGATTTGACTTGAGATTACTCAATGAGGCGGTCAGGAAATTGTGGCCAAGGCGTTGCAGGGTGGCTAACAAATGCTCTTTGTGCGAGGGCAGTGCTGATCTAACGCACATCGCTGGCATCCGCGGTGTCCCCGTGGATGGGCTGTGGCCGCTGAGCAGACAGCAGAAACAGGGGTGGACGGGGCAATTCCAAAGGGTTTTGTGCAGAACCCTCGGTGTGGAGCAGTGGCTGGGAGGTGTTCAGGGGAAGTGCTCCTCCCTGGGCAGCCGACTGTGGCTCCCACCCAGCTGGAGCCGGAGGTGCCAGGAGCAGCCTCGCTCTCCCATGGATGTGTAGGGCACAGCAGCACTGGGATGCAGAGAATCCTTCAGCCACGGCTCGGCTGCTCCTCTCCGAGGGCTGGAGGTGCTGCTGGACCAGTCGGGGACATGCCCTGGGACCACCCCTGAGCAGCCCCCGGAATGGTGCCTTTGGGTGGGCTGGGTGGTCTTTTGTTTCCACCGGGTCCACCAGCCATGGGAGGCCAAATGCCTGAAGCTGAAGCTGTGGTTTTTTTAACCCTCATCTCTGGCTCCTTGTAGGTGCCAACCCTGGGCTGAGCAGCTCTGTGTTCACCTGGCCCTTTGCAGCAGTTTGGCAGTGCTCGGAATGGGGATGTGCCAGGCACATGGCAGGTGACGCCGAAGGCCACCTTCAGTGGGAGAGGGAGATGGGGACTTGAGGGAGTCCCTGCCCGAGTGGAGCTGGCCCTGTTTCTGCCTTGGTGCTTCCTGCCATGAGCTTCCCTTCCTGCTGGAGATGTCCACAAACCCAATGAAAAGCAGGAGGTGCAGTCATGGAATCAAGGAATGGCTTGGCTGGGAAGGGACTTGAAGCACCATGCAGTTCCACCTCCCTGCCATGGGCAGGGACACCTTCCACTTGGCCAGGTATCTGCATCCCTTCCCAGTGCCCTCCTCTCCTGGCAGGCACCTGGTGGGGGTGCAGGGATGGCTCTAAGGCAGTGAGCCACAGGCTGTGTGCAGCCAAGTCCTGCCCCTTTGGAGCAGCTCATTAATCTCCAATTGATCTATAAGTAAGGCTTTTAAAGCCTTCATCAGCACTTTGGAATGATTTCTCTTTAATCAGCTCTTCATCTTTGATTACAGGCCTGAACTGTCTAGACTGGATTTAGTTTCTAGGGTGAAAAAAAAGAAAAATTGGAGGTAGGGGAGGGAAGTGGTGGGGGAAGAAAGTGTATGTTTCCAATGAACACAAGACAGGGGGCTGGGAAAGTGGAGCAGCAGAGTGTTAAGATCTCCAGTAGTCAAAGGAAGGGATTGCTTTAGGCAAACTCTTTCCCACATGGAATATATAATGTCTAGACAATCAGTCTGGGTTTGCTTTGTAATTCTCTTAGGAAACCGTGACACAGAATTTATTTGCTTCTGTCACAGTAAAGCAGGTATTTGTTTCACTTTCTGGCTCTTAATTGTCCTGAAGAATTCCCTATTAAACCCCAGGCATTTCCACTGTTTGTTAACAGTTTTAAAATGATGACAAATATCTGAAGCTGGAGGATTTTCCTCTCTCTCTGAGTGAGTGTGCTGACCCTCAGCAGTACAGCATCCTCCTTGTCTCAAATACAACTGGGAGCACAGAGGAAATGCTGGTCCTTGGGAGGAACACCTATTCGCTGGCTGTCTCAGCCCATCAGTCAGGTGGCCTTGCTACTTTCACAACCAAGCATAGAGCAATAGGTGAAATAATCCCCTGGGAAAAATAAACAGGCAACTTCTGGATTCATTTTTCCCCCTTTCCTTTCTTCTTTTTTTTTTCTTCTCCTTCTTAATATCAAGCCATGTTCCCTCGAATGGGCACCTTTGAGAATCAGATTATTGTTTCCCATAGAGCTGCAGATGATGGATGCAGTTTTCAGGCAGCTCTTGCTTATTTAGGGTCTGCAAATGGGCAGGGCAGCCCAGGATGGTGCCTCTGACCCCTTTGGTTTTACCAGGGGAAGGTGCTGCCAGTCAGAAGGAGGTGCTGCTCTGAGGGTGCTCACATGGACACAGCTGTGCTGTGGTACTGCCCGGGCTGCCTGTGGGTTCACATCCCACCACTGGTGAAGTTTCTCCTTGCAGGGCTTTTCCCAAGTCCTTGTGCCAACGCACATATCTGAGAACAGGGTTCTCCTTTCCCTCCAGGTCTGCCTTGTGGGTTTTGCCATAGGTAAGCAAATCATTTCTGGTGGTGGACAAAGCCAGGGTGGAATGAGGGGGGAACGCTTTGCTGGTTTGGTGCAACAGCCACGGTGGAGTTGCAGGTGTTGCCTGAACAGTGATGAGCTGTGACAGCAGCAGTCAGCCGAGGAGATCCCCAAATCCCATGGGAAACTGCCCAGATGAACCAGCACTGGCACTCTTGCTGGGACTGTGGAATCAATTTCCATCCACTGTTTGTATAAAGTCTCCTGAAAAGTGTGGTTTTGAAAAGAAATCGTGTCTGCTTTTGTTCTGTGGAGAAATTGGCAACATGCAGCCCTGAAGGAGATAAAAGTGTTGCTAGTCTTTTGTTGAAGTCTGTATTTCTAATGAAGAGTCTGCTTGGAAACATCCCCAAATAGGGATGGACCCAGAACTTTAGCAAATAGAGAAAAAACTGTGAGACACTGTTGGTTAATCTGCCGTATCCATCTCTTATTCCAGAGTAATCAGTTACGAGTGCTGTCCTGGATATGAAAAAGTTCCTGGAGAAAAAGGCTGCCCAGCTGGTAAAAATATGTTTGACATTTTTTAGACTTCTTAAAATTATACAGCTGCCTAGTAAAGGGAAATGTTAGAAAATTGCTCAAAATGGATTTCATTTTTGCAATTTATGCACAATATTGCCATGAAAAAGCCAAAATGGACTCAGTGGAGCATCAGCCAAGGGTCAGATCAGCTCCAAAGCATGCTAAATGTTCCAGACAGCTTAGAACCGTGGATGTAATTGAACTTAACTGAGCAAGGGAAGGCCATAAGGAACTTCTTATTCCAGCAAGTATTATGTCTATATTGGAAATTCAATGCAAAGGAAGGATAGAGTAATAGACAGCTCTACCAATCTCAGCTCATTTTTATTTTCATAGATTCATAGCATGGTTTGGATTGGAAGGAACCTTAAAGATCATCTGGTTCCAACCCTCTGCCATGGGCAGGACACCTTCCACTAGACCAGGTTACTCTAAACCCTGTCCAACCTGGCCTCGAACATTTTGGCAAGCATGGGGGGTTATCAAAGTTTTATTTAGGAGAAAATACAGTTGATATTGGGGGGCAATAAACTGGGTTTATTGAAGAAAGCCATTTTCTGCTTTTGCTTTTGGAACACTTACTTTCACAAAAGTCGGATGCCTCCAAGTTAACCTCATGGGCTAGTGCATGTGGTTAGTGGATCCTGGGACCAGCAGTGCCCAGCACCAAATCCCCAAAGCTTGAATACAAACAGGATTGGGTGAAAGCAATCATTATCTTTGCTTGCCTAAATCACATTTGTATAAATCCAGAATAAGTCCATCCAAACTTGCAACCATACAGTAGATCCTGGATTACACTGCTGTAATTGAGGGTGAAGCTCTTAGGCTATGATTATTTATTATCTAATTATTGAACAGACTCCAATCCCCTGATGTGTTTCATTTCCCCTGGTGTTCTCACCAGCTATGCTTTAATTCAGCCAGAAGGAGGAATGATGTTTTTGGGAACTTAACCTTCTCTTCTTCCAGCTCTTCCACTTTCCAACATCTATGAAACCCTGGGAGTGGTTGGGTCTTCCACCACACAGCTCTACTCTGACCGCTCCAACCTAAGGCCAGAAATTGAAGGACCCGGAAGTTTTACAATTTTTGCTCCCAGTAATGAGGCCTGGGCATCCTTGTCTGCTGTAAGATAATTCCTCTGCTTTCTCCTCTTCCTCTGATTTTCCCTAGGGGAGATCCAGCTCTGCAGGGGTCTGGCAGGATAGACACAGTACTGGTAGAGGAGGGACTGTGGATTTCCAGGATGGTTATCACTGTACTGATCCATCAGCTCCGGAGTTTTGTTTCTGAAGGATCCCATCACCAGAGAGATGTGGATGTAGAAATCCCCTCATTCAGTTTGCCCTGCCTGTTTCCATTAGAGATTGAGACCTGCAGCAAGAGGCTTCCCATCCCTTACCAGTTTTCTTGTTGACCCTTACATCACCATTCTTGTTGTTCTTAATTTGTACAAATAGCCAGTCCCAACTGGAGCCTCAGTAATTCCCACATGAGCGTGTCCCATGCTCAATTAGATATACATTTCCTTTACATTCATTTTGATTTTCTCTTTCCATGTCTTGTGATATTTCCATTACTGAAGTGGTCACTGCTGTCCTGCTGGTGCTCCCATCCCAGTCGAGCATCCCTGTGAATAAGAACAACTACTAGGGCAGGGAAGGGGGATATTTATGGATCTCCCCACTGCCAAGCCTCTGCCCCAAATGCCCCAGCAGAGCCCCTTGGGCAGGGATGCTGCTATTGGGAAAGGTGTTTCGGTGTATTTGTCAGTGGCCCTTGTGCCTTCCTGCTCGTTTCAATGCAATGATCCTGCTCTGGAGCTGCAGTCATCCCTTTGTGTGCCAAGGACGGGGTGTCAGAGCTCTTGGCTTCTTTTGTAAGGCAAAAGATAAAGATTCGAGAAAGTTGAGCTCATAATTTGCACAAATGGGATGAGGCCAAATGAATCCCTTAATATTCATGTCCACACCCCCACCTTGGGAGCAATCTGGGTGCAGACAGACCTCCTTGTACTCTCTAACAGATGCCTAATTGCACTCAGTACTGAAAATTTGGTTTTTCTGATTTTCAGGAAACTCTGGATTCCTTAGTGAGTAACGTTAACATTGAGCTGCTCAATGCCCTCCGCTACCACATGGTGGACAAGCGGGTCCTCACAGATGACCTGAAACACGGCACCACACTGAACTCCATGTACCAGAACCTGCCCATCCAGATCCACCACTATCCCAACGGGGTAAGGCATGCACACAGTCACAGGGGCTCGGGCTGGAAGGGACCGCAGTGGGTCACCTGCTCCAGCCTCCCTGCTCGAGCAGGGTCATCCCAGAGCACATGGAACAGGACTGTGTCCACATGGTTCTGGGTATTTCCAGTGAGGAAGACCCCACACCCTCTCAGGGCAGCTTGCTCCAGTGCACGGTCACCTGCAGTAAAGTTCTTCTTTACCTACTCACAGCAAGTTTGCTTTTTGGCTGCCTTGCAGCTCTTGCACTGTTCTGGGACCTCCAGTACTCTGTAATGCTTGGGTTGGCAGCTATTGATTTAAGATACATGGTATGAAGGAGTTTGAAAAGAATATTTTTAAGCAGATGGTTTCCTCAATGCTGTTGCAGGGCAGTTGCCCACTCTGCTGTGTAACTCTGCTTGCCCAAGTATTGGTTCTGGCATATTTTCTTTGTCTTGAGGGTAGACAAAATCACTGATGATTTTCAAAGCTCTTTAAACATGAAATATTTCAAACATTCTTGATAGAACATTCTCACTTTTGACGTGTCTTTTAAGGAAATTGAATTTCTGCTCTTGCTGATTCAATAAAGTGCTCACTGCATTTGAAATAGAAAGAGAAAAGCAGCCGAGGCTGCTTAACCTTCTGGTTTTAGTGCATGTAACACCCCATGGGTGTTTCCCACTGCAGATCGTGACTGTGAACTGTGCCAGGCTGTTGAAAGCTGACCACCATGCCACCAATGGAGTGGTCCATGTCATCGACAAAGTCATTGCCACCACCACCAACACCATCCAGCAGATCATTGAGACTGAGGACAGCCTGGAAACCCTTCGGGTGAGTCAACATGTGGCTGCTCCAGGTCTCCTTGAAGATGCTCAGTCATCCCTCTCCCAGTCAATTGTCCTGAAGAGCTTTGCCAGTGTCTTGGGCTGTGACCCTGGAGCTGCTGTTGAAATCCTTGTACCGATGTAGCTCCTTTTGATTTAGGAAGAGAAGTGTTTGCTATCAGTGCAAGTGGGGTTTTATGACATTAATTGTCACCCTTCTATGGCTGCTCAGAAAAGAGAGAGACTGAGTCTGTTTCCTCACTCTTGTAGGGGAGTCTTAGCCTTAGGAGACATTAACTGTTCCAATTTGATGTGTCCTGATTTATTTGCCTTGATAGTTGCCAAATTAAGGAAAATGCACAGGGGATTTGCAGTTAGCCAGCTGTGGGTTCTGATGTGAATTATTCACTGGAAGTACTGTGAGCCTTTCCAGGCATATCTGGGTATTCAAACTAGCTCTCAGTCTTGCCAAAAAAAAAAAGGGCTCTTGTACTCAAATTTCTGGAACAGCAGAGAACCATGGGGCTGGGTCAAATTTATAAAGGGACCAAAGTGCTGAATGAAGCTATTCAGGAATTTTTGTAAGTCCTCTGAAATTATAAAAGCCTTAATAAGTCTGGCCCCTAGTGTGTCCTTGGACAAAGTTTCTGACTTATGTATTCTTGCTGAGTGTGTTTTTCCCTCTCTCCTTGTTTCTCTGAAGACTGCTGTGGCTGCATCTGACCTCAGCAGCTTGCTGGAAAGTGAAGGCCAGTACACACTCCTGGCTCCGACCAATGAAGCCTTTGAGAAGATCCCACGAGAAACACTGACCAGGATCCTGGGAGACCCAGAAGCCCTGAGGGGTAAATGCTTGTTTACTGAGGCCATTGAGAGACTGAAGAGTAATTTTCAGTTCTACATTTTTTCTCAAGCACAAGGCAACAGCTCCTCAATACACTCTGACAACAGCTGCAGTAATCAGATGTGACAGAGTCCATCTTTTTTAGGCAGCCCAGATCCCTTTGGTTGTAGATGTGTAGACATGGCAGGAGTGACATCCAGATATGGATGAGGGAACTGAAGCAGTCCCTTTTCTGTGTTTTCTTTTAGCACTTTATGTGGTGGTGATTTCTATCGATCCAGCAAGATGCGAGAAAAGTAATATCTAATCAATGTAACTTCCCTTGACAAGTGAGTCGAGTACCCACGTGAAGCCTTTTGAAGTTGGCAGAAATCTATAAAAAGTGACTCCTTTTCGGCATTTTATTTCACAGGCTGTGGAATTAAAGTCAGCTCAATTTAAAATGACTGCATTTTATGGGGTTCACCCTGGCCATTGAACAACATCCCTGAAAGCTGCAATACTTTCCTAGCTGGTTTTGCAGCTCCCTAAGACACTGTCCTCTCTCACAGACCTGCTGAACCACCACATCCTGAAGTCAGCCATGTGTGCTGAGGCCATCATTGCTGGCCTGACCATGGAGACTCTGGAAGGAACCACCTTGGACGTGGGCTGCAGTGGGGAAGAGCTGACCCTCAACGGGAAGCCCATCATTGCCAACAAGGATGTCCTGGCAACCAATGGTGTTGTACATTTTGTTAATGAGCTGCTGATCCCAGACTCAGGTACTGGTGCCTCCCTGCAGTGCTCTTTCTGTTGACTTTCTTTTGTCTATTTTGCCAAGGAAATCCTGGATTTAGAGGGCACAGTGAGGAGTGAATAACACTTAATGCAAGGTTACTATGTGTTGCTTTTCTTTTCAGCTAAGACTGTGTTTGAGTTGGCACAAGAATCTGAAGTTTCCAAGTCTACAGACCTTTTCAGACAAGCTGGTCTCAGTTCTCATCTAACTGGCCGTGAGCAAGTGACCCTCCTTGCCCCAGTGAATAATGTGTTCAAAGGTAAACCAGATATTAAATCCCTTTCTTCCATCAGTTTGGGCTGCAGATCTCCTTCACACAGGCTTCAGCCAAGTTTCAGTGCACAAGTATGCAAATCCTCTCTCAGATGCCTCGAGGCAGTGGCATCTAGGTTTGCAATTTAAAACTGATGTGGGTAATGCTCTGTATTTGAATGGTTTTTAATGTCTCAATAGCCATTTTAAGTGAATCACCGTTTTTTTTCCATACTTTGTGCTGCAGATGGACTCCCTGTTATTGACAGCAACATGAGAAACTTGCTTCTGAACCACATTGTTAAAGACCAGCTCTCCTCTAAATACCTGTATCATGGACAGAAACTGCAGACTCTGGGGGACAAGGAACTGAGAGTGTTTGTGTATCGCAATGTGAGTCCTTCCTGGGTGCTGTGCTCCCTGGGGCACAGTGATGCTCAGAGTTCTAATGTTACAGCTATCGTGTCAGAAGTGGAAATGAGCATTGTGGGAAGTATCAACATCTCTCTTTTGAAGAATATTCTAATGAAATCTTCTTTCCTGCCATGATGTTTGCAGAACCTTTGCATTGAAAATGCCTGCATTGCTGCCCATGACAAGAGGGGAAGGTTTGGGACCCTGTTTAGTGTGGACAAAATGTTAACTCCCCCGACTGGCTCAGTGATGGATGTTCTCAAGGCAGACCATCGCTTCAGGTGACCTTTCTACTCTTCCCAAGTGTCAGTTAGGAGCAGAAGAGCTGCCAAAGCAGTTTCTGTTTGTTATGGGCTGTAGTCATGACAATGTATATGTTTTTTTAGCGTAAAAAGATCATCCAAAACCATGGTCTCTCTAAATTATAGGGAGTGAAACTTCAAAAAACCCTCAGTCAACTGTGAGCCAAGAGTAAGTGGTCCCCTTAATACCATAAGAATCTGGCTCTGAAGCCATCTCTGCCCATCAGAGCCGCTGTAGCCAGACCTCTCTGACTCCCCATACCATCTGGTCCCCATGGAGTCAGCACTACCAGGTTGCTTTGCCATTTCTCAGATGTTCTGGTGGGACCACACAGGCCCATTTCCTCCCTAATCACCATTTTGGTTATTTGATTTGCTGGACCCCAGCAGGATTTCACAATTTTCCCAGCTCTCTCTCGAGCCCAGCACACAGCTGACCAGCGAAGTGGTTTGCAGTGAAGCATTTGACGCATGTTTGCTTTGCAGCACGCTGGTGGCTGCAATCCAGTCTGCAGGTCTGACAGAGAACCTGAACAGGCCGGGAACCTTCACGGTGTTCGCTCCGACAAACGAAGCTTTCCAAGCCATGCCCCAGGGGGAGTTCAACAAGCTGCTGGGTGAGCATCTCCAGAACACCCAGGTGACCAGCTGTGTGTGACTGCTGTCACTGGGAGGAATGGCCAAGTTTCTCTGCTGTATCTCATTCCTTGGCTCTGTCTGTTGGAAGCATGAGCTTTCTACCCAACTGGGCTGTCTGAGCAGAAAGCTGAGGATGCACAGAGTGGCACTGAATCCCCCAAGTGGGGTTCATACTGCCTGTGTTCTTGGAAGACATGTTTGTAGCGTGTGTCATAAATGCACTGTGACTTTTAATTTGGCTGTGCTGTTGGTGTAAACGAGATAACTCCCAGATACTTCTAAAAGTACCAGGGAGGCCTCTGCCTTTTTTAAGGAATAAAGAAGTGAGAATGTGACTCCTGACCACACAGGATCAGGGTGTCTGCACTAAGTTTTGCATGATCCACGTACAGCCTCAAGTTACACTGTATGAAATTTAAGTAATAAAAGGTTGGGGCTGTTTCTCCTTCTCCATGTACATGGACAAAGCAGGAGGTCCAGTCTAATCCTGGGAAGCCAACAATGTCCCATTCTAGCTTGGACAAAGACCAGTATCCTGAAGAGCAAAGGCATGCAGGCTGGGTGTGGAAAAAAGCATGGCAATGTTTAATAACTCCCTTCTGGATATGCAACATGATCTTTTATTTTGTTCATGTTGAAAATTGGTTGTGGTTGGAAACAATGTCAGGTATTTGAATGTAATGTCTTCTTGTCATTAGAACCCAGCCAAACATTGAGATCATAATTTGGGAAGCATCTTCCCCTGGTAGCTGGTTATCCTTTTAAGTGCAAGGATGAGGAACCAGTAATATCAGTCCAGTCTTACGCTTAATATATAAATATTTCAGAAATGTAATGGCATTGTAAATGGCTGCGGGAATGAAGATTCCCAGATGCAGACACTTCAGATGTTCTTTTCTTGCACAAATGTTTAGCTTATGCCTCTGATGAAGGAGTGGATTGTGCTGGTGAGGATGTGCAGAGTGAACTGTGGCCACCTAGGAAAACCAGAATGGAAAAAAGCTTGCATACAACCTTTGAAAGCGTTGAAAGAAAAAGTCCCCCTTGCTGAGGGAGCTGCTCTGTGGATGGAGGCCACCTTTGCACTAGCTGTGTGTAGGGCTTGTCAGCGACCCTGTCTGTCTTGTCAGGGGTGGTCAGTGGCCCTGTGTCCTCTGAAGAAGATGGAGAAGCACTACTGGCCCGTGCTGTGCACATCACCACCTCTTCTGGAAAACAGATGGTGCAGGGAAAGCACCTTATCTTCCTAAAATCTGTTTCAAAGCACAGCTGTATGAGTAGAGGCTCAGTGGGCTGATATCAGGGCATCAGTACATGAGACATTAGTGTCACTTCTCCTGCACTTTTCCCCTTCCTACCAAACTGTGAGGATTGTCGCCAAGTGACACTGGCCTTGGTGACATTTGAAAATACCAGAATGCCCTGTCTGCTTCCTTATTTCACATGGGTCTTTCCCCACCCCATCCCAGACTTCCTTGGGAAGTGAAAGCAGCAAGAGAAGCAGTTTCGTTCTAAGAAGCAGGTTGTCGCTTGGCACAGTGAGAGAATGAGGGGTGAAAACCCAAGAAAGAGAGAATTCATGTGTAGAGCAGGCTTGGTAGGTACCAAGGTGGGACACTGGGAGAGGGTCCTGGACTTGGGAGCCTGACCTGCCCGGGCAGGAATGGCCTCCACGCCCTAACCAGGTCCTTCTGCCTGGTGTTTGGTTTTGGGTTGTTTTTTCAGTTTTACATTGTTTCTTTGCACTTTCAGGAACTTAGGGTGTTTTCCAAGTAGTTCCATTCCAGCCCGTGAAATATGGGAAGCAAGTGCTGCTGCTGGTTTGCAGATGTAAAGGTTTTCTTCCCCCAGGTAATGCCAAGGAGCTTGCCAACATCCTCAAGTTCCACGTGGCTGACGAGATCCTGGTGAGCGGCGCGGTCAATGCCCTGGTGAGGCTGAAATCCATGCAGGGAGATAAACTGGAAGTCAGCATGGTGAGTCACCTCAGATGGGCTTCTGTGGTCAGCAGGGCTGTCCCGTGTTTGGCTGTCCATGTCATGGGCCAAAGCATGTCTGTGCCCATTTGGGTGGTGTGGGAACATCTCCTGAATCTGTGCACAGTCCTGCCAGAGTTTCCTGGGCTCTACTGGAGGGACTTCTGCCGTGTGTTCAATTCAGCTAGCTCGAAGAATGAAATGTGGTTTGCTTCAGCTTTCTCCCCAGACGACCAGTTGTAAATGATTTCCAGGGGCTGCTATAAATTTAACCCTGAGTCATGGGGGGAACAACATAAATAAATGAAATGAATAGCTTGTTCAGCTAACATATCTTTTTGTGTAATGAAAATGATCTCTGCATGGGCTCCCTTAGCACAGCAGAGTTTATTTAGATATATAATTTCCTTTCACAAACTCTCCATTACATTAAGGGAATGTAGGATCCTCGATTGAGGGAAAAAAAATCATTTCAGAAAATAAGCAATCACAGCCCACTCTATGCATAAGAAAACACAGGAAGAAAAATGGAAGGGTCTGTGTTTCCAGGTGCATTGAATTGGCCAACGTGAATGCTGGACTCTTCTCATGTCCAGTCCTGCTCTGCCTTCTGCTGATCCCATCTCCACAGCCATCGCCCTGGCAGGGTGCTGGTGGATGTGCTCTGCTGCCGTGGGGCAGCATTGCCAGCCAGTTGCACTGAGAAAGTCCAAAGCCTGCCAGCCATTCCAGGACAAATTGCTCAGGCTATAATTTGTCTTTATATTCTCCTTGGTTGGCAGGAGGAATGAAAATGCCTTCAGCCATCCAGTAAATGAATGAATGCAAAGTGAGGTGTTTTTTTAATAACATTGGAAACAACAGAAGATTCTCATCTTCTACTTTTTTTTTTCTTTTATTGAACAGAAAAACCACGTAATACATATCAACAAGGAGCCTGTTGCTGAAAGTGATATCATGGCCACAAATGGTGTCATTTATGCTGTGAATTCTGTCTTACAGCCACAGGGTAGGTCCATGGCGAGAAATGTCCCGAGCAACCTTATTACAGCAAAACTGATTTGGGAGGGGCTGGGGACATGGGGCAATTGCTTCAGTTTAGTGAGGAGAGATTAGTCTGTTGTGGGATTTTCAGCAGAAAACAGTGTAAGAAAGCAGCCTGCAAGCTCCGACAAGTATTTCAATGCTCTCAATGTCCCACCCTTAGCTTCAAGGCCACAAGAAAGAGGTGATGAGCCTGCCGATCCTGCATTAGAAATCTTCAAACAGGCATCTGCATTATCCAAGGTAAAAGGGAAAAATCTCTCACTGTAAAACTGCCAAAATTGCATTTTGGTAATAATGATTGGAAGATCATGTCACATTCATATGCTGACTTCCAAGGAAAGATCATTCATGGAATGATCCATCCTCTCTTCTTGCATGATTTAATAAGATAGGAAATAATACATTTTGCAACACAAAGCTTTAGTTTGCAGCACACTGTGAATGTAACCTTGGCATGGTATCA
This sequence comes from Donacobius atricapilla, assembly GCA_013397315.1. NCBI lineage: Eukaryota > Metazoa > Chordata > Aves > Passeriformes > Mimidae > Donacobius > Donacobius atricapilla. The sequence continues at coordinate 211,216 of WBMY01001911.1, read as the reverse complement.
GCTATTATATATCAGCTTCCAATAATGAAGAGTCACTCATCCATAGTTTTTAGAGACCAAGGATAAATATATTGACATACAAACTGTCCTTACGGCTGTTGGAGATTTGTTGCATTTATGCAAACCCTGGGTTTTCTTTCCTTTGCAGGTTTCTCAGAGGAATCCTCGACTAGGTAAAACAACTTCTCCAGCTCATTTCTAATTTCCATTGTGGCCCCCCATCCCTTAAAGAGAGGTTCCCCCTGTTCCCTTGCTCTAGGCAAGAAGCAGAGGACTGGGAGGAGAGGGCAGGGGGGTGGTTTGTGTCTGCCCCACCCAACTTTCTCCTCTCCTTGGCAGCACCCGTCTATTCCCGGATACTGGCGAGGATGAAGGAGAACTCAGGGGGATTCTGAGCCCATCGTGAGCAGCTACACCTCAGTGCCTCCATCCCATCTACTCCAGCTGACAGCTGAAGAGAAGGACAGAACCGTTTTTCAAAACCAAATACCACCCTTAAATTTATTTTTGTTTGCAATGAAATGGATAGGCAAAATGAAAAGCCATATATATGTATATATTTTAAGACCATTTTTATTTGGTTTTGACTTTAAAGTTCCCAGACCAAGGAAATGTTTTGAGGGTTTTTTGTTTGTTTTGTTTAATTTTTGTTTTGTTTCTTTTTTAAATAAAATTATTCACCAGCTTTCAATTTTAAACATACCCTGTTTTGGGCTTGACAAGTACATCCAAGGGCCTTTTATTTTTTTAAATAAGCATGCCCTTTCTTCTTCCCTTGGATTTTAAAAGTCTTCCATGAAATTCTAAATTGCAGGCTTTTAACAAAATTCTCTCTATTGACATTGAGCAAATTGCATAGTTATAAGCTATGAAGTATAATCTTTTTTTTTTTTAACTGGGGTCTTTTTTTTATGCCTATGGGTTATAACTGTGCTGCATTTTGTTCATGAGATTTGAAATGAGAGTTCTCCCTGGCTGAAGCCTTCCAGTAAATGATTCCTTTTTAATAATTTTTTTAATAAAAATTAAAAATAAAATCAAAAATATAAATATGAAAAGTGATGACAGTGCTTGGTTGGGTTTTTGTTTGGTTTGAATAGCCTGATGGTACCAGGTGGTCAAACCTGAGCACTGGGAAGGAGGGGAATCAGATTTGGCTGGATTGACATTAATAGGTCGAATAGTTACTTGAGTGGAATGGAAAAGCATTTCTCCTCTCTGACCCTGGCCTGGCACCATTTTTTGCTGGTACTTTCATGAGCAGTCACTGTCACTCTCCAAGGAGCACAGGGCAGCCGTGCACATCCCTCCTGCTGGATGCTCAGCCACCTTTGCTGGCAGCTGGAGCTCAGTGCCACGTTCCGTGCTGCCAGCAGCATTTACTCACCATCACAGCTTCGGATTCACTCCCTGGTAGTGAATTATTACCTTGGTGAAACCCAGGAGTATGAGGCAAAAAAGAGAAAGAGGGTGTCAAGTGCAGAACACAAAAGACTCAGATTGGTTTGGTTGCTCTGGCAGAGAAATACCCTGATAGTTCTTCTATTAAAAGCCCAAACTGAAATCTCACATGCTCAGAGTCATCTGCATAACTCAAATGTGTGAAAAATATCCAGCTCTTCTTTTATCTCTTCTTTGATTTCTTTTCTTCACTACCTGCCACTCCCCCCCTCATTTTTCTTAGCTATTTTTCTGGCATTATACAGTCCTGGTGTTTAAGGCAAGGAGGTGAAGGGGAGCACTTTCAGCTAATCACTTTCGCCTGATCCCAGCAGCCCAAGGCACAATAGTTGTATCAGGGGATTGGATTCTGGGGAAGGCTCAGCTTCTTGCTATTGAACTAATTAATTACTATTCCTTCCAAAGCCTGAGAAAGAGGGAAAGCCACATCAAATCTGCTCTGTTTTGGGTTTTTAATTTTTTTTTTCTTCCTTGATGCTTCATAATTAAGAGATGTAAAGTCTTCACAACTTGGGAGGGGAGGAAAGCAGGTCTGCTCATCTAGGTGAGTGCCCCTTGCTTAAACCTTCTTGGCATCTGGCATTATGACTAATTAATTGTTTCATTGTAAAATGGAGCCACTTGAAGAGACAGGAGGAGGGGAAACTGCTTATATGAGCTTAATAACCATGAGCAGTCCCATCTGCTGAGACAACAGTTTTCATTTCCTGAGAATACAGCCCTGGCTTCTCACTCCATGGTTCCTGGGCAATTACTAGGATGTGTGGTGTTGGGCTGATGGACTCCTTTGTGCTTTTTGTATGGCCTGGCTTTGCTTGGCTTGCATTCGGGGGGTCACCAGGTTTATGAGTCTCGGCAGTTTCCAGTAGACAGAGGTGCATTATCCTTTCCATCCAGTTCCCTTTTTGCTCTCTCCCATTGCTTCCTCTCCCTGGTCCTTTGGCAGTGCTCCCTGCCTCACTCCTGCTGCCTGTTCCACCATCGGAGCTGCTGTGGGGTGCCAGCAGCAGCCCCACGGTGCTGAGGACAGGGGCTGCTCTCCCTGTGATGTTGACTCTGTCATTTTGGATCCTACACCCTGGGCAGCCACCACAGGGTGCCTTCCCACAAGCTGTCTGCTTGGCAGCTCCCCAGGATTTTGGTGTCTCCAGATTACAGGTCATGATGGAAACTCTTGAGAGTTCTTAATACCCTCCCCTTCCCTGATCCAAATTGATTTCTTACCCCTCTGTGTTCAGGGAGGGATACACAGATGGATTTGATCAGTGGCTGAGCTGTCTGAGTCGATCAGGAGGGACTGTATGCCTTGCTTTGATTCAGTGACCCTTTGGGGATATTTTTCCCCATGGATTTTTCACTGTGCCTTGTCCAGGGATGTGAGGGCGAGTGCTGCCAATCATTCCACCAAGGGGAGCGAGATGTTAACACTTCAGCCTTCAAGGGGTGCCCAGGGATGAAGCAAGAGGAGAGCAGCTCAAAGATGGGGAAATAAGCAGTGCTGAGATGATGGGAATAAAAACTTATCTGTCATTTCCTAAAGAAATATTTTAAATATTTTTTAAATATGATAAAAGGTGGAAGTGAAAGGAAGAAGGAAGTTGCTGGTGGTGAGGCAGAACATAACTTTCCTGGGGAAGTGCTGGCCAAGGGGCAGGGAGCTCCCATGGGCCCAGCCGGGTGTAGGAACCTCAGGGATGTCCCAGCCAAGGGCTGTGGTGTGATGGAGGGGTTGGAACCCCCCTGTGTACCCATCTCAGAGCTGCAGGAGTCTTCAGATAACAACGCCCAGGGCAGGGAAGAAGCAAAGCCTGATTCAGAAACTGCTGAGTGAGGGTCGGGGCTGCCTCGGGATGAGCAGCACTTAGGATTGGCCTCCAGTGACAAACAGCCCTGGGGCGCTCAGCACAGAGCCATATTGCACCAGGGGGCTTTGTCAGTGTTGTCAGAGTATTTCCACATGAAGCCTAGCGTGTGTTGAACACCACCATGACCTTGAACCATGTCTGGGCTCCACAGGAGCTCCCTTCAGGACTGGGGCAACAAGAGTAAACTGAGATCAGATAAGAGTCTTTTGGAAGAGAATCTTGCTTTTCCCTCCTTAGGAGTCAAGAGTGTTTTTCTACTGAAAATTTGCAGGAATGTGCAGCCGCTCTTGTTTATTTTTTTAGAATAATGATTCCTTCATTTGCAGCAGTTTCAGTTAAGCAAAGTAATTAAATGCATGCAGAAATCCATTTAGGAAAAATACAGCTTTTAAGTGTGTGCTCTGTGTCCCAGAATGATGCCATCACGGCTGGGCTGCTGCTCGTGGGTCACTCCTGTGCCAGCAGAGCCCCAGTGCTCTCCAGGGTTGGAGCAGTGAACTGAAAGTGGTGCCTCTGAAGGGCTGGAAAAACAAATGTTGACTGCAAAATGCTGTGCTTTGGGAAGCTTCATGTTGCGGTTTTGCTCATTTACATCTTGAGATATGAACAAGAGGCACTTTTCTTCTAGAAAATTCTTTTACTATCTGGCAGCCTTCTGCAAAAATATTTAAGGCAAGAGGAAAAGCAGCACTGAGCTTTGTCCCGAGGGAGATCTCACATGCAGGGCTGTAGTGGAAAACACGTGTTCCTCCAGTGCCACGGGGGTCCTGGGGCTCTGTGTGCTTGGCTAATGAGGGAGGTTTGGAGCTGACCTGTCCCAAGCGCTGGTGGGGGACCCGGCTGGGAGGGCTGCAGGGTGGGCGAGGGCAGCTCCCTGTGCCTCGTGTGGGAGCAGTGGAAAGGCAAAAGCCTTCCCCTGTGTCAAAGGCCAAGCAGAGGCTTGAGTGAAGCCAAGGCAGCCCAGCCAGATGTGCTGCAGGAGCATGACCCCACGGGGAAGCCACCCGCAGGCTGTCACTGGAAAGCTGTACTCCTGCTTTTCTGCTGTCGGGAAATTCTTGCTTCTACGTGTGATTTATTGGAAAGTTGCTGCACTGTTAGCTGGTGTCCCAGGAGGAGAAAAGAGAAAAACCAGTGGTAATAGTAGTGCTGGTGAAAGACAGGCTCAAAGGAGCAGTGGGGATCAGAGGCATTCAGCTGTGGCTCAGGCAACTCTTGCATTATTTTGTTTTTCTTTTGAGTCCTTTTTGGAGACACATTTGAGAGATTTTTCAGAAACCTGTAAATTCTCCAAAGAAAAATATTTAGGGGGACTTTCTTTCCAACAATGAATTATCCCTTACTGTTTTGTAACGTTTTTATGATCACTTCTCAAAAGCTCAGCACTGTTTCTAGGAGAAGTCATTTGGTGCAGGAGCAGAGGGTAGCAGTGTCTGGTGAGCCATGCACTGTGCCACGTGAAGGCATCTCCTGCTAAGGGAGAATATTCTAAGGGTTTGTTTTCACCTCCTGGAAAAGAAGGTGGTAGGAAGGCTTGGTTTGCTGGATGATACTGAAAAGTTCTTTACAGAATTGCCATGGGCTGACCCATGCACGTCTGTTGTGCCACACTTACCCTTGACTTTTCTGCAGCTTTTCAGAGGGCTTGGCTGTCTCTGGGTTTTGACCTGTCCTTTCTCTGTTCAGCGTTTCCAAGAGGACTTCATCTGGCTTTGGAAGTCACACATTTCTTTCACATAAAGCTTGTGCATCAAGCCCTATTAGCTGACAAATGCAAAATTCATTCTATTTTACTTGCTACTTTTGGGAGAAGAATCAAGATCTCCTCTTTGGAAGATAACTGTGCAGATGCGGGAGGCTGTCTTAGGGCATGTGTTATATTTTGCAGAGGCAGGAGGGTAAGTTCCTGGATTTCAGGATTTCTACCAGTGTTGCTGTGTAGTCTTCTAGCTTTCTACCTTTGTTTCAAAGTTTGCAATTGAGATAAATGACCTTTCTCAGGAAACTTTAGGTGGAAATCCCAGATAACCCCCAAGCATTACAATACTATCTTTGTACATGTAGCGCTTGGGAAGTTATCAACCTCCACAAGGAAAGAGGCAGAGGATTGCTCTGAAGGAAGATCAAGTATCATGATGACCATGACAGCAGTCATGAAGTTATAATTAAGGCTGGTTTTAGAACAGTGACCTGAAGATCCATCCATTTGCTGTAAACTGTAGGCATCCTAGTCCCGTGCTCAGCACGAGCGTGTTCCCCTGCCCGTGTGTTTGGGCACCACACATGCCCATGTGGTGATGTGGCTTCCAGCTCAGAGCTGGCATCTGAAGGTTTAGGATGTGAGACTGCACGACGCCTGGCTACACCTGGTCCTGCTCATAGCCAGGCAACAGATCATCACCCTTCTCATCAGCCAGAACACAAACTTCTCAGACAGAAATATTGACAGCCCCGTCCCTGATGATGGTGGATCCATCATGGCCTGTTGGGAGGTTGGGAACTACATGATCTTTAAGGTCTTTCCAACCCAAACCATTGTGTCACTCTGTGATTCCTGCCCTCGATGCTGAAGGGACCTGATTTTGCAATCTGGCTCATGCGGATGGCAGTGACACACCCCACCACTGTCCCGCGGACGTGCGCTGGCACCAGTGAGGGATCAGAGCAACAGAAGTGGCTGGTTCCTCCCCGTAACTCATAACTAAGAGCAGGAAAAGTGGAATAAACAAAGCCAAGCTGCAGAGTAGTCACGCAAGGCAAGGGGAACTGAGGAGCATCAGCAGAAAGCGCTCCAGGACAGCACCATCTGTGAGCACTTGAGGCTCAGGAAATGCTGCTCTTTAAGGAGTTCGTGGTGCTGTTGTGTAGGACCGGAAACAGGCTGGGGGTGAGGCTGTGCCATTCTGCCTTTTATTTGCTCAGCATATTTTGCCTCTTTTAACGTAAAACCAGCAAATGAGGAACTTAAAGTCACTTCTCCCCTAAAAGTTTTTTACTGCAGAATTATTTTATGGACTTTCTTCTTCTGGGCTGCCTCTACCTTACATTCCTGCTGGTGTTGACTCTGAAATAAAGTAAACTGTAACAAAATGACCTGTGCTCCAAAGTTTTCTGAAGCTACAGAGGCTTTGAGTTAATGACCCAAAAGACGGGACACTGAGCAGGATCAGCACTGAACTGTGAGCCCCAGTAGGATGGCTTGGACCATTTCCTGTGCTGTAGAGCTCCTGGTGCAGCTTTGGGAGATGCCCTCTACCAGGAGTGCAGACAGGGCAGGAATGATGCTCACTCACACCCGACTGCCTGGGCTTGGGCATGGGAAACCCTGCTTGCCACCAGGCTCCAGCTGCCCCTGGCCATGTGACTGGTGTCACTGGGGCACAGTGCAGAGGGTCGAGGTGCCCTGGCTTTACATGGTGTAGGTGCAGCATCAGGGAGGCAACAACCAGAGCGGAGGGGAAAGCAGCTCACGGGCACATGTGTCCTCTCCACCTGCCACTCCTCGGCGTAATCTCTTGCTCAGCACCTTTGCAGCAAAAAGGGCAGCTGCTCTTTCAGGGTAGAAGAAATTCTCATTCTCTTTCTCCTCTGCCCAGCACAGAGTGATGGGGCAGTGAGGGTTGAAAGTGTGTCCATGCAGGATGACCTGCATCAATTGCACAAAAATCTTTCTGGGTCCAAGGAGATGTTGAGGTGTTTGAAGGTTTTATTTTGTTAAGGACCAGATCAGATCTATTGGAGGCTGTTAAAAAAAGATGAGAAGAAATTTGCCCTGGGAAGCCCTGAAGTGAGGGGGTAGGTGCCTGAGGGGCAGTAACCTGCCTTTGGTTCTGCAGAGGGGAATGCTTCAGAAAGCTGTGGACAGACCTGCCTGGGAAATCCAAGGCTTGTCTTTATCTGGGCTCTTCCTTCTGCCCTTCACTCTTACTGATCTTTAGCTCATATTAATGAAAATCAGGGGGAAACTGAGGTTGGTGTACCCAGGGAGAGGATGACGCACTGGGATGTAGGGAGCGGACAGGCTGTGGGCGTTGCTTCGCTCGGAGAAATTTCTGCACTACACAGTCTGGGGATGCCTGAGGGCACTGGGGGATGGGGGAAGCACAGAGGGCAATGCTCAGGGTAGGTGGTCCCAGGCCTGCTGACCAAATGTTCCTCCTGAGCTACTACTATATTTGGATACCACAGGCAAGGGATTTCACTTTCCTGTTTGAAAACAGACCCCCTGAAGCTGGGCTGCTGGCTGCTCACACTCTCCTTGCAGCACACACTGCTCACCCAGCAGCAGCCCCTCTCCTCCCAGGGGTCACCTCGATCCTGCCTGGGAGTGAGGGACTGCACAGCCCCATCACTCACTGCTTAATTGTAACCAGATTTCCCTAGAAATGTCTGCTGAAATATTTATAAATATTATAGCCAGCAGCTGCTGATGCCAAACAGGAAATTTTAAGCTGAACAAACTTTTCCACGTTTCTAAGTGGGGAAAGTAAACTGTAGCTAAGATCAGTATTTAAAAAAAAAAAAAAGTCTAAATAGCAACAGGCTTCCAGTGTTCCATATCCTGAGGGAAGTTCATGATTTGTTGAAGTCTTGGTTCTTTCAGCCAGGCCATTTTCTATCTGCATATAAGTACTGTGTCTGCACAGTGATATAGGAGCTGGTTTTAAAGAAGAAAATCAGGTTATATCCCAGCACAGACGTGGTTAATATAATTTCAAGGGGAAAAAAAAAAAAAAAGAATATACAACTTAAAAGAAAACCAGTGGGCCAGGGATCAGGCTGGTGGGGGCAGTGGCCACCTGTGGGAATGGAGCCCTGTTTTATCTTGCACTTCATGTTTTGGACTTGCTCCTCTTTCCCCCCTCCCCCCCTCCAAGCTCTTTTCTAGGACTTTCTTATTCCTGCTCATTCAGTACTTGGTATTGAAACAATATTTTTGAGCACTGAAACATGGAAAAAAAATGTAACAATAAATCTTCGTGGAATTAGTTGTTTTAAACAATTTCTGCCATTCATGAATTCATTAAACACAACTTCAGGCAAAAAGCATTATTGGGCTTTTAGAAACTGATTCATGTCATTTCCTAGTCAATATATTGAAATAGAGATGGAATAAAGCAAAGGTCTCAGTGTGCATATAAAATCTGAAACTGTATTCTTCAAGCATCTTCAAAATAAGGTGCAGATCAAAAACTTTGAGTCTTTTGAAGAAAAAATTATCACAATAACTCAGTTGCTCCCGTCCCCACTATTACCTCCATACACAGATATTTTTCATCTCTTTTTTTCAATTAAATTCTGTTCACTATAGTACCTTAGTGGAAAGAGAAGAGCTCTCTGATGCTGAGAATGTGTTTGGTTTTAACTTCTAGCTGCTGGTAGCAAATCCTTATCCACTCTCTCTTTGTGAGTTAATTTTCTTTGAAGCAGGTCAATGGTGCATGTTGAGCTGTAGAGTGCATAGACTGAATTGCATTGTACCCTCTGGGTTTTGATGAGCAGAATCCATTTTAAGAGGCAAAAAGATTGTTCAAGAAAATGCAGTTTCAGGAATTCTTGTAAATTTTAGAGACTAATAGCAGTAGGGTCTCAGGAAGCCTTTATTGCACTTAAAAGTGTGGAGTTTAGCAGCAAATTTAGTCATAGCTTTTTCTACTTGAATGGATCTGTTTATATTCTGGGTGGGAAATAAAGCACCCGGGTGGGCAGCCCTGTGAGCAGTTGAGTTCACTGTGAAACTGAGATAAAGGAGGTTCTCAGCCTGGTGTGGGGTGAAGGGGAGCAGTCAGAGACGCTGAGGGCGCTCAGAGGTCCCTGCCAGCTTCCTCGGGAAGGTGGTGTGCTACATTGCCAGCTCACTATCCAGAAATTCATGATGTGGGAAAACTGCAGGAGTTTAATCTCTGAAATCCCATTTTCCTTTCAGCTCTTAGGTTTGGTCTTTCTCACTTGGTACCCAAGCACCCTGGGAGGATGCACCTGGTGCCAAAGGAAGGGCCCAGTCTCCATCTTTCCAGACAGGTGGTGCTGGCAGAAACCCTGTCTGCTCTTCCCCTGTGCATGACAGAAAACATCCCATTGCCACTACTTTTTCATGCTGTCACTCCAGACACTACGTAGAAAACAAACTATAATTTTTCATCTGCTGGAAAAGTGGGGACCTTTGGATCTTATCCCTGTAAATGTTCTCAGTCACAAGGTTTTTTAACAGGATACCTTGCTAGTTCTTTGTCACCACAGAGTCAATCCTCAAGCTCCCTCGAATGCTGCATCTCCTTCAGTGCACGGGTTTGCCAAGCTACAGTCTGTGATGCCCGAGTGACTTTTCCCTCAGGAATTGTTCAGAGGAGTGTTTGTCCTGTTGTGGAATGTATCCATATTAGACTTTAAATCACCTGCAGTGGGGGCTTGACTCCTGTTCTCAGACCCTGGCTGAGTACACACATGATGTACAGATTCCTTGGCAGCTCCCTGTGTCTGCAGCACCCTCCTGCCATACCTTTTAAAGTACCACTGGGTTTTCCTTTCTCTCCTTGACAGGAAGGACCAGGCTCCTCAAGGCCAGGATAGGCATGACAGAGCATGAGTCATGAGTTCTCCATGTTTTGGCACTGGGAACAAGTTCCTGAGTCTAATTCAAACCAGACAGTGCAGAAGAAATGTGGCTTTGAGCCTCTGCAGATGTGTAGGCAGTCAGGAGGGGCATCTCTTAGCAAAGGGAAATGTTTTGTCTCATCCCTAGTTAATACTTAACTAGGAGTTAAGCAGCAGTTAACTGGCAGTTAAGCATTAGGAGGCCCCAAAGAAACCAGGAGCCCCAAGTGTCACCAAGTGAGGCTTGAAAAAGCAGTTAAGGCATTTCCCTGCCCTTGGAGGAGTTGTACGTCCCTGAGCTCTTTGATGCACTCCTACAGATTTAACAGTGCCAGTCTGGGGTACTCAGCTGGCTGCTCTTCCACACCTCCAGGTCTGGCTTTTCATAATCCTTCACAATGGCTTTACCCAAGGGTTGGTCAAAACCTTGATCCTGCCTACGGAAACAGGGAAACACAGACCTGAGGTTGGCTCTGTGCTGCTGTACATCAGCACTGTTGGAACAGCCTCAGCTCTTCCCTGTCTGCTCTGGGACTCCTGTTTAGATTCTCCATGGTCAGTGTCCTCCTGTGGCCACGGGGATTCAGCAGCATCCCAAACACGCAGATGCAAGACAAAGCAACCGAGCTGTGGTTGGATGCCATGGCTGTGACAAGGAGCTCTATTTACAATTCCAGTTTGGAAAGGCCAGCAATTGAATCCATTTTCTGCATAATTGACGAGAAAACTCTGGCTACCTACCACTAAGTTCTAAATAAGAACCTGGTTTAGAAAGAACTTCACTCTTCCCAGATCAGGGCACTCTATGGCTTTGGGCTGTAGTTGCTTCTCAGTCTGTGCCCATTAGCTTGGATGGGCATTACCTGATTCCTACGCATTTTTTGTAACTCTATTTTAAAATCAATAAGTACAAAGGTTCTATTCTGACATTCTTCTCCCAGACTCCGTGGGATTCACAGGGAATGGCAGGAAGAGAGCAACGCCAAGAGTCCCTTCTGTGGGGTTTCGTGGAGAGCACCACCTGGGAGTAGAATGCCTGGAAGGCAAAGCTGAGTCACTGCAGACCAAGGCAAACACTGAATCATGAGCATGCTGGTCTGCCCCAGCCACAACCAAACAGGATTACAGAGTGCAAAAGATCACCACAACAGCTGGAACAGCAAGACTGGGGAAAAAGGAGCAAGTTACAGACCTAACTGCAGCTGCCCACTGCAAATTGGGTTATTTAAGGTAAACTGGGAAGTCCCTAAAGAGCAAAAGGAAAACAGCTGGCCAAAGTACCGTGTGCCAGGTCACTGCTGAGGTGGCATCATTCCTCCTTGCCTCGGGCACTGGAGCTGCAGCACTTGAGGATCTGGTCTGGAATTTTTATTACATTTCGGAGCAAATTAGATCTGGTTTAGGAATTTTCCAGTGAAATCCTTCTTTGCTGGGAATTGTTGATTCACTGAATGTAAAACTTCAGCACAATGAAAGCTTTCTTGTTCTAACCTGGGTGGGACTTTTGGTAAGAGACAGATAGAGACAATCACAGCATAGCTGGGGAAACTGAGGTTGGTATTTTGGGCTGGATTTAGGCAAGAGGAAACTCTCCCATCCCCCAGGTGCAGCTTGGTGCTTTCCCCGACCTGAGAGATCCAGGAGATGATCCAAGGCTCTGGGAGGACTCCGACAGTGCAGGGAACTAATGTTGGGCAGTTCTTGAGCTGGCTGGCTCCTCACAGAGCTCCAGGTGGTTTCCGGAGCTTGGAGGAGAGGATGTACCCTAAGCTGCCACCCAGAGCTCTACGGGCCAGGCATGAGGTATCCCTTGAGAACACAGAACTTGCTGGGATTTAGCAGGAAGTTCACATCTGTTCTTGGCTCCACAATGTAGAGAATTAACTTGTCAGGTTTAAGCAGGTTTTGACTCCTCCTGGCTGCAATAGTGGAATAGCTTGATTAAATCCTCCCAAGCATTAAAATTTACCTTGTCTGTTTACAGCCTGCTTCTGTTTTTTTATCACAAAAGCAATGACTATAACTTCAAAATTTCCATTAGACTCTTAAAACTGGATCTTTTAGAAGGACTGAGGCTCTGCTGTATTGGAAGCTGTGGTAGAACCTACTCACATGCATGCAATAGCACACAGCTCAGGCTGTAGCACGATGTCAGGCTCAGAGGTGAGCACAGTGACCAGCAGCCTGGGCACCCACCTCTGAGCAATTCTGGGCTTGTTCACCCCATGGATTGGAGCACATGTGTCTTGCTGGGCTGAACCCCCCTTACATTCCCACCCTTTGGTGCCTTGTATGTGCCACACACTGATCCAAAAGCAAAGACTTGTATTAGTGTTCTAAAGGAGCTTCACCCACCAGGGATCTATTCATAGATGTGCCTTGAGTTATCTCCCTCAGCCCACACCTCTGTGGAAACCTTCTGCTTCCCTTGCTATTTTCAACCATGTCCAGAATTTAAATGTGTGATGGTGCAGCACCAGCTCACAGCCCTTTCTGTGATGGCTCTGGACATGCGCCTGCCTTGTGTGGGTGTGAGATAGCTCCTGGTTTGGCTCCCCCCTACTCCCACGTGCTGGGAGGATCACAGAAGAGTTTGGGTTGGAAGGAACCTTTGAAGATCACCTAGTGCAAGCCCCATGCTGCTGCAGCTCAGCCCTAGAAGTGCTTTGGCTACTGCTGTCAGACCAGCAAGTCGCAGAATGGTTTGTGTTGGAAGAGATCTTAAAGATCACCTGGTTGCAACTCCCCTGAGCAACTTCCACAATAGCAGGTTGCTCACAGCCCTGTCCAACCTGCCCTTGAATGCCTCCAGGTGTGGGGCATCCACAGCTTCCCTGGACAATCTGCTTCTCCACTCAAATAAACTCTAAGTAAATAGACACATAATCGATGTACTTGAGTACATAATGCAGTACTGTAATAGCACTGCTACCTACAGCAGCTCCATCGATGTAGAAAGTGCATGTTCATATCAGTGTGGCCTTTCAAAACATGGCACAAGATCGATTTGGGAATGATTACCCATCCTTCTGTCTGCTGATGGGATGCAGACATCTGTAAAGGCTTGTTCTCCAGTGGCTGCAATTGCTGCTAGCTCAATCTGGCAAAGACTCTGGAATTTGTCCTGTGTTTCATCTGTTGGATTTTAATGAGGATTTTCTTTCTCCATCACTCTACATTTTGCACAGACAGATGCCTTGCATTTTATGAGCCTTATGTAGAAAACCTACCACTAGTGTAAAGTTGAAGTGTAATGATGTTTACTATAAACTCCATCCACATTCTTCTAGTTCTAGTAATTTGTTTCTGGAGAATAGATATCCATGTCTCTGGCAGTCAGATATGTCCTAACTGTGTCACACCATTACTGTAGAGTAGAATTGCTGTCACTTGCAGCAAGCCTGTGTTTTTATTTGTTCAAGAGCGACTATAATTGGAACCTCCTGCAGCCACTGAAGCCAGGAGCCTTTTGGCTTTCACACAGTTTGCTGAAAAGGCTAATGCAATTACTTATGTGAACTAATCTGTAAAGGATGTTTTTCTGTTGTCTCTGCCTTAATTGTTTCCAGCTCATGGCATGAAAATGTTATTGGCCCTGGGAGGCCAAGGGAGAAGGGAAAGAAGGAATGTCAGAAGCAAATGGAAGGTTTTGGATGAATAGAGGAGCTACTTGGAGTTTTTCCTGCTACTCCTCAATTCATTAAATCATGGGAATAAAGGTATAGCTATTTAAGTCACACTTAGTAGAATAGGCCTTGGTCTGCCATAGGGCAGCTGAGAACTGCTCTGTAGCTGCAAAACTTTCTTAAAACAGGTCATGCTGGTCTCCAGGTGTCTCTTGCTGCTGAGGAGCAGATCCTCAGCCACCCTTCCATTGCTGGTGCAAAGAACTGGCTCTAGCAAAGGTGTCTGGGATTCCCCTCCCTCAAGAGAGCCCACGAACAGGCTTGTCCAGGTGGCTCCTCTGGGGTTCTGGGGATTCCCTCAAGCTGATCTGCTGCTCTGCATCTCTGGGTGTTTTTCAGGAGATAAAACTTATGGAGATTTGTCCATTTCCAGCACTTGTACCACTTGAGCAGGAAGGGTCTGTAAGCAGAGCCTGGAGCATTTGAACTCCCTGCTTTTGAAAGAGATGTTGGAAACAGTGTCTGACTCTCCGTGTCTCTGAAGGCTTCAGCCACGCATGTCAGCGCTCAGATCTGAAGGCAGCTGTGCTGAAGAAACGTTCCCAGATCAGAATGACTCATTAGCAGAGGCTGGGCTGCGGCCATAAGATCTGGAGTCAAGCTCCTCTTGTCTCATCTCCAGCAGCCAGGCTGTTCCAGGGGCTGTAAGGGCTGGACAACCTTTGCTCATTAACTACCACACGAACATCTCTTCCCAGCAGTAGCCTTCCACATGCTGAATTACTCAATTGACATCTAAATTTTAATGGAAAATGTCTTTTTAATGCTGAAAGCTATTCCTTTCTTGCATTCATGTCCAAACTGTAGCCTTTTGGATAAGCTTCTGGCTGGTTTCTCCAAAGCAACCACCTCCTGCAAAGGGCGAGCAGCTAATGGAAAGGGAATGAATGTTCTTTTGAAGCACTTGGAAAAACAGGTCAGGAAAGTGCTGCACACAAAAGTGAAAATTTTAATGACAGGTAAAAAACCTAGAATTTCTCATTGGAAATGCCTATTGCTTTGCACTGGCTGTTCTTTCCAGACATTGAAGTTTCTCCTACAGAAGTGGGCAGAGGAGGCAGCTGTTGCAGAACATTGCTTGTCAGAGTGTTTTGCACATTTTTGTGTTTTCCTGGGATGGTCTCTTACACTACCTGTTCCTCTTTCCTCTTCCATTTTGAAAATGAAAACAACTTGCTGTTTCAATGCTCACAGCCCAGTGCCATGAAAAATGGCAGTTTTGCTAAAGAAAATAAAAGCAAGATGTTTGCCTATTTATATAGGGTTCCTTCAAGTGTGTCAAGTATTTCAGTTGTGGAAAGAGCACAGCAGTTTTAATGTAGTCAGACTGTACATATACAGCCTAGGGATTTCAGAAATCAATTCCTTAAATTTATTGCTGTTTCAAACTTTCATTCTGTCTACAATATTTTGTGTCCAGGGTTTTCCTCTGCAGCCAACTCACCATCCACAAAGTTGTTTTAGATATGCCACTGTGCTGTGATCCACTTTAACCAATTATTAAACAATGTTTCATAGTACGTAGAAGGGCCTCTGCTTTGCCCTGTAGAATCAGGACTGATTTCACTGAGCCTCAACCCAAGAGCTGTCAGTTCCCTCCCTTCAGATGTGACTAATTTTTAATTAAAAAAATAAATTGATGGCACACTAGTTGAATAGTCATTCTTGGTCAAAACCAAAACCAGGATAGTGCCATTAGATACCAAACCCTCTAGGATTCCTGGCTATTGCTCTACCATGTGCCATTTTTTCCTTGGTTGTAGTCAACATGTTAAATTCTAAGCGTGACCCTAAGGTCTTGAAGAAAGCATTCAACTCTGATTTTATTCACAAAATATTTTGTTTCTATTGCAACCAAAAAGCTCAGGTCTTTGGCTGAGCCCTGTGGTTTTCAAAGACTGTGGCTCTCTGTGTGGTTGTGTTATTCCACTATGCAATCTGGAATGCTGATGCAGACGGAGAGCCAGGCATGGGCCATGCACCCACCAGCTGGCTCCTGATTTAACATTGCTAGCAGTCACTGGCAGTGGTGTTAGGGCACACCGGAGCCTTAGTCTCTCTGGGGCTGAACTGTTCTGGAGTCAGCACTGACGGTCTCAGCAAGAAATCCTTCAAAAATCAACTACAAATCTCAAGTTTCAATTTCTTGATCATCTGTTAAACATCAGCACAAATATGTGTCTGTTGCCATGTAATTAAGATTATTTCAATTTATTTAACAGTGTCAGGACTTAGTGGACTTTCTGTAACTCCATTGAAAAGTGGAACAACATGGGTGTGGGCTAGTAAATCGAAAAAGTATTATTTTAAATCCTTTAAATCCTTCCTCTGCCACCAGTTCAGCAGCACCATGTACATAAACTGTGGGGGAGAAATCGAGCTCCAGTGTGGACAGATGTAGGTCTCTGGGCATCACTGTCTCTCTCTCCTCTTGTGGAAAACAGCCCAAAGGTATGAGGCTCCTCAAGGTTTAGGGCGTTTATTTTGGGCTTCTGTTTCCCCTCTGGACCCTTTCACATTTTAACAATGGGCTTTTCACTTTAAAGGCTCTTCTTGAACTTGTCTGTCCTGCCATTAGTGATCACAGATTGAAAGTGCCTCTGTTCTTGTGTGATGGTAAAAGATTTATTCTGTGTTCTCCTCTGTGTACTCGGTGTCTCGTATAACCTCTTGGGCTTTTTGCCCGGCAGATCCTCCAAATTACAATGCATTTCAGGGTTGAAGAAAGAAGGACTCTTGACATTTGCTATGCCTTTGCTGTAATCTTCCACACAGACTGAGGAACTGTCCATTGGCACGACCTGGCCTTGCTGTCCCTAAACTTTCAAACAAGAGGTTACAGCAGGAGAAAGTGAGGGGAGAGGGACAAATGAGGCTTCCTTAAAAACAAAAATAAAATTAGTGGGACACTGAGAGGATGTAAAGATAAATGT
Source organism: Donacobius atricapilla (assembly GCA_013397315.1). Classification (NCBI taxonomy): domain Eukaryota; kingdom Metazoa; phylum Chordata; class Aves; order Passeriformes; family Mimidae; genus Donacobius; species Donacobius atricapilla. Next base: position 194,677 of record WBMY01001911.1, on the reverse strand, counting down.
CTAATCTCCCAGCACTCTTCAAATTCCTGGGGCTGCACAAGGTGAATGGAGAATTAAAGATGAATTTAGACATTGGCCTCCAGGATGGATTTCTCTCTTAAAGGTCTTCTAGCTTCTTTCTCAGTTTAACAAACCTTATTGCAGACCTGCTTCCTACAGCAATAGTCTATCCAGCTAAAAGTGATGCCAAAACCTTCTCTAAGAGCTGAAAAAGATGCAAAATAAGGTTATTTCGGCATACCTGTGCTGGTCCGAATTCTCCTGAAATTAAAAGTATTTTACAATGTTTCAGTATTTTGTTTCTATGTATTTCTACAGTTCTGTTCTCTGCCTTGTGGGAGGAATTAGAACTGTTAAAATATCAAGGGACTGGGATCCTACAGTCTTCTCCTCTAGTAAAATGATCCCACTTTTTATATGACATTTGAATTGTCCAACCTTTTCCTATGATGTGAAAAACATGTTGACAATAATGAAATCTGCTTAGTTTCTGCAGGAATTATTGCTTTAGTTTGGTGCCACTGTAAATTCTGGCATGCTTTTACAAGGAAGATGTCTGGAGTTTCGTTTATAGAAGAAAATTAACAGTAAGCATGTAAGACTGATAAGAAAAGCTCTGCTTGCTTTTGAGCCAAGCAATTAAAAAAGCAGAAGAATTGTAAATGAAATCTCTCTAGCTATCTAGAGTCTAATTTTGTTGCTATAAATTAATTTAATTTAATTTAATGGAATTTTTCAAAGCTGAAAATTACATTTAAGGTGGAAAAATGAACTGTCATTCAACTATTCTTTTAGAGGTAATATTACATTAATATTTATATTTTAATATGTTTTCCTTCTCAGAGAAAATCTGAGCTCTCGTCTTTCAAGGTGAGGACAATTTAACTTCTAACACCAAGAAATGAAGTGTGGAACAAAAGCACTGAGGTGTGTAGGGAAGCTGATCCAGGAAGGTGACAGGAAGTAGCCGTTACACACCCAGTTTCCATAGCTTGAAAAAAGTTGCTTTGACCATCTCTGACATTTCTGTGGAGCCTCTGGCTGCAGCCTATGAAAAATGTGGGAGTTCAGCACCTTCTAGGATTACACTTGGCCAATCATGCCGTTAAGTGGAATGGCAGAGTCACCATCCCTAGAAGTGTTCAAGAAACAGATGGACGTGGCACTTTGGGACAGGGTTGAGTGGGCAGAGGGCAATTAGGTCAAAGATTGGACTTGGTGATCTTGGAGGTCTTTTCCAACCTTAACAATTCCAGGATTCTAAACCAAGTAATGCGGGAATGCAATGAAGTCCGTGAAGTTTGGGCAGGTCCAAAAGGACAGGGGATGTGTTTCAGGCACGGCAGGCAGCCAGCCAAGCACATCTACCCTGGCTCCTGCAGGAAAAACACCCACTAAGGAGATGGAGCTTCTGCATTTCTTCTCTTTCCTGAATGTGATCCTGTCGCACTGCCTAGAGGTGTCACTGGCCATCCCTTGACTACATCCCATTTTGTATTGGACCTGGTGAGTCTTTCAGGTTGTGGGTCCTCATGGAGGGAGGGACGTGGCTCGCGAAAGCCTTGGCTTTGATGTGATGTGCTTGAGGTACAGGTCAGCAGTACACAGGTTGGCAAATGGGATGATTGTATTTTCAGGGCACAAATTGTTTGCCCAGAAGAATCCCTCAAAATGGGGGTCATCTGTGTCTTTCCAGAAAGCCCATTTTCTGGCAGAAAATGTTATTTATAGAGGGTCGGTTTGGGAATATGGAGTTGCTGCTTGCCCTCAGGCTTGTCCTGTATTTATCTGCCTTTACTTTAATTGGATAATTCTTGGCTCTGGAAATGTTTCCTTTGAGTAATTACAGCTTTTGTTCCTTCCTCTGCCTCAAACACACAGTCTAAGGGAGGTCTCATCACTTCTTGAGGGCTTTTCTCTCTACTACATTACTTCTCCCTGCCAGTGTCCTCAGCAATCCCCTCTCAAAACAGATCAGGTGCTTCTAAATTCCTCCAAATTGACTTGAGTGGGAGTTTAGGAAAGCAGACAAGATTTGCTTCCTATGTTTGATTGTTTTTCTGGGTGTTCTTGAAGAGCTATCTTGGTCTCATGTTGCTTAAACCCTTTCAGCAGATAAGGCTGCTTATTTCTTTCAAACATTTTGAAGCTCCCCAGCCACAGAATTTACTGGGTAATCTCTGGTGTCAGGATCTAGAAAGCTGGGGATACAGCTCCTTCCCTGCTCTCTGGCTGCTCATCAGATTTCAGGTAATGGCTGAGGGCTGTGTTCAGACTTTGAAAGCCATTTCCCAGCATGATTTCCAGACATCTTTTTCCAGACTCCTTCCTCTTACATTGCTGCTTAGACAAAGTTATCACTGAGGGAGGATGCAATAGCTGTCTGGCAAGTACTGCAACTGGTACAACCCCAGCACTGCTGGAGATGCCAGGGAGCCCCACTGCCCCTGAGTGTGCTCCCTGGGACCTGAGTCTGGGCAGGCACTTGTTTTGGTGCCATCTAACATGAATTTATTTTTCCCTTCATAGAATTGTAGAATTGTTTTTGTTGGAAAATGCACTTAAGTTAAAACACCTTTACAAACCAGTGTGGTCTTCTGAAACCCCCTTTCTTCTTCACTGCAATGTGCGATCTCAAAATGGAGGGAACACATTTTTCTAGTAGAAGGTGATGCTCATAAGGAAATTATTACATCAGGGTGAGCCCTATCACTCTTTGCAACTCCCTGAAAGGAAGCTGTAGCCAGGTGGGAGTCGGTCTCTTCTCCCAGGTAACAAGTGGCAGAATAAGAGGAAATGGTGTCAAGTTGTGCCAGGGGAGGATTAGATTGGATTTTAAGGAAAAAATTCTTCCCTGAAAGTGTTGTCAAGCATTGGAACAGCCTGTCCAGGGCAGCGGTGGAATCACCATCCCTGCAGGGATTTAAAATGTGGCATTTGGGGATGTGGTTTAGTGGGGAACTTGGCAGCATGGGGTTAGGCTTGATTAACTTAAATGTATTTTCCAACCAAAATAATTCTACAATTCTACTAAGGGAAAAAATAAATTTATGATCAAACAGAAAGTTGGGAAGTGATGCTTCTGCAGCCTACGGTCACCACCCTGTGTGCAATGTCGAGTGTCTGGTCATTAAAGGGTTGAGGTGACAGAAGGACAGAGCTCCTTACATAAACAGCAACGACAAGACAAAAGACACAGTGGAGAAAGGAGCTAAATTTGCCTGTACATATAGATGACTCACACAGAAATATCATCCATTTATAGGTTGCCTCCCGGACAGCGACTGGCCCCGGAGTCAGTGGAAACACTTACGGGGAATTCAGTGGGAGTTCAGCTTGGCTGTAGGGAATGTTTTCCCCTTTATAGCTCTTTGGTTTTTGTTGAATTGTTTCTTTCAAGCCCGTGGAGTGCTAATGGGCAGCACTCAGCCTGATGAGGCAGACACATAATCCTTAGAGCCTCGCTGCCTCAGCTACTGATCAAACATGACTTAGTGCTGAAATCACATCTGGGGCACCGAGGAAACAGGGTTTGAAGCAGATGTTGGTGTGGGGCTGCCTGGAGATTGCTGCAGGGAGATGTTGCTCAATCACCCATCAAAACAGCATCTGTGCCATTGGCTGAAAGCTGTGGGGCTGGAGAGACACATGGAGGGTGCCAAGGAGGAAAGGTAAAAGGCTGGAACAGGCAGTAAGTGATGGATCACAGAATCATAGAATGGTTTGGCTTGGAAGGAACCTTGTAAAAGCCATCTTGTCCAGCATCCCTGTGGACACCTTTTAGACCAAATTGCTTGGACCCTCATCCAATCTCACCTTGAATGTTTCCAGGGATGGGGCATCCACCACCTGTCTGGAGAACCTGTGCCAGTGTTTTACCACCCTCACTATAAAAATCTTCCTTACATCTAACCTAAACTGACCTTTTCAGGACAAAGGGTAATGGTTTTAAACTATCAAAGGGCCAGGAAAGGATGGGGTGTTTTGAGGACACCAGGCACTGTTGGTGAGGAGACACCCTTGCCCAAAAAGGGGAAACTAAACAGCACCTGAGCTTTTTAGTGGGACATTCAGGAGTTGTCATGGGGCTGTTGCCTTCAAAGAGCAGCAGCCCCCTCAGAGATGCCCCTGTGTGGGCAGCAAACCAAGGGAGAGCTTGGGGGCTTTCCTCCTCTGCCAGGCAGCAGAGCGTGGCTGGAGCATCTCACTGCTGAAGGTTGGGATGACTCCCCCTGACACCACACTATGAAACTTGGGGAGCAGAGAGCTGGGAGCAGCCCCCCACTCCAAAAAAAACATCTCCATGGCCAGTACAGTGCAGCCCTGCCCAACTGCACAGGGATGGCTCCCTTCCAAGTTCGGCAGTTAAAGGAAATTATCATATCAGGAAAGGAAACCCCCTTAACATCAATACAAGAATTAATCTGCACATAATGCAGGGCCCTGGTGGATCTTGCTTGCCGTCATTATTCCTCACTCATGGGAAAGCTGCTCTTTTTCGACCTTATCATTCAGACAAGAAATCACCAGACATTTGCTAAGGCTGGGGGCAATTTTGAGATTGGAGTTTTGCCATCTCACTATTAAACAGTACAAAGCTTATTATTAAACAGGTGGAGTCGTGCATATGAGTGATTAGCACTTTTTTGAGGTACCATTTAGAACTACCATTCCTATCACCACTGAAAATTGTTCCACAGCAAAATTATCTTTATATTTAAAAATCTAGATCTGATTCATGGTACATTCAAAGCATGTTTGAACTGTGGTGCCATCAGATGTGAGCAAAAAACTCCCGACAACTGGTGGATGTTTTAACAGCAGAAATGAAATTTGAAACTGCCAGCCATCTCTTTGGTGATGTGAGGCAGAAGAGGCTTTTAAAGCCAAATTCTGTAAAATTTAGTGATGTGATTGGAAGATGCAGCTTGGATGGAGGCACCAGGTGGGGCTGGGAATGTGGGTCTGGAAGGAAACCTCTGTGCTTTGAGCACTTCCGGAGAAATGTTTTAAAGTGGTATTCCTGATAGCACCACACATGCTGTGACAGAGCAGCAACCCCACAGCCTTTCCAAGGAAGCCATCTGGAAACTGAGCCTAATCCCAGACTTCTACTCATAAATGTTTGTGTGTGTTTACTCACCCCTGAACCTCTTCTGCAAACACCCTCAGCAATTAAACCCCCTCCCAGCCTTCCTGCTCGGGGGCTGCCTTGGCTAACCCAGGCTCTGGGGAAAGGCGAGGCAGTGGCTGCTGCAGGTGCTGCTGGGTCACACGTCCCCTGTCCCGTGACCTGCTGGGTGCTGTTTCTGAGGCTGCTTGGGGTTAGCTGCAGGTGTGTCTGGCACAAACTGCAGCTCCATATCCTCTCCTTGTTCTTGCAGCTCTCCTGGGGATTTGGGGAGGCAATCTAACCTCTAATCCAATTGTTGTGGGAGCTTAATTATACTCAGATTCATGCTAGAGAGAAAAAAGATCCCCCACCAGAGCGGCTGAGATTCAGAACTGCTTCCATGGGAGGCTCCTGCTGCCCCTGGGCACCCTGCCAGCTGAGGGTCCTGTTAGGAGAGGGAGGAGGAAATTGTGCAGCCTTAAACAGACACTCTGATATTGTCCTCTTGGTCCATTCAGCCTGCAGTCTACCCATGGAGGGGTTAATTGTATCTGATTCCTTGGTTTTCGGCATTAGTGGGTGTTCCATCTATCCTCCAAGGTGTGGATGGGAAGATCCCACAAGAAAGCAGTTTTTAACGGGAGATGAGGAATCCATTTACTTAAACCCTTGTATGAAAATGTACTGATTCAATTCCATTCTGCTTGGGAAATCTGAAAATCAGAATTAAATCCCTACACAAATACTATGGTGAGGGATGAAATGTCCTCTCTCTCCTTGGATTTAAGCTGCAAATAGAAGATCCTGCTCAAAATGAGGTAGAAGAGGAATGTGATTCCCAGTGAATGGTTACTGGCTCTTGTTCTGTCTCATGGGCACGTGCACATTCTCTTGTCCACCAAGCTTTGATCTGGCATGGGTGTGGAAGGGTAGAAGTTGCTGACATGTTTAAGTCCCCGTGCTCCTGCAGTGGGTGCATGGTGGCTCCTCAGCAGCTTTGCCAAGCTGTGAGGCCAAAAGCACCTTGTCACTCCTGCACCTCCCTCCTCGCATGCACTGGTGGCAGCTGATGCAGGAACAGGGAGTGCATCAGAAATGTGTCTTTTCTTTGAAACTGAGAACAGGGCTTTGCTCTCCTGGGACTTGGCAGTTGTACGCAGAGATATTCATCTGAGCTTGGGCTCAAAGTGAGGGCTTTGCCCTCCTGGGACATAGCAGTTGTATGCAGATATTCATCTGAGCTTGGGCTTAAAGTGAGGGCTGCTGCTCCTCGCCATTGCTGTAGGAATTTGATTTCAGCCAGCAGTCCCATTTCAGGGGGCTGGGATGCCCTTGTGCTGAGGGGGCTCAGCCGGGCTGGGGCTGCCCTCTTGCCCCGTGCTGCAGGAGATGAGATCCTGCCGGCATGAGCCTCCCACCCTACCCAGAAAATCCTGGCCTCTCCTCTGGAAGAGCTGAACCCAGGCGTTGGCTCAGGGAGAAGCAGGACAGCACAGAGCTGCCTCTGGCCAGCCGGAGTGGGTGGCTGGGCACGGGCTCTGGGATGCTGCCCAGAGGGATGGCCGGAGCCCTGGGCTCCCTGCTCCGGGATGCTGGAGCCCGGCGTTCCCAGCTCTGGGATGCTGGAGCCCGGCGTTCCCGGCTCTGGGATGCTGGAGCCCGGCGTTCCCGGCTCTGGGATGGCCGGAGCCCGGCGCTCCCGGCTCTGGGATGGCCGGAGCCCGGCGTTCCGGGCTCTGGGATGGCCGGAGCCCGGCGTTCCCGGCTCTGGGATGCTGGAGCCCGGCGTTCCCGGCTCTGGGATGGCCGGAGCCCGGCGTTCCCAGCTCTGGGATGCTGGAGCCTGGCGTTCCCGGCTCTGGGATGCTGGAGCCCGGCGCTCCCGGCTCTGGGATGGCCGGAGCCCGGCGTTCCCAGCTCTGAGCAAGAGGTCCCTCTGGTGGGGATCTCCGCTGCACGGCCAGCCCGGAGCAGCCCCCGCGCCTCTGCGGCCCTGGGCTCCCCACGGGCAGGGCCGGACACAGCGGGTGCATCCATCGGAGCCCACGGCAGGCGAGGGAATCCCCTGCTCGGGGAAGGATTCCTGACACCTCTTCCTTCCCGGGTCCGTGCGCCGCTCGCTGGCCGTGCCTGGGGGGCACATCGCGGCCGTGCTTTCACAGACGCTCCGGGGACCTGCCCGGGAGCCCTGCCCGGCTCTCCCCAGTCTCTCCGGGGACCTGCCCGGGAGTCCTGCCCGGCTCTCCCCCGTCTCTCAGGGGATCTGCCCGGGAGCCCTGCCCGGCTCTCCCCAGTCCCGCAGGGGACCTGCCCAGGAGCCCTGCCCGGCTCTCCCCAGTCCCGCAGGGAATGTCCCGGCTGTGCCCCAGGGCTGCGGGGGCTGGCAGCATCCCCCTCCCTTGCAGCACAGGGGGATGCTGCCCCAGGAGCAGGGCACGGGCACTCGGCAGGGTGAAGGCAGCGGGGTACGCCCTGCGCCTCTCCAATTGCAGTTTTCCTGAGCGCAACAACAACCCGGGAGGACAAGCAGGATAGCTGGCTTGTCTGCCGGGAAGAAACCCACCAGGGAGAGGTTTGCTTGCGCTGCAAGAAGCAGCTGTTGGTTGCACAGAAACAATCCCATGACAGAGGTCAGCAGGAAAGTTTATCCCTGTTTGCCGCGGGAGGCAGAAATCCCCTCTCCCCGCCTCTGGACACGCTGCCGGTGGAGCCCGGAGCGCTGTGGCTTGCCTGCCCTTGTTGATGATTTCTGCGGTGTCCCCACCCCGCGGCCCAGGGCTCGGCAGCCTCGGAGGGCCGGAGCGGGGGGGATGCTGCGGACAATGAAGGCACGGGCTGCGCCAGGGCCGGGCCAAGGTCACCCATTGTTCCAGCGGGTATAAATAGCTGCGCTGCGGCAACGCGAACCCCAGCCTGGAAATCAAAACTTGATGTCTTCTTCAGCTCCGTGGCGAGGAAAGTGGAACAAGTCACCAGGAGAGAAAGGAGTGTCTCCAGGAATGCCCCGTCCACAAACCAGATCTGTGAATCATTGTTATAAAGTTATGCCCGAATTTCCTGTTTGTACTAGTAATAAGATTTTTTTTTCCCCCTTTTTGTACCTTTTTACAAGAGGTAAATCTGCTCGGAGCAGTGATGTAAAATAATTACTGCGTTTCCCCCTGTTATAAATAAATGTGATATTTGTATGTCACAAATGCAAATGACAATGTTACTTCAAAATCAGGTTCAGAAAAAAAAATCAATTTTGTATTTGACAGAAGTTCAGATACAAGAATTACATAGTGATTTAATTATTTTTTTATTCAATAATATGGCTGAACCTCAGCAAAATCCTCACTGTATTCATTCCTTGAGTTAAATTATTGGTTTTGCTGCTTTGGAGAAGAACTGGCTCTGCAGGGCAACTGTCTTCACCAGTGCAGGTTCAAGGACATTAAATGTGAAAATATTCTTGTTCAGTGGCTCCTGGTGCCCCCTTGCAGCCTGTTCAATGAGGTCAGTGGTTTCAATCTCATCCCAATAATCTTGTCTAACAGATTTAATCCCTCTCTAAACCTGTATGTGATACTGTCTGACTCTGGACTGTCCATGTTGCCCAGCATGAGGGGGTTGGCTTTGGGACACTAGCAGAACACGATATACCTTTTCATTAGTGGGGTTCCCCTTTCAGACAACAGACCTTAAATCAGTTTAATTGATACAAAATAAGTTTTGTAAATCTAGTCATCCCCTACCGCAACCCTCATTTTTGCATTTGGGAATTTCTCTTGAAATTGAGTATCACCCGAAAAATCCATCCATGCTTTGAAAATCATGTATGCGTTGAAGGGAAAAGGATAAATAAATTTTCAGTTAGGTAAGGGGCAGACTGTGTGTGCAGCTCCTAAACTGGCTGAGAAAAAGGCAGTTTTAGAGAAGCTGTGTGAAATCTGTTGTTGTGACAGTGTGAAGCACTTTAATATGTTTCAGAGTCTTTACCCCCTTCCATTGTGCAGTTTTCTTTCTCCTATTAAAGCATTTATTGTTTCTAGAAATTGACTGAAGGGCTGGACTTGTATGTCCATTCTTTTGGTGAACCAGAAGTTGTCACGGTTATTTGACTCTTTGTGCCTATCTGATTGGATTGTGGAGTGATGAGACAAAATGGTCTGTGCCAGTTAGCATTGATGCTGCTGGGATCACGTGTGTGACCAAATAGAAAGCTCTGCACCTCGGCTTCAAAACTCTGTTTGCAAGAAAAGTGCTCTGAATTGTGCTCTGGAGTGCTTTGATTGTATTAATGACAGCATTACTGCACCTTATAGCTGCAGTGCATGTGTTAGTTTATATCTCATCTTCCTCTGTCTTGCAAGCCCAGAACAAATATAATTACAGCACATCTTTCCTTTTTAAGTTTCCTGCTGGGATATTTTCTGCTTCAAATCAATGCCTACCAGCGTGCCTGTGAAATTTCCTGAGGAAGTAGTTTAAATGGTGCTGTAAAAACCAGGCCTGATTTAGTAAGCAGGAGCAATCCAACATTGTTTCCAGAAACCCATTGCACACAGGGAAACGGAGGGCAGAGGGGCTGGGGAGTTCATGCCCATCAGCTGCTGGCTGCACTGCTCTACAAATACCTGCATGGGAAGAAAAATAAGTGGAGAAAAAGGAACATGGATATGGAGCAAAGCAGACGCAGGACATCAGGAAGGATTGTGTTCTTCAGAGCCACACAGGAAGGTCTAATGAAACAAGGGAAACAGCATAATTGCTCCAAACTGCTCTGCTTGCAGAAGGTGTCCTCATCTTTCACTAGCACAATCTAGAGCTCCGTTGTGGGAAACAGCAGAATAATTCCCTTTTTATCTCCTCAGCTGTCTCCTGTCTCGTGTTAGGATGCACCCAGCCCAGTAGCAATTGTTTGCAATCCTGATCTTTGCTGCCACACACTTGGCACCAGCAGCAAGTGGGAGAGTGAGCACTGACCAGCTGGGAGAGGTCCCCAGCACTGCTCTCCCTAGGGAGCACAAAGTCAAGCAATAAAGATCTGTCTGTTCCTCTCCTGTCTCCCTTCTTCCCTTGCTGTTACGTTCCCAGGAGTAGAGGATGTCCCTTCAGCAAAATCTGGGGGTGGCACTGCTCTCTGCACACTCACCAACAGCATCTCTGACGGGGCCAGGCTGCACCTGGGAGCGCTGCCAGGCTTGGGGAGGAGGGGGTAGACCTCACCTCACTTTAAACCCTCACACAGGTGCCAGGCTGCTGCCCTGGGGTGCTGGACTGGAATTGGTGGTCTGGAGGGTCCCTTCCACGGGTAGCTGTGCTTGGCACTTTCATAGCATGCCCCTCCTAAGCACCTGGGCCTCTGTGCTGAGGTGTTTGAACAGCTCAGTGCGGGCACTGGCGCCCTGCTGCAAGGCTGCCAAGGAGCTGGTGTTTGGGGGGAAGATTAGAGCAAAGGCCATTTCTAGGGTTGTGGATATGTTTTACATCCATTCACCATCAGATGGAGCAGTTTGGGAAGCAAAGACCAGAATTGTTCCACTTCCACTCTGCCTGAGGCCAGGATAGGCAGTGCTATAGCATCCTGCTTTCAGATCAGTGAATCTTCAATTATTTGAGAGCCTTTATCTTTGGGGTAGAACAGTGGACTCACAAGTCACTGTCGGTAGTCACTCTCTTGGGAAGTGCAAGAGGCAGCTTTCAGTTTCTTCTTGCAACAAAAAAAATAAGATTTCAGCCTGGAGCACTGAGTGCTGCGTGAGTGGGGCTGGCAGTGACTGCAGCTCGTGGGGAGCTGGGTCTGCAGGAGGCAAAATGGGAGAGGCTGTGCTGGGTCATGGGAACTGCAACAGCTTGGGGCCAGTACAGAAACTGCATGGGGGTGTTTCAGGGGAGGTGTGAAAGCAGTTCCCCAGGTGAGCGAGCAGGACAGTGAGGGTTTTCTGTGCCTCAAACACAGATCTCTCCTGTCTCACCCGTGACACCTGATTTTGTTCCTGTGGACATTGGTTCACTTGAGCCAGGCTGTGCGGCTTTGCTCCAAGAGCAACAATCATCTGTTTAGGGCAGATAGTCAAGTTATGTTCCAGAAAATCACTTAGTATTTACTTTGACACTGCAAGAGTAGTACATAAATAAGTGTCTCTATATTTAGGCTTTAGTCCATCAATGGAAGTTTGCTGGAATGGGGAGTCTGAACTGTGTGAAGTGCACAGTGAGGTGGGGATAAATTCTGGCTGAAGCAGTGGAGAGGAATAAAAAGCCTGCATCTTGAGAAACTGAAAAGATCTCTTTTCCTCTGGAGACCTTTGGGGAGGAGAGAAAAAGAGTATTTTTCCTTCCAGCTGTGTAACTCCAGTTCTAGCAAGGCACAGGCTGTTGACTGCACGCTGTCTCCATTAGCATCTAGAGTGCTCCACAGGAACACACCTGCTGACTCCTCTGAATAAGAGGAGTTAAATGAGGTACATTAAAGCCACCTTTCCTTGCCATGGATTTCCAGGAGCTCAATAATGCTGTTTTGGCAAGTTAGTCTGGCAGTCCTTGTAGCAACGTCTTTAAAGGGTCACTAAAACCTCTTGCTTTTTTCTAAACAAAAGACTGAACCAAAGATTTTTGTGAATAATGACCTGATAATGACCTGACTTAAAAGACTCGGTAAACCTGCTGTTGCATCAGGTGGTATCTCATCATCCTTATGATGCTGGAGCAAACATCCTGGTGATGCCTCAGTGTGGGACAGCACCTAATTGTCTGGAGCTTCCCCAGGCATTCACTGCCCTCAGCAGCTCTCCTGCCCAAGGCATGCCCCATCACCACAAGTATTTCATATTTGATATCATTTCTTGGTGACAGACAGTTGTAGGTGTGAGGGGTTAAATCCTACCCAGCTTTGAGCACTCATCAGGAATGAGAACGTTTTTAAAGTGGGTTAGATTCCTCTCCCTCCTCCTTGAAAAGGCTGCTACAGCTGGGATGCAGACAGGGAAACATGAACCAGCCCAGCCAACACAAGATGACAACCTCCCTCGCATCGCCCAGCCCTGCCCCCCCTGTAAATCCACTTGGTTGTTTTTGGCCAGTAAATGAAAGCCAAGTTGAGGCCTTGATCCAAAACTTGGTCCCAGGCTGTGTGGGAGAGTTTGTATACGAACCTACAAAGGACAGACTGTTTTGTTTGCGAGGTTTTTTTGGTGGGTGGTTGATTCCCCTCCTTCCCCCAATCAATTCATTTTAGGTTTCACAAACAATATTAAGCCAATAATGTCTGTGCCAACAAATTGTGATTCTAATCCTGCTTCCTGATACTTGCAATCCTGACTGTTTGTCTGGGTGAGCAATTTGTGTCAGCTGGCTTCTTCCCTGCCTCCCAAATATCTCTCCCACTGTTGGGAAGCCCTCTGCCCAGGCAGGCTGGGAACAGCTCTTGTGCTCCAGCTGCCAGTGCCAGTGGTGCTGCACCTCCCTGGGGAATGAGCAACCACCCTGCAGGGATACCCATCCCTGCCCTGTCTGCTGGGGAGAGGGGCTTAGGACACACTGACACAGATACTGGGATGAGAGCTGGGGCTAACATGAGGGGAAATAACAGGAAGGACACTGCATATGACAACCAGTTAATTTTCGAGCGGCCCGTAGCTATTTTAGTTACAGTCTCTTTTAAGGAGATCAACACTGAGGGCAAATTCCTTCCCAGATAAATCATGCTCATTCCATATGCACGAGAAAGTGGGGAATTTTGTTTTTCAAGTGGCTGCTTTGCATGTTTCCCTGGCTGGCAGCTCATGTGCCAGTGCCAGGGCCGGGTTCACTGAGAGCGAGGGTTGTCGCTCCGGGTGCCGAGGGGAGTTTTAGCCTCACATGATGCTCATGGGATAACACTCCCTAAGATAACACTCTGAAAAATCACAGGATTCTTTTAAAAATCCCTTTAGAGAAGGTGTCACCCCTGTGCTCTTTAATAATCTTTTCAGCCTTGGAATAAGTAAGTTTTTGTTTAGAAGGGAAGGGGAAGAACAGCTCAAGGGCACAAGCTGCTTTTCCTTTGCCCTGACAGGCTCGTTCACATCCTAAACCTTGGGCAGCTGCAGCCCCTGCACTCCCTGCACGCCCTTTGGATGCCCCAGCCCTTCAGATGCCCCGGGCAGGGCAGGCAGCCAACAGCAACAGTGGTGCCGTGGCCGCCTCCCTGCACAGGAGCCAGCTGTTTCCCAGGTCACTTCTGGCCTGAGCTTTGCTCTTCACCTGGCCCCGCTCACAAGGCACAGCAGTGGCCCCACAAGATCCCACAGCAGACCCACTGAGGCTGGCAGTGCTGAGGATGCAGATGCCTGCACCTCCTTGCTGGAACTCTGAGCACCAACTCTGAGCCCGGTAATGAAAGATGAGAAAAAGCTTTAGTCTTTGCTGCCTCCTTAGAGCTCCAAGATTTCACTGCAAATACTTTGGTGTGGGAGAAGAATGGGGGGCCTGAAATGTGGTGACCTGACCTTCCTATACCTACAGGCAGCTGTAGCTGAGTGTGGAGGTTTCTTTCTCTCCCATCTGTAAGCTGTGTGCACAGAAAACCATGAATTCCCAACTGCACACACAGAGGAAGTTCCATGTCTTCCACCAGGACCACTCATGGAGATAGTTCCTCTGGAGATACTCATGAACACCATGAACATAAACATCACCAATATTTGTCTATTTTATCTAGTGAGCTTTATCTGTCTTTTTTTCATGGTTGAGCTGTGTCTTAGCTCTAACTCAGTAGTAAATATGGCTTAAATTTTCCACATCTGTTACTCTGAATGCAGAAGAATGAAGATGTTTTTGTGAAATCCTTTTAATGCTAAAAGAATTAAGATGTTTTAGTTGTCAGAAAGAATGCTGGTAACTTCTATGCAGTCTGCACAGCTTTGTACCGTACAAGGAGGCCAATATTGCCTTTGGATGCTTCTACAATTCTTTGCGTCTTGTATTGGTTTATAAAATTATGGCAGGCACTGTGAAGGTGACTTCAGGAAATCACTTAGTCTGTTACAGTGGCCCAAAGCTAATCTGAGTCTTTAGCCAAAGCAATGGATTTGGCACACATTAAAATCTAGAGCTTTTCTTACATTTGCATAAACATCCCTGGATTTGAGGGTTAAACTGAATTTGTCTTTGGAGGAGTCAAAAACATGCAGCTTGGGGGGGATTTTCCCCCCTCCCCATGTGTCTCAGGGACCTTTGTGTTTTGTGTGAGTTTTTAATTTTACATGAACAAGCACGAGCTGAAATGTTCTGCTCCTTGCTATGGATAACAGCATCTCTAAGAGGAAATGCTGCAGAACTGTTCCTACATTTTTCAGTGGCTCCTGACATTAAGCCAGGCCTTGTTTCTGTAGCTGGCTCCTTTCTTACCGAGAGGCTGAATATAGGGGCAAACTCAACCAGACCAAGCGAACTTAGGGCTCCTGCGCTGAATTCTGCCCCTTGGCTCTGCCCTTTGGTTCACTGATGCATGCTGGAAATGCACGTTCTGTGTGCTCTTCTGACTCTCATGAAAGGCCCTGCTTTCCTGATGGATGTTGTGCAAGCAGATTCCACTTTGGGCAGCATCTGCTTGTCCCAGTCCCAGCCCTGCTGCAGCCCTGGTATGGTTTTACATGAATCTGAAGGCCATGTGTGTTTGTCCCTTCCACAGATAATGTTATTTCTGTTAAGAACCACCATGTGCTTTCTGTTTTGATCATTTTCCCATGTGCTTGGGACGTACTTGGGGCCATCCTCACTGCAGGCTGAAGATCATATAGAAGGCAGTGAATATTTATTTGCTAGAATTATAAGGAAGGTGTTGACTACAGTTGCAATGAGTAGTTACTAGTCTACGTCACTGGATTTGATGATAAACTATTTTCTTTGCTAGCTCTTATTGCCGTGAATTTCCTTTGTCCAGAGCAATAGGATGTTCTGAGACAAATACAGGGCTTCTGTTTCACTTAGCAAGTCTGAAAATTTTATTTCCACATGTTCACAGATTGGCCTTTTATTTTCTTTCGGGTTGTGTTTTTTTGTTGTTGTTTTTTGTTGTTTCGGTTTTTTCTTTTCCTTGAGTTTCAGTCAGAATGTTTCCCTTTACTCATGTTTCAAATACCCGCATGGATTTCAGACCTTGCATGGAATTGCCAATAATGCTCTTTTCCCATAGATACTTGCTCAAAAATAAGGATTTGGTACATATTCTTTTTCATTGTGTGTAGATGGGGAGGCACAGACCAAACCTACTGAGAATATTGAAGTGGGTTGGTTATAGGGAGCCGCTTTTGGGGTAATTAGGCTTCCCACATCCCACCCATGCCCATGATGTCTGTCAGTAAGGCTGCATGAAGAATATTCCCAGTGACAGGTCACACATGACCAGAGATGTAACTGGTGTCACCTGAGATGTCTCAAGAGAAGCCATAAATGCTGTTGTCTATCAGAAGTAGACACTCAATGAAAATCTTCTTTATCTGAGTTTCTAATTGGAATTGCTGTGGTGCCCTTCTCTGAACAAACTGCTGCATGGGCCTGTGGGAGGCAAACCCAGGGTGACACTTTCAACGTGTTTCCGAAAATCTCCTTGGATGCTATCTGTTGCTATCAGTGCTTTTAAAACCCTTAAAAATCAAATTCTAGAAAACCAACTCTTACTGTTTTCTGAACTTTTTTGTGCTCCTGAAAACATTCCTGTGTATCATGGAGTCAAATGCTCTGTTGAAGTGCAAATCTGTTCAGAATTTAGTTCAAAGGGGCTTGAAGGAATTCCTGGTTTTGCAGAACAGGCAGTGCTGGAGGCCAATCACTGCCCCTCCATTGCTGCACAGACAGGAGCCCAGGGATGGCAAATGGGTGACTCAAAGCGTTGGATTAGTCACAGCTTGATGGGGAATCCAGTGAGATGTCCTGGGAGATTGCACTACATAGGATGCTCTCCAAACATGGCAAGGAAAGAGCAGTTAAAACAACAGAGAATTCAATGCATGCCGTAATTTAACCATGCCTTAGCAACCCTAGCTATGTATTTTCATGACAGCTCCATCCATATTTTGAGAACAATCACTCCCAGCCATTAAACTATCAACTATGTACTCAGTGTAACAAAATAATTCATAAACTGATGGACTAAGTGCCAGGAAAAGATGTGATCAAGCAGTCTCATGATACTCCAGAGAAATACTGTCTTGCTCCAATGAGCATTTGAGTTTATTTTCTGTTAAAAATAGACAGAGATGAACATAAACTGAACACAGTGAATGTCTGAGATAAAATGAAATGCTGGGGGAGTTGAAATGGCAGCACCAAAGGAAAAACATGGTAAGATCTTACACTTTGGTACTAAGATACAGCTTGTGGGCTCAGCATTGTTCTAGGCTTTACTCTCTGTATTTCAGTGACCTTGGCCAAATGAGAGCTGACCCTAGGAGTTCTCCATCCCACTGCCCCCTCAGGACCACTCTGCGGGGGTTTGATACTCTCAGGTGCAGCACTCTCACAAAGTTTCTGCCCTGCAGGAGTGGAATGAAGCAGCAGTGTCTGGGGCTCCTTATGGAAAGACCTACAAGTGAGAGGATGGTTTGTCACTGGCTTCTGTGCCCAGAAAGCTTGGCACCACTCAGCGGGGGCACACAGATCTCTGTGATCCTGTGTCTTGGGCGTTTCCATGGCTAACAAGGATGAATATGACTTGATTTATGAGGGATTTCCTAAATATTTCCTTGGTAGTCTTTACCCCAACTTAATCTCCTAAATTTTTCCCGGGCATTAACTTCTCCTTGCTGATTATTAGGAGTTTGGCTATGCAGAATGAGCTCACTGTGTGCCCTGCACCCCCAAACCAAAGAGGTCTGGTGCAAATGGGGGGCACACTGGGGCACCCCGATGTCCCTTCGGCCACGAACGCCTTTGCCAGGGTGGCCGGCCCAGCCCCACCTCTGCAGCCAAGCATTCCTGCCTGTAATCCAGGGCGAGACTAACCACCAGATGTCTGACCTCCTCACCCTCCTGGCAGCTCTAAATGTCCCTTCCTGTAAAGTTCTGCAGGGTTTTATTTTCCTTTCTTTTCCCAGTCTCCAACTGCTGGTTATTATCATTATTAAGCATAAATGGCCTCTTTCACACTCGGCAAGGCGAGTGCTGCCATGAATGAAGCCTAACTAGCGTGAAAGGGCTTGCATGGTGATACTGAACAGGATTCAGAGAGCGCCTTGTAACTAAATTAATAAGAGAAAGGAACATCATGAACACATCCCCTTTCATAAGTGAGGGGATTTTCCCATAGGCTTGGATCAAGAATGTATCCCATACTTTCGCAAATGAAAAAAAAAGACCAAAGTGAAGCCATTTCCTTAGGATAAGGAAGCTATCTGAAGTACAGCTAGGAGGAAGGTTTCAAAACCTGAGCAGTGGGGAAGTATTAAGATAATACTCCAGCTCCCAGCCCGAATGAACAGTTGTTTTTCAGTGGTGAGTGCAATTGCCTACAAAGAAATCTGGCAAAAGGCATCCATCTACAGAAACTGGCAAGGAAAAAAAATAAAGTATCTCTTTGCCGTAGAACAGATGAGTATTGTCCTTGCATTGTACATTTATCATTGTACAATTTATCATCCATCACATCAATGCTGTAAGGGCAATCTGAATGTAAATGTTGCTTTTATTTGCATGAAGGGCTGAAAATAGCTGGATGCAAGTTACAGTTACGGGCACGTAGATATCAAACCTCCCCTCCTCGCATCCTGTTACAATTAATGGGCTGTGTTCGTAACACCTCAGGCTGCAATGCCCTCAAATATCACAAACTAAGCAGAGTCAAGCAGGATCATTACAAGGAAAGAAGAGCTCTGGAGAATCCTCCTGTGTTGGCAGCATGGGTCACTGAGCTGGGATTGTCCTGCTTCCCAGCACAGCCCCGTGACAGCCTGCTGCAGAGAAAAACCAGAAAATACACAACCTGAGACTGAAATTCAGCAGTCTTACATATTATATAGAGAGATTTTTGTCTCTATGTAATTGTCTCTAAATTATGATTTGGTGCACAGCTCCTGCACCCTGGTCTTTCCTTGGTCTGGCCAGGCTGATTCATTTCTACACCAAAATCCTGCAGAGTTCATCCCCGAAAGAGCTGATTAGCTCCTCTCTAGAGGGAGCTCCTTCTAGGCCTACATACAACCATCCCTTCCCCCTGAACAGAGGGGGAAGCTGAGCTGTGACCCCCGCAGGTGAAGAGAAAGGAGCACACACTTTTCCAAGAGGAACTGAGAATATAAGAACTGTTTTAGAAAATGCATCCCATGGAAATACCAAATACAGCATTCCATGATCAGAGGTAGGTTCAAACCAACCTCACAGGTCTTTAAGACCCACAAAATTCAGATTCAGAAAGCCACCAGCCTGAGCTGCTTCACTTTGCAGAGTGCAAGGATTTCCCCGGGGCTGTGGGGGAAAAAAGTCCCAGTTTCTGTGTGTGCTTCATCCACGGTTTCAAAACCATTTTGCAGAGGTATCAGGACATGTCTAAGCCCTGAAAAAAAAAAAAAAAAAGTGGACATCACGGTGATTTAGCGAGATTCCTCCTCTTTCCCTTTCTTTTGTTAGAGTAGAATGAGACTGGATGGACTGTTGTTTACAGTCCCTTACAGTGGGCTCTTTTACTGCCAATGCCACAAATGATGTCATTTATTTAGCGGGAGACTGACTATTAGAAATGCCAAATATAATTAGGATCTTTCCTTTCAGTTGGGTTTCACAAACACTGATAGTGAGAAATGGCTCCTACCTTTTGAACTTTCAGACTAGCGGTGGGATCCTTGCCCTGAGAGGGCTCTTGGCAAAGGTTTCAACCTCGGGTGACAAAAGGTTTCACACAGTATTTGCAATTCTCCTCTGAATTTGGAAAGTTCATAAGCTTTCAGCTGGGAGTGATGTCACTGGAAATAACTCCTCTCCTGGGTGAAAAAAACCCCCTCATTAACCCCTAGAGATTGTAGAGCCGAGGCTCTGCCTGCTTCAGGTCCTCCAAGTCCGGGAGAAATGGGGCTGAGCTTGGCCAGATGCTGCCAGCTGGTTTGGAGCCAGCGTACTGGGATCCTGCTCCACCCATGACACTTGGAGAAACAAAGGGTGTAAAGGGTGTGTTAGGGACAGGAAGAGGCGTGATGCTTGTGACTGTACTCCAGCTATTCTCTACTGTCAGAAGCCCCTGAGGGAGGAGGTGGGAGGAGGCCACGGGAGAAAGGCCAGGAGCAGATGGCATTAATTTAGCGCAGCCCAAGGCTGCTGCACAATATGCAGAAGCTTGGTCCTTGTTCAGAACCAGCCTAAAACCCTGCTGCCCTGTCCTTGCTGCCCTTTTATCCATCATGACAGGAGAGGAAATTGGGCACCTGAGCCAGTCCTGAACTTCACCCAGCGAAGCTCCAGCTGACATCAGTCATGATGTGAGCATGCAGGGAAGCTCCAGGGGCCCATCCACTGCTCCCTGACATCAATGGAAACCTTTCAATGGATTTCAGGAGACTGCGGATCAGGCCCCTGGTTTGTAATTGTGGGCATACATGGTTCTTCTCCTTGCTTCTTCTGACCAGAGATGGTAAAAGTGTGTACAAGACATCTCCTTAATGGCTCTGGCTGTCCAAGCACCTTTCTTCCCCTGACAAGAGGAGTGTGTGAGCAGACTAACACGACACAGACACTTCTAGGCTTACAGCATCTGCTTCATTGTGATTTCGTTTCAGCGCACTCAGCATGAAGAATGCCACTTGCCAGGCAGCTGGCACTGCTGAGGTCTGTGGTGCCCAGCCCTGCCCTCTCCTCTTCCCTTCTTCGGCAAGGGTCTGCTTCTCAACCTATGCTGACTGAACTGTAAAATTTACAACCAGGAAAACCTTAAAGGTCCATTTTCTTTATTAGGTCTTATTTGTCCTTCTGGGAAGATAAAAGCAGGTCCCCCAGTAGAGAACCCAGCCTGTGACTGGGCAGCTTTGTATTGATGTTTAAGAAGTTTAACCCTAAAAGTTTTTGCTGCCTGTGATCCTTCAGTGCCAGGTCCATGCTCTCTTCAAACTGTTTCCTTCATCCTCCTGAGTCCTCCCACCACCTCTTCCAGAGATTTTTGTGCAGTTTTTTTTGAGGATAGGGGTACTTGAGTGAAAATATGGTGATGAAGCACCTGTGTTTTGACTGTACACTATCTTTTGCTGCTTGTTTTAATGTTCTGTACATTCCTGTATGATTACTTTTTCTGCATTGCCTCTTTTTCATGGAGCTTGCAAATGCAAATCAGTTCTGAGTTTTTATTATTTTTCTTCCAACTGATAAAATGTCTGTGAGGCAGGAGGGAGCCTGAAGTCTGGTCTGTGTCCTTTAAGCACACACTGAATGCAGCCAGCAATTTTATCCTGCTGTTCACGGTTACATCCATGACAAATGGATCAGAAAATAAAAATAAAAAATGAAAACCAGTTTTTCTCAAAATTCTCAGAAAACTGAAAAAAAGAAAAGGGATTTGGTATCAATATTGTGGAACTGAAAAAATCCCCAAGTTACTCTTACCTTCATACTGCTAAATTTATTGAATAGCTTTTGAAATCCCAGCCACTACATGGACTTCTTAAAAGAGAAGCTTAGTTACATGGTGAAGAACTTCCTCAAGATTTCTCCTTTATTTTTTGTAAATTTGCCATTACATTTTAGGGACCTTTGGGTTTCAAGGCTAAAGCTTCCTTTCAACTCTTCCCTACTATAGTAAATCAATGGCAATGCAGCTGGAGGACAGATTCAAAATATTTTACTGCTTTTCTAAAGCTTTCTGGTATTACTTTGGTGCTACCCTTTAGTTTGCAGATCTGTGTCACTGAATCCACATGGCCATCTATTTTCATCAGTTGAGGTCATAAGGGGAATATCATTAGTGAACTTTGTCTTTAGGACCTGTAAAATCAGCACAGAACAACAGAGATTTAGGAAGAGGGTTCTCAGTCTCCTGTTTCTGTGCAGGATGCCCAAGTCCAGTTCAATGCCACCTTTTCCAAAGAGTAATGGACCGATTTAAAAACTACTGTGTCATCCCCCGCTTCCCCCCTAGTTTTTTACTTTAGGAGCAGAAGATGAGATGGGAAGCTTGTCATTGCATGTCATACCTTGGGCTCCACTATCCCAGCCAGACTGTCATGCATCAGCTGGGAAGCAGAGCTCTGGTTTCAGTGAGGGGGTTGATATGAGACCACTGATTTCTGGAGGTCCATCACAACATCCCTGTGACTTTGGGCAAGGCACAGCCAGCACAGTCTGCAGTCTCTGCATGCCATCACCTTGCTTTTCACAGCTGCTGTCTACTGGCATCCTGGGCCTGTGGATGCTGGGTGAAATGAAAGAACTCGCACAGGATGCTCAAACCTGGCCAGATCTGGATTTGCTAAGCACATCCCTGGACATGCTCCTGATACTAACACCGGGGGTAGCACCAAGCGAGCAGTCTCAGCAGGGCAGCTCTGTCCCTGCCCTGGATGTCAGAGGAGCTGATGGGGCTGTGTGTGCAGTGAGCTCCTTTCCTCTGCCAGAGGTTAGCTCGAGATGCTGCTGTGGGGCCACGCTTTGTTCCAGGCAGAAAGCTGCTGTAGGACCCACTTCCTGGACACAGGGAGGAAGGAAACCCTAAGGAAGGAAGATGAACAGCGCTCTGAGTCATGACCTAAGTCTCAGCCTGCCTCTGGTCAGCAAGTGTCACGCTTACCATGAGTGGGGTTTAGGGCAAAGGGACAACAGATGTTCCAGACTCAAGTATTGTGAAGATATTGCTCTTAGGTTTTCATCTTAGCATTCAATAATTTATAGATAGACTGTTTTTAAAGGTGAACATCTGGAGGAACATATCATGTTGTGGCTTAATTAAGCAACGCTAACAGCAAGCACAGGTTGGTGCATAAGGCAAGATAATGAAGGCTGTAGTGTTGGTTCAATGCAACATCACAGTTGTGGCTTTGCCCAACCCCTGAGAATTTACAAAAGCAAGAGCAAAAGGGAGCGGGGTAAGCCAGAAGGAGAAGACTTTGCAAACTTTTTGTGACTTGACTTCAACTTGTGCATATACAAAACCCTTCAGTTGTTGATGTACTTGTTTTAAAGAGGTAAGGTAGAGTCAGAAATACTCAGTAACTTCAGGCTTGAATTGCACTGTGAAAAGCTCTGAGGGAGGAAAATTCCCTTTCCTCTTCTCCCTGATGATCCATTCTTGACCGTGTCACAGTCCCTTCCAGGCAGGGCCACCCGCTAAGGCTAAATGGCCTTCACACATTTGGTATCCTAAAAGGAGGTTTGGGAATTTCACTCATCAGAGATGTCCATTAATAAAAGGCTTGGTGCAGTTATTTAGCTGGATGTGGTAATGAGATGGAACTCTTGCAACAGAGTAAAAATGTCAAAGCTGACATTTTCTTGTGTTGGAAACAGAATTTCGTGACAAAAATTTGAAGATTTTCAGTAAAAGGGTGCCCAATGGGGTTTTGACACTGGTTTGCCCATTGTTCCCTCCATCTAAATTCTGACACATAAAGCCTTCAAAGAAATTACAAACGAGATAAAATTGTCACAGTCTGAGAAGAAATCAATACCTAGGTGAAAACAATGAAAATTTTTGAAAACAAGGGTAGCAAAACCTTGAATTAAAGTAAAAATTTTTTGCTAACACTTGGATCTCCAGGCTCAGATCCCTGCAAAAAGTTTGATAACTTAACAGAGATGTTTTTGTTTACTGCCTCTCTCCAATTTTTCATGGTTATTTGAAAATTAAAACAGACAATCCTCCAGACAATCTAGTACAGTGAAAGCAGCTTGTTACAAAACATGGCTAGGAATGTTTAAATAAAAATATGTAGAATAAAGGAAGGAACTATTCATGATGCATCACTCCTCTGACAGGCTGTGAAGTTATTTCACCCTTCAACACAAGTGCTAAAGCATAATGGAATCCCTACTGGGTGTTTTCATGCTTACCAAAACTTAAAAAAAAAAGCATAACAAAATGCCCAGTGTGCCCCTAACTATTAACTTGGATGAGTAAGGAGGCCAAGGGAAAACAGTGCCACTGTGGGAACCATTTGTGGCAAGGAAAGGAGACAATAACTGAAAGTGATAAAAATGGATGATTCCTGCGGAACCACGCACCGGCCAGGCAGCTCTTTGTGCCCCATGCAAGGAGGACAGTCTGTATGCACAACACCAACGTGGAGTATGGGGTTTTTCTCTCTGCTACCATAAAGAATTTTAAAAGTCAGACTCAGATTTAGAAAAGGCCACCAGTCAGGAAAGGAGGCCATTTTTTTCGTTACAAAAAAAGCCATTCAGCTTATGAGCAAGACTATGTGTGAGATACTTGTAATGTACCTTTTCAATCTATTCTTTTTGGCTTTTAACTTAGCTGAGAACACGAAATGGGCACAGATGCAGCATTGCAGTGTGTAAAAGTGGGGCACTAAATGGTGCATTAACATAGAGCTGAATTCTGCTGTCGTTAATCAGGCCCTATTCAGAAAGAAACAGCGAAGCTTTTGCCTGCATAAAAACACATATGACTTGGCCTTTAATACACAATAATTCATTTAAGTTTACTGAATCCACTGAACTTTATGAACTCAGAGTGGTTGCTCAGGTACACATTAATGGTGAAGCAGCTGTAAATTATGATTTGCTCCAAAGAAGTTATTAACTCTTACTGCTTTCTTTCCTCTGACTTGCAGCACAGATTGTGAGTGCTTCTGAAGCCTTGCGTGTCATTTGATGTTTGTTGTTCTATGAAGAATTGTCCTGAATTATTATCATTTACAACAAGGAAGTGAAGTTTTATGGAGGTTCCAAAGCTCTTCTGTACTCAGAAGATAGGATGGTTTAACTTTGTTCTCCCTTCTCATTGATGTAGCTTCAAAACCACCCAATGGGAAGTGATGGTTATAGTGTTGTAAAACTGGTGGAAATAACAGGATTACTTTTGACTAACCACAGGGTTTTCCATGTCAGGAATTTGAACAGCCTGAAATCATTCTCTCCTCTGACTTTTTACCTTTTAGAAGAAAGGACTAAGCAATATCTTCAGGGCTTATACACAGATTATGCAAAGCCTGTGAAAGTAAGTGGAAAGGACAAACATCAGGCAATGGGGAGCAGTCAGCCAGAGGGACCTCTTCCAACCAAACCCACTATTTCTTCAACTTGGAAAAATATGTTTATCAGTCAGATGAAGAGCAGGACGTGGGGAAGCCATCCTACTTAGCATTATGCTGTCTGTAAATTTTTGAGCCACCTGCAGCATCAACATGTAATTTGAGAGAAAATCCCTAAGTGCTCATGCAAAGTCCTCCAAGTCTCTGTTCACTCTCATGCATATGAACGTCCTGCAGCAGTACTGGCCTGGCAGAGGGAAAGCTCACTCTCCTTCCACCTCTCTGGGCTGGACCATCTCACTGGGGTACATGATAGACATGCTCAAGTGTGTGTGGCAGCTCAGGTGCTGGTTGTACCCACAGCCACCTGCCAGTTCTTGCAGAGGCGAGCTGCTCTAAACTGGCTGTGAATCACTCAAAACTCTTGGTTTTGAGGGTACCAAGTTTCCTGTCTGACATTCTCCCAATACCTGTTCAGTGTTGTTCTTCAGCCAGGAATACATTTTCCTGTATGTGAAAATAATCGCAGTAATGTTCGCAGTATAAAAATGGAAGTGTGCTACATG
Source organism: Donacobius atricapilla (assembly GCA_013397315.1). Classification (NCBI taxonomy): domain Eukaryota; kingdom Metazoa; phylum Chordata; class Aves; order Passeriformes; family Mimidae; genus Donacobius; species Donacobius atricapilla. The sequence continues at coordinate 169,850 of WBMY01001911.1, read as the reverse complement.
TGTTCAAGGTATTTTTTCATACTGAGCCTTTGCTAATATTCATAGAAGTAATTGTATGAAAATCAGAAATTCCAATTTTGCTGGGCTTGCTTTTGGTCTGGTTCCATAAATACAGTGTTAGAAAATACTGAAAGTCTTTTCTTTCACATTAATTGAAGTAACTACAACAACATAACACAATTTATTTCCTTTAACATTGAATGGTGGTAAAATTGGCATTATTTTAGGCCAGTTCACAATTTGCATCAGAAATAGCTTTGCCAGTTCTGTAAGTTGGTTTATGCTCAAATTTTTCAATTATTCTTTTACTTATTTTTAAAATGGTTACTTCTCTGATGAACAGATCGAATGTTAATGACACTTGAAAGGGCTTTTCCTGAGCCTCATAAGACTTAATAAAACCATATTTTTTCATTTTATTGCTTCAGTTGGGAAAAGCTGTTAATTAGGAGTGCCATGGTAAAGAAAACTGCTTTTTGGCTTTGCCTACCAACTGGTTTATTCTGCTTATAAACAATTGGTCTCACTTAATGACTAGACCATACTGTATTTACTAGCTACTGTCAAGCATTCCCAGACCTCGAAGTTTTATGTCTGTGAAACACTTGCATATTATGATCTCACCTCATGATACAGAATCTCTCTATTCAAGTTTATACATGACGTGGAAAGTCTCTGAGATGTACTCTGAGGTGAAAAATTAATGTAATTTCCCTGGAATGAAAGAGGCGTGCCAACTTATATCAAGTGTAGCTATGGCCTACAATGTCTCAAAGGCATTTGCTTTTGTCTAGAAAACAAGCAAACAAACGTTTTTCATTTCAATGGAAAACAACACCTATGTCTCTCCTTGCTCAAGTACAGAAGGAGATCAAAGATGGCACAAAGCCTCCTTGCAAGGCAGTGTTTCACTTCCAGACAATTAATATGATAGTATCAGGGAAATGAAAAACTGTTCCTTGCCTAGGTGTTTCCCCTCATGGACTGGAAAACTACTTGGTTTATCATTTTCGGTCTTCAGGCAAAAAGGTAACTCTTATTTGCATGTTTGTCAGTTTGTGCTTGAGAGTACAAAATTTACTTAAAAACAAGCTCAGCCAGCTAAATGAAATGCCAGTGGTCCTATTATCCTGAGAGAGCAAAGCACCTAAGTCCATTATTAAAATGAAGTTAATTGAATTCAAACATGTGCTTAAAGTAAAGCACAGCCATAAATACTTCACTGAATAAATGGGAGATTATTCTTATGCTTAAATGTTAGCACTAATCAGTATTTTCCTAAAACTTAAGTTTATAGCCTTCTATCAGCAGTTCCAACTAACCCACTAATAATACCTGGCACTAAAACCAGATTTTTTCCAAGAAATCTGCTCAGCAGCGTGAAAATCAAGACATCACTCATAAAATAAATTAGAAGAGTAGGTTTGAAACAAGAACACATGCATTAAAATCTGGGTGTGATGAGTTATGTATAAGAAAGGCAGGAAAGAGCTTATTTTGAGTTGAATTGTGTGGCTTTCTCAGAAACAGCTCTTTGGCAATCTAGAATGGAAAGACCTCCTTTGGGAAACCCCGAATGTCAGTATTTAGGGGTAGTGGGAACTGCAGAGTAACTTTAACTGCTCTGTGTTTATATACCCAAGATCCTCTGCATCAGAGCAGTCTTTGGAATCAAAAGTGGAGGTTGAATTAAAAGCTTGAGCCCTGAAATTGCCACAGATATATCTGACTGATTTTGGACATGTGGCATTTTGTAGTTGAACCTAATATTCTTCATATTTCTAATAGCAATGCAAATGCTTTCCTCTTAGAAAGTGTAATAATCAAATATTCCTCAAGCATGTTGCCATCCTATTGAGTTGGACCAAAGAATTTATGGCCTACATCTCTTCCACTGGTCTATATAAATTTATTAAAGTACCTCATGAAATACATAGCATTTTACTGCTACTTTGGAGAAGGAGGAGAATGGACAAAAGGAGAAGTTCAGCTGTAATCCCATCTCATCATTGTCAAATTCAAGTTTTGGAAGCTGCTTTTCTATTGGATGTTCCTCACTGGCACTACTGTTTCAAAAGGATTTTTTTTCCCATCAAACAAAACTTTTCAAATGCCGAATGATTGTTCTGCCTGCTACCATTTTTTCTTCACAGAAAATGCAAAAAAGCCTTTTTTTTTTTTCCTGTTTGGCATGAAGGGAAGTTTCCCATTATTACACAGCCTTGGTATCACTGGATGCCTGTTTCAAGACCTAACTTTCATTGTTGTACATAGTGATACAGAAATGTGGATGAAAAGATGCAACAGGGTTCGCTCACTCGGTATCTGCACTGGGCCAGGAGCTCACATAGTCATGTTCTACCATGCTGAAGCTTCATTAATTTGAGGTTTCTATTTAAATTACCTTTTACGTGGAATTCTTAATAATAGTTTCTTAATGCAGATTAGAATAATTGATGCATTTTTGAGTTGTAAACTCAAAACTCAGAGTGTACACTCATTACTGACCTTTTGGATTCATTGCTTCTGAGCCTATTGAGAAAGCCAGAGTGGGACATAAACAAAAACAATTTCACAGTTTTTGAATAGAAGACTTTTATTTCTGTTAACAGATGTCTTTGTATGTGTAATTTATGAAGGTGTAAAATATTTGTAGAATGGTGGAGAGGTAGAACTGGGGTATCACACAATTTAGAAAAATGCAGACCGGAATTTGTGATATTATAGACAATAAAATATGACTGCAGTGAGAGATGAGCTCCAGAGTGAAAAACAGTTCCAACAGCATGTGAAGAACATGAGTATGGCCCTTGCAGATGGGATCAAAGGCCTGCCTAGCTCAGTCTCCTGTCCCACAGCCACGACAGGGATGCCCAGAGGAAGAATGCAAGTGCTGGGAAAACAGTGATGGCAAGGAATCCTCACCCACCAATTTGCAACCACAGGACTTCCAGAGCCAGAGACCAGTGTCTTGTATTTGTTGACTTTTAATGGGCTTCTCTTTTGTGAATTTGCTCTGTCACCAGTTTTGATTTTTGAATTCATGTAACCTTTTAGTATCCACAATGTTTGGTGGCATAAACTTGAACTTGTTATTGCACTTTGAGTGCAGAACTACCTTTTGGCTCTCAAAAGCCTGCAGCTAAACTTTCTTCCTCCAGAATTTGAAGACAAAGGCCTTTCTTTCACCTTTTCTATTTGGGCTTTGTGCAGATGTCTTTAATATCCCTTTTTAGCTGTTCCTTTTCCAGATGGAAGAGACTATTTAGGCATGCTCTGCATGGGACCCATCTGATCTTCACATCATTCCTTTTGGCCTTGTCTGTACCTCTACCAGCTGTAGTGTTCCTTCCCTGAGATGGAGAACTGGCCCTCTGTCTGGAATCGGTGATGCAGGTGCACCAGGAATTCCCAGCATGGAACTGATCTTTGCTTTGTTTGCTACTGCTTTTGTAGCAATTCCTGATGTTCACTGCACTCCTTGGTGATCAAAAATTCACCCAATACCTGCACGGAACTATTACAAAACATAGCTAGTGGGTGATAATGTTAGATCATGTAATCTTGGACGTTACTTCACCCCCATGTGCGCTACTTTGCATTTATATCTAGACTGGATTTCATCAGCCTTTTATTTCCCACTCAGTATGGGAAACTCGTCCTTCAGTTCTTCACACCAAGTCCTCACCTTCACTTTTATACATGACTTTGTTATCCACAGCTCATCCAAGTGCCTTTTCCGGCTCTCCCAGTGGCACCCTGAGCAGCTCCAATGGGCACTTTCCCTGCAAAATTCCACTTCCTAAAGGAACCAGAAACAGCCACTCCTTGCTGCCTTTCTTTTGAGTGGTTATACCTTTTAGGAGACCATTACCTCCTCTTCCCTGGCAGACAATCTTCCCTAATGTAAGTGGGAGACGTTGCCAAGAGCCTTTTAGAAGTCCAGGTTGAATAAATGAAAAAGAATGTTATCTTACTCACACTCTGGCTGAATCCTTCAAAGAAAACAGCAGTAATCTGCAAAGTCTGACTTTCCTTTGACAAGCCAACATCTCACAGAGGGTCTTAACCTTCCTTTCCACTGTTGGCTCAAATTTTGTCAGAACATTGAGTTCTGGAAAGGGAACTCCAGCTTGCAGTGTGAGGGAGGCACAAAGTTTCTCCCCAACTGGGGTCTGAGAGGGTTGAGCTGGTCATTCATGTACAGCTCTAGTCATCTTCATGGAGAACAAGGGCTAATGATTAGCCATAATCATAATAATTCCATTATTTTAATAATACATGTTTTGATCCTGCAAGCATCTAATTGCCTACATTTGATTTTCTGTTTTAACTGGTTCTTCTAGGGGGTGCAGCTGTTAAACTGTTCCTGTTAACTGGACTTTGGAACCTCTGAGAGCTCTGTTGTCAACAAGACTAATCAGTTTTTATTGTGTTTAGCTCAGTAACTACACAGAGAACAATCTCTTGCAGAGCTGTATTCTCATTTACAAATGTTACTCTCCATTTCTGCCATCTTGGTTATACACACAGAGTAGTAAAATGCAAACCTAGGCTTGGTATAAAGATCATTCATACTTCGTAATTTTAACATGAAAAGCGCCATTATCCTAATTAAACTTCCTAATTTTGAGATGCGTGTTGATGTGAGCATAGACATAGCATGTGAATACCTTAAATATGTATATACATATTTAAGGTGTTTATATTTATTATACAGGCATATACACATATCCATTAAAAACTGAGGTTGTGCCTATACTTTTTGTGCAGAGAGACTTAATGCAAAGAACCAATACACCGTGATATCGCTCCCGTTTTGCAACCTCGATAAATTAATCACGGAAAGGGACGGCGTGCTCTGGCAAGGGCAGGATTTACACCTGCGAAACGCAGGGGTTGTGTAGGAAAGGCGCAGCACAGAAGATGGCTGCGTGGCACCGGGGCCCGGGGCGATGTTCCAGGATGACAGCAGGAAGCAGAGGNTGGGGTTTTTGTTTGGTTTTCTTTAGGCGAGCCTGCCGGCCCCGCTCGCATTTGTTAGGCTTTGAAGCACGCTGTGCAGCAGGGAAGGAGATCCGCGGAGATGGCGTCACTTTATAAAAGTTTCCAGATTTTACCGAGCTTCTTGGTTTTTTTGTTTGTTTGGTGTTTTTTGGTNATTTACACCTGCGAAACGCAGGGGTTGTGTAGGAAAGGCGCAGCACAGAAGATGGCTGCGTGGCACCGGGGCCCGGGGCGATGTTCCAGGATGACAGCAGGAAGCAGAGGCCGGCCCGGCACGGGAGGTTCGCGGGCAGTGTCGGGAGCGGGGCCGCGGGGGCCCGGCCGGAGCTCGGGCTGTGCCCAGCCCGGCACGGGAGGTTCGTNTTTAGAGTGGGTTGTACTATTCGTAATGCAAGTGGGCGATGTGGCCGAGATCTAAATATACCCCTGTGCAAACAGAACCCCCGAGATAGCGACACCGATAGCTGAGGCTATTGTTAACTTTTGGGATTCCAATTACGTCCCGCGATGTTAAATATTTATTTAATTACTGGAGAGAGAGCAGGAATTCTCGTTGCCTCCCCTAATGGAGTCGGAATAGTGCAGGAGGGGAGTTTTCCTTCTCCTGCCTCCCCCACCATCGCCCCCACTTCCAAATCTAAATAGCTGTGGACAAGCACAGGCTGGAATATGAACATTAAGGGGAAAAAAGAATGTTTCAGCTTTGTTTTAGGAGTTAAATTTCAGTCGGGTGAGCAAACTATAATGCATGTATTTTTCCATATCTTCAGCTCTCTCCAAACATAACATTCCAATGGATAAAATCTGTTACAAAATAAAACTGACGTTATGACAGCTGAACTTCTACGCAGTCTAAAAATTATCTAAAAGCACCTCAAGAATCCTAAATGTCATTCCCAAGATGTGGCGAATTGTAATTACGGTTGTGAACTATTTTAGTGGCAGTGCCTTACACGGGGCCCAGCTGAGCAGCTGGAGCATTTATGAATTTATTTTTTGCCCTTTACAGTGTTACATATGAGGGTATTTAGACAACAACAATACTAATTTGTTTCAGATTAGAAAAAATGTAACCAAATTGAAAATGCGTTGTTTGCTTTTTGATTTTCCTTCCTGTACTTCCTGTTAAAACATATGTCAAAGGGCAGTGCTTGAAGAGTGCAAGAAGACTCATCAACAATAAGATAATGAGTGAGAAATAACATTATCATTACCATATTACTGTTTTATGATTTTCTCACCTTACTGGCTTTTCCAAAAACTTTTGGGTTTAGAAGATGATTCTCTCTTCTCCTAAAAAAAAAAAAAATCGGTGGAAATTTTGGTAAGAGAAAGCAAATAGCTTGTTACACACTGTCCAAAACCTTTACTACACTATGCCCAAAAGCACTTCATTTTACAATAGACATTATTATGCTTGTATATGCAGATCTTGATATGGTAGAGGAAATTATTAAACCCAACTATTTGGTCAGGAGGCTGGCAAAAAAAATTGTGTCCCTAAGTGTGCCACAAAATTTAAATGCAAGTTACAAAGGCTCAGCACCCTGTAACTTGGTGACTCCGTTGGAATTACACCCAGAAGGAGAAAGTCAGGTCCTGTCAGTTCGTACATGAGAAAGCCTGAGTGCTCTGCACTGCCATCACTAATTGTTTTGTGTTGGGAAATCCTGAGGTGATAAAACGGCTGTTAGAAAGTTGGCTTGTGAGTAATTAAGTGTAGGTCTAGCTATTAAAACCTGATTTGTTACTCATAGGTTACACTCGTCTGTCGCCTTCTCTGAAGACACAGATAAACTCGCTGTTCTTTTCACTGGTCTAGGCCAAAAGTGGCTGTGGAATGAATGGAGAGCTGTCAGCTCTGGGTATGGCTCACACTTATGCAGTGGGAAGAATTACCTTTATCATAACAGATACAGTTACTGTAATAGCTTCTATTTCAAAATGTTCCTTTCTTCTTTCATTTATTTCCAGAGGAAATGCTGGAGGATGCATATCCTTCTTCATTTAAAGTTTAATATTAATTTTGCTCATAATCAAAACTCCATTTCTAAAAAAAAATTAATTTCTGTTTCAGAGTGTCTCTGTTTACTATACTCAAGCTTCTCCATAGAGTGGGTGTAACCAGGAGAAGAATTTGGCCCATGATGTGAGCTAAATTTTCAGTGCTTCCACTATTTAGAGCTCTGTTGTGCTAAAAATAGTTCTCCTGTGGTTTTGGCCATGGAGCCACAAATGCAAGTTTTCAGTGCACAGTTATTGTGGATGCTGCTTCCTTCTGTTGCTGCAAGAAATGGATGACACAGCTCGTGACTGTGTCAGTAGATGATTGTGCTGAGTGTGAGGCTGCATGTCAGAGCTCCTCACTGTCCTGAAGTGAACGTGAGTCCCACCCAAATGCCAGGGACCACCAAAAGGGACCATGCTTGGAAGGCGGTGCTTGGACTGGGCACTGAAAAACCCTAGGAAAAACTGGGACCGTGCAGGAGATAATGTTGAAGAATTCACCCAGAAATCTCCATGTTAGGCTGATGGTATGGGATGTAAAACAAATGGAGGGAAGGGAGTAAACCTTTAGGAAAGGAACATGCAATTTCATTCATGGCTAATTTGCAGCCCAGTTTTCATCAAAGAAAAGAATCCATAACGGTCACAGGGTTATGGTACATGCAAGGAGTTCACTGTGATGTCAGATTCATCCTATTTCTGTACTGCATGTTCTATCCCAATTCCATGGCCCAACTTCTCTCTAGTCCACAGGAAATTGGTCTGGTTGTTGCAGACAGCTTTGAGGAGGCAAAGGCCAACTTTTTTCTGAGCTTAGTAGGGGGTGTCAGACTCCAGAAAATGTTCTTGTAATGCGAGGTGATACTCTGGGAATAGTTGAAAATCACTGATTAAGAAGAATGAGAGCACTGCCTGTTTCTGTACTGCTGATGTGATGGTGACAGCAAGCTGGGGATGTCCAGAAAAATAACACCAGAGGAATATTCAAAGGAATCGAACTGTTTAAAACTGTCTTCTTTATCATTTCCTCTCTGAGAGCACTGTATTGTGTTCATCAGCTGGGACATTTTTTCCATTTCTCTGGGAAGGCTTTCACCCCATTCCAAGAAGAAGATTTGATTTCAGAGTACTCTGTGACTGGACTCTCTCCACAGGTGTCAATGGATGGTGGTTCCCACTCTGATGTGGACTTTGTGAAGTTCTCAAGCAAATGCTCTTATTCATTCCTTCATACACGTCTTACTCCTGCAGCGTCCTTTCTCCTTTCTTAGGATTTTGCCTTTTTAATATGTTTTTCAGACTTTTTTTTCCTTGAATTATTCATTCAGTTTTGCATCCTAGGTGACTCTCAGATCTGTTGAACTGCATATACTGTCCCCAGTATATTCACAATTTTATTCTGTGGAGTGAAGCTGAACTTGCAAAACTTTTACGTAATTGTGTCTTAGTTTCTAACATCCCCATAGATGTTCCATAGCATTATTCAGCTACGTCTCAGCCCATTTCTTCTTCCAGTCGAGGAAAAAAAGTTTGCAGCTTTAAACTTACTGGGAATACTTTTGGCTTGCCTTCCCTCTCTCCCCTGGTCTGCAATTTCATGTTAATGTCTTTTATCTGTAGCTTCAGGAAGCAAGACTAATTCTTGTCTCCCTTTCTCTGTGTGAGTTATCATGCAAGGTACCCAAAAGTGTGGCTGTAACAATAACAGGTTACTTAATTAGAGAATTAGCTCTGGGGATTCAAAGGCTGTGAGCCAGTGAGTGTAACTTTGCAGGAGCCTACACCTCTGAGGCCTCGCAGATAAACACTTTGGTACTTCTCCTCCAGACACTAAAGGTTATTTCCATTTTCTTACATATGTGATGCAAAGTACACAGCATTTGCATTGTCTTCTTGGGAGGCAGCCTCTTAGCACCTCCTGTGTCTGTTCTCAGCCTGCTGTCAATTGTGGGCTTATTTAAAGAACCAAATGGCCAGAGCAAATGTCACCTCCCTCTCCACTTGCTGAACTCTGCTTAAACACAACCCTGTTTTTCTGCCTCAAAAATATACATGGAGGTATGTATAGTATGTTTGCCCCTCCTTAGCCTTTCCCACCCTGAAACTTCTTAAACAGGGATGGCATGTTCCTCTCTTCACTGCCAAAAAAAAAAAAAAAATTCCTTTCTCAGCATTTCCCCCTTCCCCCATTTCTTCTCAGCTGACAGCTGTGAGAGTGGAACTTTCTTGAGCTAGCCTATCCATTTCCCCCAATTCTGTTTTTAAGCTAGATTTGGTTTAAATATCCAAGCCATCTTTCACACTACAGGATTTTTTTAACATAAAGTGGCTTTGCAAATGCTTAATATGGGTAGAAACAAGGCAACTGTTTACACAAATTTATTTTTCTTTTTTAAACAACATTCCACCTTCCTCCCCCAGCAATTTAGAAGGTTGACAGAGAATGAAATTGAACAATACAGCCATTTAAGAAGTTACAGGAAGGCCAAAGTTTTGTAATAAGCAACTGTTTTTCAAGACCATTTCCTTATAATTCAAGCAATCAATTTGATTTTCATACTAATTCACTTCTGACCAAATAAAAATTTCATTAAGAAATACAGGAATTGTATTCAAAATCTGGAGAGTAAAATGAAAAGAGTGGAATTTAAGATTGAACTTGAACTTCAGAGTTCTCAACCACGGAAGGCCTGGTAGCTGCAGGTAGTTCTTCTGTTGGCTGTTCTGTACTTTACTCAGACTTTGAGGTTATCTCACTCTGACATAAACACCTGCAGTAACTCGGCTTTATGGGAAGGTGTTTTTCCACCCTCATTGCCATCAGCCCGTGCACAAAGGGATCAGACAGGTACTTGTACTTCAGCTGCCTTTACAAGGCAGGCCCCAAAGTACAAACATGTGCAGTTGTCTCTGCAGAATCTAAGATAATTATAAAAACATTCAGGTAAGGGGGAGGTTAGCTTGTTGTTTGTCCTTGGATTAACACAGCTGCCTGTATGTGTGCTGGAAAATCTGGGTTTGACAGTGATAAATAAAATAGGTTTGATGGTTCCATGAGTTGTGAAATTCAGGAATTTGTGAAATCACATGATTTCTGGAAAATGTGTTCAGGGTGCTTTGAGTCTCCATGTTGTGCTTTTATTGAACTTGATATGTTATTAGAGTGGACCCACTGGAATGTGGCACTGGAGATCCAGCTGATGGAGACCATGTATGAATAGGCAGTGGTGAAAGTGGTGTTCATTTTCCTGTGGCCTTAAGGGCATACATCTGAATCATCAGATAGGCAATGTCATTTATTTTGTATTTTATCAGTCTCATTTGACTACAAAGAGATAATTTGACTTCAGACATTTGGGGTTTGCCCACTCAACATTAGTCTATGACAAAATGGCATGGAAAAAAAAGGAAACCCACTTTTCAGACCGATTATCATATTCACTGCTAGCACACTCCAAAATAGCCTCTGCATTGTGCTTAAAAATCACTGTTTTCTGAGAAGGGTGTGCCGCAGGCAGACATGTCTCAATTGCCTGTAGTTTTAAAACGAGAATTTTTAGGAAAACTTAATTTTGGAAATCCTAACGTTTTCCTTGTCGTCCCACACTATTGTATGCACACCTTCAGCTTTCCTCATCCCTGGAACTGTGAAACCTCTGCAGTGGGAAGTGCATCAGGGCTCTGTGGTGTAGATTCACCCAGCAGTATACAACTGTTTTGTAACTCCTCAACAGAGGAGAACATTTTGTTTTCTAGAGACATGATGGTTGGCACATGAACAACACCTAAAATGCCTGCTGCCAATTTGTTGTTTGTTACTCGGTTTATTAATTAAGTTACACAAAAGATTTGGAAAAAGGCCAATAGTTATTGTTGGGGTTTTTTGATTGTTTTTTTTTTGTCCCATATTTTGGAGTGCCTGGCCAAAGCAGAACAATTGCTGGTGCAGAGATACAGAGGAGTCCCCAAAGGTTAGCTCTGTTCTGGGACTAAATTACACCAAAGCCTTGCTCCTTCACTGCTGCCATGAACTTTAGTAGAGATATCCTGTTGGGCTATTAATTGACTTCTTAAGAACTTCTGTTTACATGCAAAATAATGTTTGCATGCAAAACTACATGGCAAAGAGCCATGTAGTTTTGAACCAGAAGAAAATTTCTTTAAAGCTCAAATATACTTGAAATTGAAATTTCAGCTTGGCTTATTTGATATTTTTCCCTATTTCTATCAACTTCACATTGTTTTTTCTTGATTTTTTTTTCTTTTTGGTAGATGTTTTACCTTTAAGTTGCACAAATAAAAGATAGAGCTTAATGTGGCTTCTTTTTAGCTTAATTATATATGTATTTTTATATGTGTATAGAATCACTTTTCATTATACTTGCATATTTCTGGGTTTTTTCCAAAAGGAATCCGATAGCAAGATTCAGCTGGCATGCCAGATACAACTGGCACGCCAGATTTCTAACTGTAGCTATATGTTCTACAACAGAGATACGAATTTATGTACAAGTGATGGGTTTGCCCCATATATTTATTCCTACACATTTTTACTTTGACCAGAGGAAGAAACTCTTCTGTAGGAATTTCTGTAGTTATCAGGCTAGGATTTAGCTTAATTCAGAAGTGTGTCTGAAGCCGGCCATGATCAGCCTCCTCTGAGGAAAGCAGCCTTTGGGTTATGAAGTAATTGTCCTGTAGGAAAAGTTTCCTCTTAAAATCACTTTGGGAGCTGAAGTGTGAAATACTTTCCTCTAACTGTGGATATTCCTGTTGCCATATTAAGTTAAATTTTTCAAAGCATTGGAGTTCAGACCTCAATAATAGTTTGTGGTGAGTGATTCCACCTGGGCCTCAGGAGCAGCGTTGTGTGGGTCAGCCTTCCACGCACTGGTATGCAGCACCTCATCTCTCCTAAGGCAAACGAGACCTGGCCACTCCTTCCTGCCATGAGAGGCTTCTGCATGCACAACTGATTTTTATAACGGATTTAAGTTGAAGAAAGCATATTCTTTAGCTTTAGTGGAAATTGAGGTGCGTGGAGTTCCAAAAGTCAGTTGTGTATTGAGAGTAATTTTAAAAATGAAAACTTCCTTACATCAAGTCATGGCCAATGATCCAATTCTTTAATATACCCTCATATCTAATAATTCATTCAGTTAAAAATGACAAGAAACACTTGTGCCTGCAGTATGCATAACCAAGGTCAGACACTGCTGTGGCATGCTGGACGTGTTTTTGGCCCGATATCTCTCTGAAATTTTCTTCTGTGCAGTCCAATAGTGGCTTTGAGGCAACAGTGCTCACTAACATGTCACACCATGAGGACAGTAAGAGTTTGTCCCGTAGCGCCTTTATACACTATAAGAAAATCTTCATCTGTGCAATCCTTTCTAGGGCCATTCCTGACAACGCTGATACATTTTCTTGAAACTTTATTGGGTATTTTAGTAACTTAGAGACGCAGTGCCCTGAAGGCCCTCAGGTTCCCCAACACATTGTGGATAAGCCCCAGTCCCACAGGAGATGAGGCTCAGGGGGTCCAGCCCACGCTCCCCAACTCTTGGAAAGGAGGTTGTATCCAGGTAGGAGTCGGGCTCTGCTCCTGGGAGTGAGCGACAAGACAAGAGGACACAGTGTTAAGCTGCACCAGGGGAGGTTCAGGCTGGGCTGCAGGAGGAATTTCTTCGCAGAAGCGGTGCTCAGACATTGGAAGGGGCTGCCCAGGGAGGTGGCGGAGTCGCTGTTCCTGGAAGCGTTTAAGGAAACACTGAACGTGTCCCTCAGTGCCGTGGTCTGGTTGACACGGTGGTGTTGGTTATGGGTTGGGCTCAGTGATCTCCAGCAGTTTCCCAAGCCGGTGAGCCTGTGACTGAAACAGCCCCGTGCCCCGGGCAGCAGCGCACGGTACCGGAGCGAGCCCGGCGCTCGGCCCAGCCGCGCCCGCCATCGCGGCGGGACCTTCAGGCCTTTTGTGTCCCTCCGGTGCGCGGTGCATTACTTCCGGGACACCGACTCCCGCACGTTTCTGTACTCGTTTATTATTTGCATCTACTGCTCCCAATCCCCGCGGGGCCCCTTCCCACAGCGGCCGCCCCGGGCCCGGCCCGGCCCTTTTCCCGCTTCCTGCCGCCGCCGCCGTGGCGCGCGCGCGGCCTC
>WBMY01001911.1:128146-156641 GCA_013397315.1 Donacobius atricapilla | reverse complement strand
TTTTTTGAGACGAGGAGTCTCTTAGCCCGAGTCAGGCCTGACCAAGCGAGAGGGGAGCAGCAAACACGTTTGCAGGCACTGGTGAAGGGGCGGGAGGCGATGTGAGGGCTCATACACACACACACAACTCACAAACACACACAACTCACACAGAACTCTCTCACACGCCACTCTCACAAACACACACAGCTCTCACACGCACGAAACACAACACACAACTCACATGGAACTCGCAACTCACGCACGGCTCTCACGCACACACACACTCTCACACACACAACTCTCACACACACAACTCTCACACACAACTCTCACACACACAACTCAACTCTCACACACACACAAAACTCTCACAAACACACAACTCACAAACACGCAACACACACACACACACTGCTCTCTCACACACACACAACTCTCACACACACTAAACTCACAAACACGCAACTCACACACACACAACTCTCACACACACTACTCTCTCACACACACACAACTCTCACACACACTACTCTCTCACACACACACAACTCTCACACACACACACAGCTCTCACAAACAGACGCTTGTCCACCTTGGCCTTTCTCGCGTGCGCCCAGCCCTGACAGCTGCCGGACAACAGATGCACAGCTTCGGTCATTCAGAATGGCAGTTTCTGTCTTCTGCGGGTTGTAAATTTAATAGAGGAAATATGCTCTTGCGGTTAAAAGCACAAGACTGGAAATCAAGTGATCTGTGCTCTATTCCAGTTGTGGGGTTTCTTACGTGACCTTAGGGTAATTGAGTGATATTTTGCAGGAAAATGAGATAGGGAAGAACTGATTCAGCAGCAGTGTTGAATGTGTTATTGAATAGGTTCAGTAATAGTTCTGGAGTCTCTTGGTAGATTCAATAGGTAGGGATTTAGGAATTCCATGCAGTGAATCACTTGGTCTCTCTGCTTTAACAAAACCTCCAAGGAATAACTGTTAGAATTTGCATCAGTGAAGTTTTGTCTGTCATGGGAAGCTAGACTGTCAGTATGTGATGATTTTAGATGAAATCTCTTGCTGGTTTTCATGCCTTCGTTTATTTCAGATAATTAGCCTTCCATGGGTTGCTTTGAAATCCTGAAAACTGAGATGAGCGAAGTTCATTGTGTGTGTCAGTTACAGAAGTTCTGCACTCAGTATCCTCCTGGTATTCTGAGGAATCACAGTTTGACTAGAGTAAAGAAAAAGGTGCAAACACTTGCAGTCATGTGCCTGTGCTCATCAAAACCTGTAATGCTTTATGAAGTTGGCAGCTAGTGGTAGTGGAAGTTAATAGAAGCAGCAAATAACTTAATTGAAGATGTTTCATAATTAGTGTGTTGTAACTTTTGAAAGTGCCCTGTCTGTGTTGGATTTAATGTCTTAATCCCTACTGTTTGATAGTGGTTTACTCTTAGCTCTGATACTAAAATTTTGTTCACTTGGCCTTGAAATTGCTGCTAAGTCCCCAATGCCACTTATTTGTGCAAAATAAAACCCCAATAAACCATGTTCTTACTGGAATACCTACCTTTTTCAAACTTTTTTTTCCCTTTCAAATGTGGAGGACATAAATTTAAGATAGCAATTTTCTCTTTTTCTGAAGGGCGCTTTCCTAGTGGAAGCCCAGATGGACAATCGTGATGGGGCTGAGAAATGGAAAAGAAGGAAGAGAGGCTTCCTGTGCGTTCCTTTCTCTTGATGACAAAAGATCGCAGNGCACGCGTGGTGCCCGGAGCAGAGCGAACATCGCAGCGCTCAGCGGAGACTTGGCTCGTCTTTCTCGTTGTTTGGGTTTTTCGGATTTTTTGGNCTCACACACACACACAGCTCTCACAAACAGACGCTTGTCCACCTTGGCCTTTCTCGCGTGCGCCCAGCCCTGACAGCTGCCGGACAACAGATGCACAGCTTCGGTCATTCAGAATGGCAGTTTCTGTCTTCTGCGGGTTGTAAATTTAATAGAGGAAATATGCTCTTGCGGTTAAAAGCACAAGACTGGAAATCAAGTGATCTGTGCTCTATTCCAGTTGTGGGGTTTCTTACGTGACCTTAGGGTAATTGAGTGATATTTTGCAGGAAAATGAGATAGGGAAGAACTGATTCAGCAGCAGTGTTGAATGTGTTATTGAATAGGTTCAGTAATAGTTCTGGAGTCTCTTGGTAGATTCAATAGGTAGGGATTTAGGAATTCCATGCAGTGAATCACTTGGTCTCTCTGCTTTAACAAAACCTCCAAGGAATAACTGTTAGAATTTGCATCAGTGAAGTTTTGTCTGTCATGGGAAGCTAGACTGTCAGTATGTGATGATTTTAGATGAAATCTCTTGCTGGTTTTCATGCCTTCGTTTATTTCAGATAATTAGCCTTCCATGGGTTGCTTTGAAATCCTGAAAACTGAGATGAGCGAAGTTCATTGTGTGTGTCAGTTACAGAAGTTCTGCACTCAGTATCCTCCTGGTATTCTGAGGAATCACAGTTTGACTAGAGTAAAGAAAAAGGTGCAAACACTTGCAGTCATGTGCCTGTGCTCATCAAAACCTGTAATGCTTTATGAAGTTGGCAGCTAGTGGTAGTGGAAGTTAATAGAAGCAGCAAATAACTTAATTGAAGATGTTTCATAATTAGTGTGTTGTAACTTTTGAAAGTGCCCTGTCTGTGTTGGATTTAATGTCTTAATCCCTACTGTTTGATAGTGGTTTACTCTTAGCTCTGATACTAAAATTTTGTTCACTTGGCCTTGAAATTGCTGCTAAGTCCCCAATGCCACTTATTTGTGCAAAATAAAACCCCAATAAACCATGTTCTTACTGGAATACCTACCTTTTTCAAACTTTTTTTTCCCTTTCAAATGTGGAGGACATAAATTTAAGATAGCAATTTTCTCTTTTTCTGAAGGGCGCTTTCCTAGTGGAAGCCCAGATGGACAATCGTGATGGGGCTGAGAAATGGAAAAGAAGGAAGAGAGGCTTCCTGTGCGTTCCTTTCTCTTGATGACAAAAGATCGCAGCAGGGTGTGCTGCTGGGTACAGCTGTGGTGGGTGGGTTTTGGTGGGGTTTTTTTGAGGTTTGTAGTTTTAACCTCTGATGGAACTGTAATTGTTGACCCTATACTGTTCTGTGCTTGTTAGGAAGTCAGATTTTTAATCTTGGTCCTGGAGTGGGTGATCTGTGCAGAGTTTTTATGATCACTGAATATTATTTGAGCTGGAAAAAAATGTCTCCCAAAGTGGAGTGTGCATGCTCAATTAAGAAGGAATGTTTTGGGTTAATATGAATGTTCTTTGCAAATTATGTTGTGATCTTTAATGCTCTGGAGGACTCTTAATTGCAGAAAACTGCCCTCTCTATTTTCTTTATAGATGTCTAAGGAAAATGCTAGGAACTCTTTTATTGGTCTTGGCTGAATTACATACCTGCAGGAATACTTCTGTGGCCATTCTGTGCAAGTCCCTGTGTCTTCCCTTCCTTCCAGTTAAGGCCTTGTTTGTTATATTCATGTTTGGTTGTTTTCTTAAATTAAAATATGAATTTCTTCAAATGTCTCTGTTAGATTTGGTGAAACAAATTTTATTTTAATCTCTTAATGTCTCTTTAAAGATCTTTACTGATTTTTTTTAATAACAGGAAAGGAGCTCGTGTTCAGAATGAGAAGATTTGTTCTTGTGTGAGCTGAGTGCACTTGAGCTATCTCCATGGCTAAGGACAAACAGCTCATTAAAAGCAAGTTGAGCAGTAATTTAACACTTTTGCCGTTATCATTAGTCACAGTGCGAGTTCCTGCCCTGTTTCTGGAAGCCTTTTTAGCTGTGTTCTTGTGACCACGTAGAAGGGCTTGGCTGGCCCTGGAGCGCGCTGGACCAGCGAGGGTTGGCAGGGTGCAGGGCGCTGCCTGCCAAGTCTGCATCCCCACTGCCCTGCCACCAGGGCCGGGCCTGCCAGCACTGTCATCCCTGACAGAGGATCTTTGTCGCAGTCCCTGCTCCTGATACACAGCTATGAAGTAGTGTCTCTGAATTCTGGGTCAGTGGGTGTCACAAACTGACAAATTTAGAATACTTTGCCATTCATTCATTCTGTGCAAGGGGAAAAAAAAACAAAACCTTGCTGAATTACTATTGTCAGCGTTCCCTCCAATCCTGTAGATTTTGTAAACTTGTCACAGGCTTAATGCAATTCAGTTGGAGTGGAAGTGTATACACACATATACATCTTTTTAAAGCTTTTTGAGTATCCCATTTTCCAGGTTATACTTTTTGTTGCCAACTCAGAGTATTTAGAATCTTTGTCTTCAGTGTAGTTCTTGTACATGAATGTCTAAATTTTTGGAAGGCTTTGTCCAGCTTGTTAATTTTTTAGCATACTTTAGGGTTTGTGAGAAGTACAAGATGCCCTTTATTTTCCCATTTTTGTCTCCAAGTGTAGTACTGAGGTCATTCCTAATCACCCACTTGCTTGTCCATATCCACCAACCTACCAATGGAGGCATAGGCCTTTGTTTTCATGTTTAGTGAAATGTAGCAGTGCTTTTCTCTGGAATTTTAATTAAGAAATGGATTCGAAGTTGTAGTTATCAGCTTTGGTTAGAGTAGATCTTAAATAACCTTAGAAATGGGAGGCAGTTTCAGGGCTGTCTACTGTTGATGGTGGCATTTTCCTGCATAATGCTTCTGCTGGAAAGCACCAGTTAGCTGGAACAGGAGTGTGAGAAAATGTACAGTTCTGAGAAAACACTTACGGGAGACAGGTCTTGGTTCTAAGATGGGATTTATAGTTTTGAGAATTTCTACAAAAGCTAATTGCTCAGTAATTAGAGCAGCTGCAGAGACCAGGGCCATGGGAGCATTGGATTTTTTTTTGTTGTAAATGTGGATGCTTTAAGAAATAGACAGTACTTTTTGGGCATGGCAAGTTTTGGTGTTTTCTCCCTCCCTCTCCCTTCCCCTGTATCAGAGTTAAACTCAAGTCTTGCCATGATGCAGAACAAATTCAAAACTGTACTTTGATTATATTTTTTCTGAGCTTTTACTGACATCAGATGGAAGTGAAGGTGCTTTGGAAGTGCAGTGGAGCTCTCTTAGGGATCTCTTTGCCCGGAGCTTTTTTGTGGTATAAATCATTATCACTGGTATTATTTTTTGACAGTAGTTTTTGAGAAAACTTCAAGAAGCAGCAGAAGCATCACTTTGCTATTTGAGCTATATCTTCCAGGTACATTGTATTAATGCCTGTCCTTGGCCTCAGAGGTTGTCAGGTTTCTTGAGTGCTGGTTAAATACTCAGCTGGCAGAGCTAAATGCTGTAGCATGTTTTTTAAGCTGTGTTAGATGGTGTACAGATGTGGAAATTAAAAGCAAAAGTATTGTGTGAGAGAGCCCTGTCAGCAATTGTCAGTAGATTTTTCTGTTTGGAGGGCAATCACGCTTAGTAGAAGTTTTGAAGACACCAGACAGTTCTTTTCTGTTCTTGTTTACATATATTATCAGTTAGATTATATTGCCTTACAAGGCATGTTTGAAGCAAGAAATCTAGTGCTAGGGTGAAAGCACTTACCATAGATTTTTGTCAGCTGGATGTACATTTGTACTGCAAGCCCAGTTCTGATGAAAATACCACAAGTTCGTTTTTGATATAATTTATAAAATCTCTTCCATCTTTTACTTAATCTTACGGGGAAAAGGGGAAAAGAAGTTTTTTCATTGCTTCTGTTCTTTGTGGCTGAGATGTTGCATAGAGGGATGTAAGAAAAATCTTTTTGGTGGAGAGGCTGTGGCAAAGATTTGAAGGATGCAGACCCTTCAAGTTTATTGAACAAGTTTCTTAACCACAGTATCATCTTAGGATTTGTTCTGTGCTTGATGTGTGTGGAGAAACTGTGGAGCTAACATTTCTCCTGTGTTTGTTCTCAAGACAAGACTCTAATATATGCCATTGCATGGGACTGAGTGCTGGGCTGCAATGTAAGCTGTAGACTTGGGAAAATGATAATAAAACTCAAGCACAATCCTGCACAGTTCCTGTCAGGAAATTTATAAGGAAAGAAGGATTTTAATAAAACCAGGTGAAACTGATGCATGAGGTTGTAGTCTTAAAGAAAGTATTGATCTGTGTGTATAGCATAACACACGGTAATATACTGCAGTTGAGTTTCTGAGCTTTCTGTGTGAATATGTATGTTAATGTGTGTATGGAGTCAAAATACTTGAGCATTTCAGAGTTTGAAGGGCAATAAAGTTAAGCCCAAGAGCTGACTGCAGAACAGCTTTAACTGCAGATCTGCAGCAGCTCTAATGAACTCCCAGTTGTGCTGCTGGTTATAAGCGGTGCTTTGTTTATTGTATGAAGCTGAGTCTCGAAACAGCTTCTGATCGTCAGCAGTGAAGTTCCTTGTTTCAGGTTGGGTATGATGCTACAGGAGGCTCCCTGAATTTGCAAACAAGTAAAACAGCGGGAGAGAACAGTCCTTATATTTGAGCACAGGCTTAGTACTGGCAGTAGGAAGGGATGAGGGTCACTGGTTTTACCTGTTTTATTCCTGTGCTTGTGGAAGCATCATTCACTGCCCTGCTGTTTGGGATGGTGGTTTGCTCGGTTAATGGTACTTCCAACCTAGATTTTGTAGGTGGGAAATTAGTTTGGAATCAATGAGAGAACACATTACATACAAAATGCATCTCGTGAAAATAGGTACGCCATATGTAATGTTAGATTTTCTGTTCTGCAGTGACTCTTGCTCAGGTCCTTTTAGCCAGAAGGAGAGTCCTTGGTGGGACATCAAATGAACCTACTGAACTTGCCAATGTAGTAGGCTAAGAAAATTTCACTTGAAGTGCTAAAAGGAAATCAAGTTGCTCAGTATTTGTGAAGGTGGTGGAGTTCTCCCATCTGCATAAATGAAATGTGAGTTCTGTTGGCCAACTTTGTTTATATCTGTCTGGCTGGCTGAAGTATTCAGGAGGGGGGTTCAAACAATGGACCTGTTCACCCAACTAGTTTTCTTCCATTTGCTGTAGTCATTAACAAGAACTTTAAAAGTATAAATAATGCATGCCCCAAAGTCTAATTTTGATATGGCGACTACTTCCTTTTATACTTGCCCTTTAAAAGCCCCCTCATGTTGCTCCATGTAATTCATTACACTCCCTCCTCAAACAGTGTTTGTAACTGTTTTTTTTAATGTAATAGTGTGGTTTTCAGTTGATGTTCTCTTATAGCTCAGCTGAAAAGTTATTTAATAAAAGAAGGTAATGCATAATAGACCCTCTGCTTCTTAAAGAAATTTAAGTAAGCTTTTTTCCCCATGAAAGTTGTTACCAGCTGTGTCTAGAGGTGCAACAATGTGAGTAATTTGTGCACCACTGAATGAAAATGTGGCTCTTTAAAGCATTTGTTTCTGTATTCAAAGCTCAGTGATGCTCTGTGGTACTGCAATCGCAGCTCATAACTTGTGCTTTTAAGCCTCAGAAGAAATTGATTGTAAGTACAGATGATCTGGGGAAGCTGTTCCTGGCAGATGTCAGGATTACTTAGAAACCTTTCACAAATTAGGTGCTGAAATTACAGCGAATGCAAGTAAATGTTCTAAATGTGGTTTATGCCGACATTGAGAAATCGAAAAATCCTACATAAATTGCAGTTCTTACATGGAAATGTTTGGTTTCTGAACCTACTGCTTTGTGGCCTTAAATAGCTCATGAAGCCAGCTCATGATTCATGAAGCTTTTTAATTCTGCCTTGTTTTCTTAAGAAAAGGCAAAAGCTGTAAACCTTCAGTGTTTTGCCTTCCAAAATGAGCTTCTGGAAGGTGTGCAATGGGATAAATTCAGTGTCATTTTGTACTTCTCAAAGCCTGTTAATATTTTGTTGCATTTTCTTTCTTGCCCTTGATTTTCTTGAACAGGTTCAAATACATTCTACTGAAGTCTTGAAAGCCTCATAAGTGGCCCGAATGGATTCACAGTGAATGGTATTAAGGTTTTAAACTTCAGCAGTCTCGTTTTTCAGTGGTTAGAGCTACAAGCATGTATGTGGAAACTTTTTTTGAAGAAGTTGAAGCAGTTTTGATAAAAACAGGTGATGCTTCTGAAATACTTGTTTTACCAGGCTTTGCTTTTGTTGATGGGCCCTCAGACAAATGTAAGGTTTTTAGAGTGAATTGTGTTACTTACTGCCAGCAGATTATTTCTAAAATGATAGTTTGTAGGACAGTCATTTATCATAATTCCCTTGACACTTGCCCTGCAAATACTAGTTACTGCAAAATATCATCTTAGTAGAACTGTTCCAGTTTCCTTTCCTTTTAGTGAGCTTGTTTATTCCATGAGCATACTTGTGGGTAAGTGATGTTGAAATTATATAAACCAATAAAATATCTTTCCTAGTTGATGCATTGTTCAAAATACTAAACCCCCAAATTTTACATGATCGTAGTATAGAATCCTAGATCTTTTATCCCATTATCCTGTAATGGGATAGATCAGGGGATGTTTGTTAAGATCTCCTTTGAGCTCAACTTAACTAGAGGAATTTCCAGTACATCTGCCTTGATGATGCTTAAGGTTCTTTGAAAGCATAATTGAAAGCAAAACTAGAACATTTTAATTGTCTTCTGGTCTGAGATTCTAGGTGGGTTCGTTTCCTTTTCTAGGGGTGTGAGCAGTTGCTGATCTTGCAGCTATTGAATGTGTATGCAAGGCTTGAAAGTAAGTTAGTTGCAACTACAAACAGCATTTACTTAAAACAGTAAACTTTTATCCTCAGTAAAAGAAAAAAAAAATCAGTCTGAGTTCCTGGCCAAGTTCATCCCCATTTATGTTTTTCCTGTTACTTTGAAGGGTGCAAAGGTTCTCATGTGTAACAATCCGAGGGAATTAAATTACTCTGAAAGTGCAGACGTGGTGATATTTCTGAAGAAAACAGGTGATAGGTAATTATTAGAGTTTTTTCCTTTAGTTTTTTCTCAATACCTTCTCCTATGGAGTTACTGAAGCAGTGGGAGGCTTCTCTTAATTTATTTTTTTCCATTTTGTTTTTTTAAGAGAGCTCTAGAAAGAAAGACTTTCAAACAGTTTTTCTGTTTGTTTTGCTTTTCCAATTTTCTTCCATATTACTGAAACAAAGCTCAGTAATCACAGAAGTACCAAAGGGATTAAGCTACTGCTTGAAATAAATGGATTTTTTTCCTGTAAAGGAGCACCAAGTGTCCTTGGGTTTGTTCCCTGCTTTCCTCACCCTCTAACTCCATAATAAGAAGTAAAGGATGGTTACATGCAGGACATAAATGCCTTGCCTAGGGATGTTTGCTGTAGATTTGGCTGATGGTGCTTAGTACACGGTTCTGTTATATGAAAGTGTCTGTCCAAGTGCCTGAGTGAGCCTGTAACTGTGCCCAGACACTTAAAAAGCCTTTATCAGATGAGTTTCAGTTTTATCAAAGATGGGAGGAAAAAAGATCTTCTTGATTAAAGGTAGCAATCTGAAAGAACCAGCCCTAAGATATTTAACATTTCCCCCCCACACCCCACCCCGTTTTTCTCTTATGTGCAGATTCGGTGTCTTGGGCTAGGTAGGTGTTCTAACTCACCGTGGTTTATCAAAAGTGGAGAGACAATGTTGTTTGGCAGTCTCTGTAGCAGGAGAGGAAGCATCTTTTGTTATTGACATCCTTTCTCTTAGCTCTGCTCTTGCTTTTTGCCAGCTGCTCATTGTCTATACTTGCTTATTTAGTATTCACAAGGGATTTTACAAGTTCTTATCAGTTCGTTGCCACAGCACATCATTTCCTCGTGTCATCGGTACTCCTTAAATTGCTGGGGGGAGGATTTGCATTAGAGCTGGTGAGTGGTAAAACACCATTCATGAGCCAGTTGTTCTGCTCCTCTCCTTTGGAGGCACTTCGTAGTAAAGGTCACATTTCTAGTGCTTAGTCCACCATGTCTTTTCCCCTCTTCTTTTTTTCTGGGGAGAAGAAAACAATTTTTTTTTTTGGCCAAGGCTAAAAATATCCAGCTCTTCAAATACTGTCCTTAAAAGATATAAGGAAGTGCAGCATAAAATTAGCTACAGCTAAAAAAAGGTTGACCATCTCACTGGGTTGCTGGAGAAGGTTTGGTTTGTGTTTTTCTTTTAATTGTGCTTTGTTTTCTTCATCTACAGTTTCTTCCTAATTTCTTTTAACACTGTCAGAAACATGGGGTCACTAGTTAGACCTCAAGAAAAAGCAGGTGCTTTAGGATGTTTTTTCTTTTTGGAAATAAAGATCCATTTGAGAAGCTATTTCCATGCAGTATTGGCCTTGGGACCCGTGGTTCCACCCTGCCTCTTCCTCGTTTCTTCATAGCAAGTTCAGTCTCCTAATGCAGCCCTGTGACAGGAGTATGTTAAAAGTTTTAAAGCATATTCCTCAAGCCTATCTTCTGAGAGAAAGTAATCCATTTAAGGAATATTAACAGAAACTGCTGTCCCTGTCATGGTCCCTTTCCCCACTGATCAGCAGTGCAAGCTTTGGGGACTGATTACTTTCTTGGAGTGTGATCATAGGACTTCTGGGATTTTGTTTGGAAACCAAATCAGGTGCAATGCTAGGGCTGAAACAGGAAGTCTTTTCATATGTGCCTTTTTGTTTTACTGGAACCTTTACTTGTTTGCTAATCCCTTGTTAAATTCTCTTTTTACTAGCACTGAATTGGAAGAATCGATCATTATTTTTGATGTGAAGACTTCATGACTGACGTCTCTATGTTCGTTTGTCGTCCTCCAGGAAGTAATAGGGCTCATCAGCTGCAATAACTGCTTTGGGTATACACCGAGGTTTATTTGGAAAAAAAACAAATACATAAACAAAAAAGCCCCAACAGACAAAACCCAACAAACTTTTTGAAGACTTGTGTCAAATGACGTCAATGGCCAGTTTGTTCTCCTTTACTAGCCCAGCTGTAAAGCGTCTGTTGGGCTGGAAACAAGGAGATGAAGAGGAAAAATGGGCAGAAAAAGCCGTTGATGCTTTAGTTAAAAAGCTGAAAAAGAAGAAGGGTGCTATGGAAGAACTGGAGAAAGCCCTGAGCAGCCCGGGGCAGCCCAGCAAGTGCGTTACCATCCCGCGCTCTCTGGACGGACGGCTCCAGGTGTCTCACAGGAAGGGCCTTCCCCATGTGATTTACTGCCGTGTGTGGCGCTGGCCGGATCTGCAGAGCCACCACGAGCTGAAGCCTTTGGATATTTGTGAGTTTCCTTTTGGCTCCAAACAAAAGGAAGTCTGCATCAATCCATACCACTACAAGAGGGTGGAGAGCCCAGGTATGTCTGAAAGTAACTGTCCTAAAAACTGAACAGAAACTTTAGTAGCCACTTACCTCTTCACTCCAGTCTCCTCCTCCTCTGGTACTGTACAACCAGTTAAAAGAGGTGGTTTGGGAGAGGAATGTTCCAAGTGTGGGTTACTGGTGGGGTTTTGGGGAGGTGTGTGGTCCATTTTGTACTAAATGTTTTCTTTGGGATAAATCACAATTTTCCCACAGACCTCTTAAGCCTGCTGCCCTTAAAGTTAGTAGCAAAGTTCTCCTTTCTCGTAAAATAGAAAGCAGTGATGTGTTCTTTCAGGTTTTTCTTTGAGAAACTTGTTTTAAAGTCTCAGTCCTTGCAAGGAGGTTGGTGCCTGCCTTTCAGGGGCTTGCTGTTTAATCGATGTGTGACATGAACTGAAGAGATGAAAAATAAAATTCATAAAATCCTAGGGTGGTAGAGTTCCCCACATGACTTCCAGTTAGGAGACAGCAGAGATGAATAGAACTAAGAGATGTGATCAGTTAGGGGAAGGTCAGATGTGTGTGGGGTAAGGAGCCTCCTGTTCAAGTGCTGCTGCGGGAGAGGTGAGGAGGATTGGGACTGCAGTGGGGGAGATGAAGAATGTTGCTCTGGACAGTGTGGTGAGAAGTTGCTTCCCCTGCTCCCCAAAGGGGTTGTAACTGCTGCATTGCCTGTAGTGCTCAAGCGCACCGCTGCAGCCCTGGAATTCCAGACTCCAGCAGTCCTGAAGTTAAAATGTATGGCAGTACAGATTTTGTTTCTCTTCAGTGGAAAGGACAAGATGTAGCTATATAGTTTGACCGTCGCAACAGAGACTGTATTTCCATTTTCTCTGATTTGCTAATGTATGCAGTGAGTTTTGCACTTCTCCATCAGTATTTCAGTATGTGCCACATGTAGCCTGGTTTGGGTTTCTTATTTTTTTGAAAAAAGTAATCTTTGAGTTGTGTGAAATTCGTGTGTGTTTTTGTGATTCTTGCAAGAGTAGAGTTTGAATCTTCCATCAAACATGATGTAAAGAAATAAAGGAGAGAGGATAGGGTAAAGGCGTGTCAGATTCATCCCCTGCTCCTCTTTCCACCCCGGTAGAGTTGAAGTTATCGCTATGAACAGAACAGCACATTATTTGTATCTCTCATATCTCAGGTTCTAATCTAAATGTCTCCGGGTTTTGTTTGTTTTTTTGCAGTTCTACCTCCAGTGTTAGTGCCTAGACATAGTGAATTCAACCCCCAGCACAGTCTGCTAGTTCAGTTCAGGAACCTCAGCCACAACGAGCCCCACATGCCCCACAACGCGACGTTTCCAGACTCCTTCCAGCAGCCCAACAGCACTCCGTTCTCCATCTCGCCAAACAGCCCCTACCCCCCTTCTCCAGCCAGCAGCACTTACCCCAGCTCCCCGGCCAGCTCTGGGCCCTCGAGCCCCTTCCAGCTGCCAGGTGAGTCCTGCCGGAATGTCAGCTTCCGAAAAATCATTGAAATGTCACCTGGTGTTGTCACCTGTGACCGCAGGAATTCCTGAGATTCGCCATAAATGGCTTTTTCTTTTGCGCTTTATGGGATTTTCCTCCTAGTTTTGTCACTGGTCAGAGTTAATTGTTACAGTTTTATTTTTTCCAACTGTTTTGTGTCATGGATGTAATACTGGTAAGTTATTTTGCACAGCTTCACTATAGAATAACTGATCTATACTTCAGAAGAATATTTAGCAATGAAAAGCAAGCAAATGCAGGATTCTGAACAGGAAGTTTACTGATGTCTTTCACTGAATAAAAACACTTAAAATATGGTGTTTAAGTGGAGAAAAGCAACATTTTTTGTGAACAGATTGGATTAAACTGATTCTGTTTAACTGAGTTGGAAAATACAAACAAAACAATTGATAGGGACAAAGGAAAGAAGCCTTACTGATTCTGTCTGATTATTGGTGTGGTTTATAAAGCCAGGAATTTAATAGAGTAAAGATTTTATTTTTCCACATGCTCAGCGGCCTAATCTTTGTTGTGTTTGGTTGCTCAGTTCCCCAGAAGTGTCCCAGTCAGTGGGACACTGGCTGTGTTGGCCGAGAACTGGGATCTCTGGGCTGGATGATCTGTGGGGCATAGTGGGGTATTGCCACACGGAGAGCTGTGCTGATGGGAGAAAACAGATCCACGCTTTTGTAATGAACTCAGCCTGCAAGAGCACCAAAAGCCCCAAACTCT
Source organism: Donacobius atricapilla (assembly GCA_013397315.1). Taxonomy (NCBI): domain Eukaryota; kingdom Metazoa; phylum Chordata; class Aves; order Passeriformes; family Mimidae; genus Donacobius; species Donacobius atricapilla. The sequence continues at coordinate 143,121 of WBMY01001911.1, read as the reverse complement.
GTTATACTAAGCAAATAGTCATTTCTTCTGCTGCATTGTTTTTGAACACAGAGAGGAGGGTAGGCAAGAAAGCTCATGTTTATGTGACAGAAAGGGGGAAGCAGAATCCTCTTGCCTGAATACAGGAGTGCAGGTATTAAGGAAAAAATATACAGAAAGAAAAAAGGGCATCTCTTATTTTTTTCGAATTTCCAATCTTGTTATTGGTCCCATAGGTAAAATTTTGGCTATTGAAGGAGTTTACTCTAAAGACAGCTGGTTGTATTCAGATTTCTTTGAAAATGAGGCCAGATTTTTTAACCTCTTGTTGGGGAATATTTTTGTGTGTTTACAGCTGTAGAATGTATAAATAAATACTCTAAATTGTTGAAACTTACTTTTTTCGTGTTTGTAGCTGATACTCCGCCTCCTGCATATATGCCCCCTGATGAACAAATGGGGCAGGATAATTCACAGTCTATGGACACAAGCAATACAATGATCCCTCAAATCATGCCAAATATATCTACCAGGGGTAAGTTGTATCGTGTGGTGTAAAATTACATAGTTTGGCTTCTTGCAACTCATGAACAAAATGAATGAATAACTTTAAGTGGGCCAATAGATCTTGCTGGTAGGTGGAAACAGTCCTTCTAGGGCTGAAAGAGAAATAACTGAGCATAAAACTTGCCTTGCTTATTTTTATTTTCATCTTTTCCTTTTAAAGCCTCAGGTGCATAATGTGGCTTACAGTGAGTTGAACTTTTTTTCATTTCTTTTCTGCTACCTTTGCCTGTTGCTAGAATAACATTTGCACAAAGGTTCTGAAAATTGAGTCCCCAGATATAACAGGTTTTTTAAAAGTGGGCAGAAGAGTTCTGTGTTACCTGCTATCACATAGTCTTGCCTCTGTGTGTGTAAGGTTGTATTTGTTTAGTATCAGGCATAAAATTGTAAAATAATTGTAAAATCAACAGGCCAGCTAAAATGCATGAAGGTCAATATCATGAAGATTATAATCGGGACCCTTCTTGCCCATGACAATTGTCCCCTGAGGTTTCACTTCGCTGTTGGCGTTTTGGAAGGTCTGCCTGACAGTTGTAGCTTATGTAAACTGTGACTCCATTTGCTTTTCAGATGTTCAGCCCGTTGCCTATGAAGAGCCCAAACACTGGTGTTCCATTGTGTATTACGAGTTAAATAACCGTGTTGGGGAGGCTTTCCATGCATCTTCCACAAGTGTCTTAGTAGATGGGTTTACAGACCCCTCCAACAACAAGAACAGGTTCTGCTTAGGTTTGCTCTCCAATGTTAATCGCAACTCAACGATCGAGAACACTCGGCGGCACATTGGCAAAGGTAAAACTGCCTTGTCTGACTCAGGAATGAGAAACCAAGGCCTTGGTTTTATTTCAGCTTTCTCTATGCTGCAGGGGTGATTATTCTCAGATGAGAATGCTAGAGGTAATCTGAGATAGGATACATTATCTACCTCTCCAGTACCAGAAAACAGCTTTGTTAGGCATGGTTTGATTCTAATTAGTCAGGAATTGCGTGCATTTTTCTTTGTCACAAATTAAAAAGATGAAATATTACCCCTTCCTTATCAAACTAGATTGCCATTGGGGCTTGCTTGTTAACCCTAACAAATGGTGTGTAGTGGTCTGTGTTTCAGCACCAAGGAGCATTACAGGATATGCCATGGTATTCTACATTATATATATACTTCTTAAATCAAATTCTCCGTACACCTTTACAGTATGTCAGAGATTTTTTTGTTTTGTTTTGTTGTTGTAAGGTATTACCTGCTGTCTACAGTATGTTCAAATATCTTGGTGAGTTGGCAGCAGGACTTTGAAGTGCTAATGCAAAACTGCAAGGGCTCATTTGTCTGAGTGAATCCATGGGGCGTGGATGTGTGTGGGAGGGATTCCTGGAGACAGCAGGTTTGGCAAGATCTTCTAGTTTTCCTGTGCTGTTTTGGCTGATAGTACATAGAGATGCACAGTTTTCATCTTTGATGGAATGTGCCTGGATTATCTGAAATCGCAGAACATTTCTTCTGAATTTTTCTTTTTTTTTTTTTGTGTGAGTAGCTCAGTTGTGAGAAGAGAACCCTGTTTGTCTTGCACATGATTAGAAGCCTTTTTACCATCTAAGAGCATTTGGTAAAGTTGGTCTTGAGTTTTGGTTGATGTCCCATAACATTCTTTTAATTGGAAACTACTATAAATGTGACAAAATTTTGCAGATAATTTGGAGACCAGAAGTTCTATTTGTATGTGTTGTTGGAAACTTGGCTCTGCAATGCAGTTGTCCAAAAAAATTTATAAATTATACTGCAGAGGGGAACAAGTGATTTGTGGAGTGTGGGTGGTTTGTCAGGCCCTTTTGTTTTGGCTCAGCCCTTTTGATGGTATTGGCAGGGAAATCTTGTGCATCTGCCTAAGGTCAGAAGTGTAAGCAGGACCTATCATCATGTTGTAGAATAGTAATGAGCTTTAAAATGTCTGCATCTCTAATAGTAATTATTGAACTTAAACCTTGTTTTGTGGTATCTCTTCTGACAACAGTAAGGTTGTTTAGGGATAAAATACTGTTTATTTGTGGCTTTTGCTTTTGCTTGAAAGGTCTTGAGGTTTTACCTCCTTAGAACCACCCAGTCCTGTGTGCTAAGGTTTTTCACTGTAGCTGGCAAGGGATGGTCACTGTCGTCTTAAGTAAATCGGGTTGTGTTGTGACAATGCATTCTTGCCCACCCCAGATTCTCTGACAGCTGCTTGTAGTTGTTGAAGCCAACAATTCCTCTGTAACCTCCATCCTGCCTTAGTCCCAAGTGGGTGTTGCCCTGTTCACAACAGTTGCTGCTGTCTGAAAGATTAACTTGCATCTGTTGACTTGCTGCAGGCTCCTCTGGCGCACCACGGGATAGCCCAGAGTGGCTTCTCAGGGTACTGCAGGGAAAACACAAACGGAGCTGTATCCCAGCCATGTGAAAACTGGGATGGGGAAGGAGTGCTGGTATCTCAGTGAAGCAGCGCTGAGCCCCTGGGTTTGGGTGCTGAAGGGATGGGCAGCTTTTGTGTATTAATTTCTAGTCAGGAATAATGTTATATAGACTTCAGAACATGTGCATAGCTGAATGCAGACAGATGTGATGAATCTGAGGGCTTTGTTGATGTTAAGGTTTGTAAAGCCTGATGGTAATTAAGTGGAGCAACTAATTGGACTTACTTGTCCTTTGGCTTGATAAAATGTACTGAAAATCAGAGCAGACTGTGGATATACTTTCTCATTCATGTCCATCACTGACCCTTCTTCCAGGACACGCCTATTTCTGTTATACTTGGTATAGGCAGAAGCTACCACGTGTATAAAACTGGAGTCTTAAAATCCACATAAATTCTGTAGAAAAATAGCTTGAAATAACCATTGAAATGTGGCAGTAGTTTTTTCATTTTATTCTGTAATTGATCAGAGAAGGACATCTAGTGGCTGGTGTATCATGAGCCTGCTGTGTTGACATGAGACAGTGCATTATAGTGTGAGGAAAAGCTTTTCTGAAAACCTCCTCGGGCAGAAATTTACTTTTTTCCCAGTAAAATAGAATTTACCATAAATACTTCGGAATCAGAGACAACAAAGTAATTTGAAATGTTCTTATCTTTGTTTTTAAGGAGTTCATCTCTACTATGTTGGTGGAGAAGTGTATGCTGAGTGTTTAAGTGATAGCAGCATATTTGTACAGAGCAGGAACTGCAACTACCACCATGGCTTTCATCCAACAACTGTATGCAAGATTCCCAGTGGTTGCAGTCTGAAAATTTTTAACAATCAGGAGTTTGCTCAGCTTTTGGCTCAGTCTGTTAACCATGGATTTGAAGCAGTATATGAGCTCACCAAAATGTGCACCATTCGCATGAGTTTTGTAAAGGTAAGTTATTCTGAGGGTCTTGGAGTTTATTGTGGGTTTGAGTATTTAGCAGTAATTCCATTAGCACTGTAGCAAAGCTGTTCTGGCCTAATGTGGTTCTTTTCAATGATAAATATATTTAAAGTGATTAACTGGGGAGAAGGAAATCAGTGCAAGAAAGGGAAAGCACCGATTGCTCTATTGAATGCTGGCTGTGTATTCAGTTACTTCAGTATTCAGGACAGGAATTTATTCATTATGGTTGCTGTAATTTTGTTAAAGGAGATTTAAGTTCATGCTCTGAATTTCAAGGAGTAAAGTGAATAACAGGTCCACTAAAAGAATGTGAGTAGAAAGGAGTATAATTATTGAAGGAAATTTTTAGCTTCTTCAAATTGATGATTAGTTTAAAACAGTCCCTGGTTATGGAAAAAAGTCATCATTTGAGTTTCTGAAGTCAAGCTGTGCTGTTATTCTCACAGGAGCATTTCCTGAGAATTGTTTAAGATGTTGTCTGTCTCAGGTTTAGTGTGGAGTCCAAACTTGGACTTTCCAGGCATTTTGTTTGCATCTTGTCCAAAAGATGTCTCATTGGTTTTGTCAGTGATGACAAATCCTGCTCCATTTGAGAGTGTGGAGGAGAGGGAGCAGGAGGTTAAAAGAGAAGAGAGCTGTGGCCACGGCCAGGAGCCATCCTCAAGTCAGCAGCGATCTCCACAGGAGGCTGTGGCGCACAGGACTTGGTTCAGGCTTCCAGGTGCAGCTTCCCTCCCGCTCCCTCCCAGCCTTGGGTTTGTTCTTTAGATCAGTGTTATTAGATTGTGAATTACCTTCAGGTAAGTATCCTGAGATCATGATTTCCTGCTTCTTGTTAGTAGTTATTTGAAAAGACAAGCATGTGCTCCAATTGATCAGTACCGTCTTTCCATTTTCTAGGGCTGGGGAGCTGAGTATCACCGGCAGGATGTCACGAGCACCCCGTGCTGGATAGAAATTCATCTTCATGGGCCCCTCCAGTGGCTGGATAAAGTACTCACACAAATGGGTTCTCCTCTTAATCCCATCTCATCTGTTTCATAGTGCTGAAATTCCATCTTCGGCCTTATTTTTAGAGAACTTATTCTAATTCTAGAGAAACTTCCAGTGGATACTGTGAGCTATATGGAGAATGGATCTTATGATTTAACTTTTTTTTTTAGATCCCTTTGTGACCAATTCCATTGTGTATAGCTAATCAGTTTTACATTTCAAATTGTTCTTGTGATGCTTAAGTGACAGTGGAACCCTAAGGGAAAAAACAGTCTATTGAAAAATTCAGCACACTTTTCCCCTTCTTCCCCTTTAAACTTAAACAGACAAATGTCTTAACTGGAAAACCTTTTTGTCCTGTAGGGACAAGAATTATTGAAGACGTGACTTCAGAAATTAAATACATACCATAATTTGGGATTTTTTAATGTCTATGAAATTGTTTGAACATGTGCGGCTCCAGCTTGGAAGCTGTATTTTTAGCATAGTGTTCTAATATCTTAAGGTTGACATCTGTCATAAGCAAAATTAGACTTTATTATGGCTAATTTGCCTCAGATTGAACAATGTGATTTTTTTTTAAGTGTACACATGAAATATACTTTTTACAAATATTGGAGTGCTGTAAAAACACTTGTATTTTCTATTGGAAAATGCTGTCATAAACACATTGTATATTAATGCAGAATAGCAGTTCTTAGCCTTTTCCCACTTGGGTTTTGTAATATCTCTTTTAACCACCATTTAAAATAGCAGTTGATCCAAGGTAAACATCCTGCACGTTTCTGGAGTAGTGATTCTTGTTTTGCTTTGATTTACACTCATGCCGTTTGGATTTGGTTGCCAAGGCTATTTCTTTTTAGGTACCTTTCTCTATTTTAACATAAACACTACTATTTGTAAACGGCAATGCTTACTACTTTTTGGAAGGAATAAGTGTTTTGTTTTCTTTTTGCTGTTCTAGCTGTTTATCTTACCTGTCTGGAATTGATCTGTGTTAGGTCTTTTTAGTCTCTCAGTAGACATCATGCAGTATTAGTGATTACACTGTATTTAACTCACTTTCAAGTATGAGTTTGAGTCTCTTTGAGGACTGTGAGTGGCTTAGCAAATGAGTAAGTGAATGCAGAAGCTTTTACTTCCAGACCATGTAACTGATTTCAGACCTGTTGGTAATGACCAAAAGTAATCACTTCTTTGTAGCCTGCATGAAACAGTGCTCTTGATCCTGTCCCTGATGGCAGGGCTTCAATCAGAAGACTTGTAACTGTGGTTGGCATATTTACGGGATTGAAGAACTGTGTTAATATGATGATGAACTTTCTCACATTTAAAGAATCACGGAATGTTAAGGGTTGGAAGGGACCTTAAAGATCTCCCAACCCCCCTTCCATGGGCAGGGACACCTCCCACCAGACCAGGTTGCTCCAGGCCTTCTCTAACCTGGCTTTGAACACTACCAGGGTTGGGGCATCCACAGCTTCTCCGGGCAACCTGTGCCAAGTGCCTTACCAGCCTCACAGAAAGAATTTCTTCTGTATGTCTAAGCTAAATTTACCCTCTTTCAATTTGGACCTGTTCCTCCTTGTCCTGTCGCTACAGTTCCAGACAAAGAGTCCCTCTCCAGCTTCCCTGCAGCCCCTTCGGATACCGGAAGGTTCCCATGAGGTCTCCAGGCTCAACAGCCCCAACTTTTTCAGCCTCTCTTTGCAGGGGAGGTGCTCCAGTCCTCTTACAGCTGCGTGACCTCGGGACTTGCTCCTGCAGTTCTGTGTCCTTGTGCCTCTGGGGGCCCCAGACGTGTGCTCAGCCCTGCAGGTGGGGTCCCACAGGAGCAGAGCCGGGGGGCAGTGCCTCCCTGGCCCTGCTGCCCACGTCCCTTGTGCTGCAGCCCAGGATCCCTCGGCTTTCTGGGCTCTGGGGGCTCAGTGCCAGTTTGTGGTGAGCTTTTCACCAGCCCTCACCCCCAGGTCTTTCTCTGCAGGGCTGCTCTCAGTCACTGCTCTGCCCAGCCTGGAGCTGTGTCTGGGATTGCTGGCACCCAGCTGTGGGACCTTGTACTTGGCTTTGTTGAACTTCGTGATGTTTGCATTGGCAAACTTGGGTAGAGAATTTAAACACTATACTAAACACTAAAATCCATTACATAACGTAGGCATGTTTCCCTCCTTTATATCATAAAAAAGAGGCTGAAAGAAACATGTTAAGAGATTTAGAAGTGAATTATATACAAAATTTTGCATGCAGAAAGACCCTATTATATTTCTTAACCTCACCTTGCTTTTTCGCTTTCCTGAAGACCTCTTCAGAAAAGGGTTCAGTGTTTGGGGGAGAGGCTGAAAATCAATATGCAAATACTTACTAAAAGATGTGTTGCAGTTAATTACTGCAATCCTGAGAAAATGATTTGTTAAACAAGTTCTTGTGTCTTCTGTTGAATGACAGTTTCTCCTCAAATGTGGAAATCATGCATCATATGGTACCTGAGTAAAAATGATCTTAAAGGATTAAAATTGTTTACGTGTCATTAAAATGTTTTTTATGAATTGCCTTAAAGGAATAAACTGTAACACTTCTGCAGAACCCTAATGTTCTCTTGTACAGGAATTTCTGTATTACTGTTTTTAGTTTTTTGTGTTTTGGTTTTTTTAAACAGTTTCTCAAGTACGTTTGAAAACAGATGAGTGCATCTTCAGGAGAAGGGAAGTAACATTATTTGCCACTTGGCTTTGGTTTCTTCCTTTCATTCCTTGGAGCTGCAACCCACAGACAGTTCTTTTGATTGAATAAAATGCCAAGTCATTTGGCCACAGGATCCAGCTTCTATTTTCTTCTTGGGGCCTGACGTTTGTCAAGTTGCTGAATGTGTATATTTGACACTACAGAGTATTGTATTTCTTGACTAGCTTATGTAATAACATGGCACATTAAATTAAGGAAAGATTGCAGTTGTAGGTACAAGATTTTACTTTCTCCAAAATGTTTTTCACCTAGCTTCATCTCTGTTCACTTGTATGCTTCTATGTGGCCAACCGAATGACTCAAGAATGGGTGCTGCAGTGGGTGTTGTGAGCCAGAGCTGGTGCTTAGTGCTGGTGTTGTGGTTAGATTGGCTACCCATGCACTGAACCATAATTTCTGCAATAATATCCAGTTAACCCACTTTGGATGCTGTCATTAAGTACTGAAGTGCTCTGGCATTTTTCTGCTTGTGTACATATTCTGGAACTGTAATAGCTGCAGTGCTGGGATATCCTTGTGACTGCTGGTTTGGGCAGGGCAGGCTTGCAGGAGCAAACCCAGTCAGATTTACCTGTGTTCTACTTCTCTGTTCCTTCCTAGCAGGGCTTTTCAGGAGCTTTGTGGTTAGCAGATTTTGTGTGCTGCTGGTTCATGGTGTTGCTGATCCTGTTCTGTTCATCCGTGCTGCTGGTACAAAACTCAGATATGGTGCATGGATAGATTGGATGGGAAGTTGTTTGGTGCCAATGATGCTCAAAGTGTAGCAAGAGCACGGAGTGCTGCTCCTGCTACAGCTCATGGTGCAGAAATCACCCCTTGGTCTCGATAGAGGGATGGGAAAACTGACACAGCCAGTGGTGTGGGAGCGGCAGATGGAGCTTTTCCAGTGTAGCCCAGCTTAGACTGAATGTTACTCCTCAGTAAAAACTGATTTAAGCTTTTGTAGTGTATTTTCTTCTTTCTGGGCATCTTTCTGCTTTGCACCAACCCCAGCACCGACTGACAGCTTTGGCAATAGCAGCAGAGAGCCTGGAGCAGACTTATCCTGGGGGCTTTCCTGGGAGTGCTTTTGCAGTCCCTGAGATAAGACAGCAGCTTGGCTGATGTTCCTCAGACACCCGGGCCTGGCTGGCAGGCGGGCAGTGCCGTGTCTATCGCACTCATTAACTCTGGGCATGAAGCAGTTGTCCATGAGGGGCTGACACTCGGTTATAGAATCTACAGGACCAAAATAAAACCACCTAGCACGACTGACCGGTGAGAGACAAACCTGACAGAACAGCCCAGCAGGCAAAAGAATGATGAAACAGCCCAGGTGCTACGATTCAGAATAGAATTGTTTAAAATGTTGGAATTCTTTTAGTTTTGCTTGAGGCAATGATTTTTTTTTTTTTTTACCCCCACACTATTACAATGTGAAAGTTGTCGATTCTTGGGTGTAAGATTAACTTGGATTCTTGCAGTAAAACTCTAGAGGACATTAAAATGTGTCGGGCTTCCTCACTAGTCTGAAATAATAACTTGTTCAGGATCTTGTTTTACTGGCTCAAAGTCTTGCTGGTGATGGTTTCTGGAAAAGCAAACAGACAAAAACCAAAAACGAAACCAAGCCATTTTCTAAGTGTTTTGCTTCAAATGACGAACATGAGACTAAATTTCTTCTGTAGTTGTGAAGTTTCTGCTGAGGAGGGTTTCCCATTCTGAATTCAAATCAATAGACCAAACCATCAGATTACAACATAATGTTGCTTTCTTGTGCTGCTCCATAAACCTGCTTCTGTGTTTGTTGCAGGCATAACCTTTATGCTTTTGTTTACATTGTAGGAAACACAGTTCTAGCAATGAGGTTTTTTCATTTAACTCTAAACATCTTTTTATTTTGTTAATTTTAAGATTACTAGGTTTTGCTATGTTATGTTTTTAAAGATATTTTTTGCATACTGCTGCTCGTATTTCAATAAACAAAACAAAAACCCCACAGATTCTTCTGATTTCCTTTATCTGTAACTGTGTCTGAAGTATTTGTTTCCAAGGGTTAATTTATCATGTGTAACTTGCTGCTGATGCCTCTCCATGTCCATATTCCTCCTTTCACAAAGGTGATCCTATCATTTTAAAAATACTTTTCTGTAGCTTTTTGGTGGTGTAAAAGCTGCTGTGCTCTCAGAAGCAGAAACTTAAATTATTTCATTGCTTCATTTTAAAGAGTTCTTTTTTTCTTGTAGAATGCAGCCAGCCAAAATGGTACCATTTTGGTAGTACTTACAGAACTACTTCAGTTGGTAGTACAAAAAACTGTTTATCTGTAAGACTTCAGCAATCTGCTGGCTGGGTGGTTGCGTTTTTTACCACTGTGGCCAACATAACATTTTGAAACAACTCCTGTCTGGATGTATCAGGCTTTGAACTGCTGCCCAACAGCCTTTCAATGAATTAAAGGCTGCTCAGATATCTCTTGTAACTCAGTACTGCTGCAATAAAATGTACATTTTAGAAGTTTAGTGAACTGTATATTAGCTTATTTTTAAAGATTGAGGGGAAGACAACCTTTCCTTTGTTTACCAAGACAATGCAGAAATAGAGGTTGGAAAGTGGTGTGCATATATTCAATCTTTTTGGCAGGCTCAGTACAAAAACACTGAATCCCAATTCCACAATGACAAATCATTTCTTTAGTATAGAACTGAAATGAAAATGTTGATACAACTTTTATCTTGTCCGGGCTTCCTGCTTTGGGCTTTAATTTTACCAGCAGGCTGCCACCTGCAGTAATACTCTGAAATTCTGTCATTTTCTCAGTAAGAAGAGCTTTTTTTTCTTCCAAATGAGAATCCAATCACTCAGGTAAAAAAATTATTTTAAACTCTTGATACTGGACTATTTTTATGGGTTCGCTTCCAAAATGGATTGCCACAAAAATCCCCAGATTTACTGTGATAGTATTACACAGATTATACAGCCTAATTTGTGAGCAAGATCTCAGATGAAGTTTCAGGGGCTTATTGGCTTTCCAGAAGCTTTATGTGGATTTTTATGAATAGTTTTTTAAGTAAAAAGCAAGCAAACAAAATACTTTGATTATTAAAAGTCTCAAATTATGTAGAAATGAAGAGGGTTTTTTTCAGTCTTACTGGTTTTTCTGGGGAATTTGGAGGTACAGTAACAACTCTGGGAGCAGGTAGCCAAAGGAACCTCTGAAATTATTCGTGGGATTTTTACAGATGGAAAAAAAGTTTTGTGTGAAACACCCCTCTTCCACCTCCTGGCCAACCTTTCCCTGTGTATTAAGTAAGTCAGAGGCTGCTTCTGTTCACTGAGCTACGTGAAAAGAAATACCTCACTGTCACTTAAAGTAATTAAACCTTGGCTGTCCCGTACCTTGTGACGGGGGCGATCTTCCTTGTCCTGGAGTACAGAGCAGGTTTCTGCCAGGTCAGTCAGTTCGTATTTCATCGCTGAACTCTGCCGCTGTTCGGTGTGCCCGTGCTGGGCTGCGGGAGCAGCAGCAGGACAGAAGCAGTGGGCAGCACATGCCGAGCTGTCCCTGTCAGCACCCGCAGGCCCCTGCCCCGGGCAGGACTTGCTGTGGCTGTCACCAAAGGGATGCTCGGAGTTGGCAGAGACTGAGCTGCTGGGGTTTGCACTGACAGGGACCGTGCCCCAGAAATATTCCTGCTCCAGGCCATGTGGGACAGCGAGGCCGAGGTAAAAGTCGCATAAAGACAAAGTGGCAGGTGGTATTTATACACACCAGCAGATGAATGTGAAATCAATCTCTTTTTTCAGACTTGGGTCTTGAAAATAAGCTGCTAACTTGTGTTCAGAAATAAGTGTACTTAGATAACGTTTCCCCTCCCAAAGACAAATGCTGTAAAACTGCTTCACTCCCGTGGAGATGTGAGGTGAGGGGGTTGAAGGGTGATATTCTGGGGGTAGAAGCTGTTGGGTCATCTCCAGCCATTCTGTGTTCCCAGCTGCTTGCAGGGCTCCTTTTTTCCATAAGACATTGGAAGAAAAATCCCACACCTTTTAAATTAGCAACTTTCCTGTTCTAAAGCCAGTTTTATTTTGGTTTTTTTTAAGTACCCTTTTTTTCCCCATTCTCTTTTTGAGAAATAACTTCATTGTTTGCAATACGAGAATTTATTTCCAGGACTAAACTAGAAGTGCTGTGTAACTCAGTCATTCCTGCAAATCCTGATTTTCTGAAGTCTCCTAGAGAAACTGCTGATGGCAAACTCAGGAGCCACTTAAGACAGCTTTGAGCTGTGTGTGTGACTTCGACTTCAGACCCAAAACAGACAAAATGGGCTCTGTTCTGTAAGAGCCAAATGGAGACCATTTTTTCTGAGATTTCAGGTCTCTGGTAAACAGTGTCACTAAAGGATTTTAATAGAAGGAATTCTTAAGTTTCTTCTAAGAAATTAAGGTAAAGACAGTATATTAAACTTAAAAGTGCAAATTTAGGAGAGACCAGGATGTGTCCATGAATAGAATTCATCAGTCGTGCTCCATGCAGGTGCTCAGCCCTGCAGGGAAAAATTTGATGATACAAGGAGGGCAAAAAGGAGGGCAAGAAGAGGAAAAAAAACTTGAAAAGATGTGACTGTGTACCGTCTTGCCTGAGAGACTTCCTGTATGGATTAATGCATTTAGAGCAAACTTCTGTACTTACACATGTGGTTTCTGGAAGAAAGAACCTCCTAAAGACAAATGTGCTGTGAGCACAATCCAGGTCTCTCTTCCTTTCACATCTCAGTCTGATACATTTTCCATTGTTTTAAATGTTTCAGACATCAGGTAGGTAAAGCTCCTGCCTCTCAGAACGTGTAGGAGGCAAGGACCATGGGCAGAGCAGTGTTCAGTGGGGACACTGCCTTGGCAGAGCTGAACTGCGCCTTTTGATCTGCTGGGTCAGGTCTGGCCACACTCTGCTGTGTGGGAGTGGGGCAGCTGCTGGTCACCAGGGCTTGAACCTGCTGGAGGAAATCTTAAAGCAAGTGAGGGACAAATTGCAGTGGCCCCAGTGGTTTGGTACGGGTTTGGAGAGTGTGATCATGCCAGGCAGCCTAGCCATGCAGCACTGGGTTACCAGGCTGACACCCCCGACAGACATGGAATATTGAGCTCTTAAGATTTATTCTTTCCCTTTTGTCTTGCTGTGCAGTTTGGCTGACTTGTGAGTCCTACAGGTGAGCTCTTTCCAGGCAGAAGTTGTTATGGCCATGTGGCATGGGGTGTAGAAAACGCTCAGCTCCTGATTTTTGTTAGGGGAAAGGGAAGTGCAGGCAGACAAATGCCCATGGGGAAGCCCACCTACAGCAGGAAATGTAAGAAGAAAGATGAGTCCTGCTGGGTCCCCAGAATGTTAACAAACGCAGCGTTCAGGCAGAGCAATGGGATGAGCAAGCTCCCAGCTGTGTGATGCTCTCACAGAGGAGCATGGCGCTGGTGGGTTCTCCTTGGTTACTCAGGGCAGTGCTGAGGCAAACTCCCCGTGGGCACTGCCTGTGCCCGTGGCTTGGGCAGCTGCGTTCAAAACCATCCACTAAGAGGGTGAAGCCAACAGAATGAAATATCACAATAATAATAATCCATTGATAGGGTGGCATCAGCTTCAAAGCATCTCACTGCTTCCCAGTGGAAGTGGCGAGTTGTTTCCCTGGCCCGGAGGGAGAGTTAGAACCTTCTTTAACACGCAGCTCCTGTTCAGAGAGCCCTTAGCCATGGATGTGAAGGGTACAGATGCTCCTCCAAGCGTTACAGGAGCTGCTCCTCCTTTGAAAGCAGAGCTGATAATTAAGAATTTCTCTGAATGTGGACCACTCTGCTTCTCACAGCCTCGTGCCCCACTCCTGGTGTTCCACTCATCCTTTGTGTTGCAGTGTACTGACCTCCAGCCTGCCTGGAGGAAAAGCCATCAAGAGGGGGGAGACTGCTGCAGGGCTGTGTTCAGAGGCTTTGAAAAGGCACATTTTGAGAAAATGGGATTGGGGAAAAGATGCAGGGAGCGGTGTGTTTGTGTCAGGGGCAGGACTGTGACTGGCAGAGAGTGAGGGAAAGGGATGGAGAATCCATGTGGGACCCCACACGTGTCGTACAGCTAATAAAACAGTTCCAGCAAGTGAAGCAATGCCTGGCAGTCCCTCCCTGGTGTGCCTGTGGTTGGAAAGTGGATTTTTTGGTCAGCTTGAATTCTGAGCCTGGTGAAACAGAACGTTTTCTACACATATGTTTCATACCTTGGATGAAATTGTGATGGTGCCCCATCCCTGGGAGTGCTCAAAGCAGGACTGGAAAGGTCTTGGAGCAACCTGGCACTGGAAAATGACCCTGCCCATGGCAGGGGGTTGGTACTGGATGATCTTTAAGGTCCTTTCCAACTCAAACTGTTCTGGGATTCTGTGATTCTGAATATCATTAATAGAACTTTCTTCTGCAATAGAAATTATCCTGGATATTGATGAGAGCAACACAGGGCATGGATAAAAGCATCCCCAGAAAATCAGTTAACACTCTCAGCATGACAGGTTCTTCTGTAGTATTACTCCAACCAGGCTGTGGAGAAAAATAGGATTATTCCAGAGCTATACTTGAATGTTCAAATAAAGAGTGCAAAGCAACGTGTGCTCTGTCAGGTTCTGAGGCTTTTGCCAGCAGAAATTCTTAGACCAAATTCATTATGGCTGGTAGATGAAAACAAGCTGTCATTACTTAAAAATAAATAAGAAATGCCTGATTTGATAAAACTTGATTTATTCAAAAAGGGCTGAGAGAAATACACTTGTATTTATTGTTGCTTTCTGCATTAGAATAACTACTTGGAATTACACCAAATTTGGTTCAGAGGAAATATTGGCCACATATCAAGGAATAAAATATTGAAATCTGTTATGTAGTAGTTTAGCTTATTTGAGCAAAATAAAACATGGTAACAAAGACAGTGACATGGAAATGTTATCAACTGTGCAATTTTGTAGGTTAAAAAAGAAAAAGCTTGCAAACAGACTTCCATATATACACATTTTGTCTGTGTGCTTGAGTGCAAGCCTGTATGTGTGTGTAACTGCATTGTAAAATCTCCTCATTTGGGTGAAATAAGTTAATGTACACATATATACATGCAGCTCCTCTGGTGTACTCTGCAGGTCAAGAATGGGGTTAGGAGCAGCATCTGACACCACTTTGAACCCCATTTCAGATGATCCAATACCCAAAAGTGCAGCAAAAAATAGGATTTAGGACTGTGTGTTTCTGGAGAGATGCAATTCTCCTGTATGTTGAGCCATTTGATTAAAAAAAAAAAAAAAAA
>WBMY01001911.1:77994-128131 GCA_013397315.1 Donacobius atricapilla | reverse complement strand
AAAAAAAAAGGGAAAAAATAAAGCCCTTTGCCCACTGTTTGTGGGTAGCAGCTTGATCTGGCGTTGTGCCGTAACTGCAAGTTTACAAGAAATCAGCATCTACAAACTAGCTTGTCAGCTAGCAGTGTTAAGCAGAAGCTTTTTTTGTCTTGATTTTAGAACAAAATCAGATAGTTAGTAATTTGAAATGGTGAGGGTTGCCAGTGACCAGTGTTGAATCAAGCTGGCGCCATATTGATAATTCACGCTTCTAATTGGGCTAGGTTTAGATGAAGAGCAAGAAGTGGGGATGCTGTGCAGTAAAGCACTGTTCCTATAAACCGTTCTATGCCTTTCAGAACTCGCCCACTTTGTGTGGCAAACTTGGAGCACGCTGCTCACCCCTTTCATTAGTTTGCCTAATATTAAATATATTCTTTTTCTCTCCCCACTTCTCCCCATCCTGATTATTTTGGTTTCGCGCTGTGGCAAATAATTTCCTTTGCAGCTATGAAATTTGAAAATAAATTCCATAGGTAATAACTGTTTAACATAAGTAGTAGCTTAAGACTTGATCGATGATGCATTCAAACAAAAAAACACCCTTAACAGAATGACAATCAAAAGCCTAAATAAACATTTTTCATTTTCTCCTGCCTGGCAGGCCTCCCACGGCATCACCATGCAGTTCCAGCAGCAGTTGGGAGAAATGGGTCTGGAAAGTAAACTCATCTCAGTGTGGAGCTGCTTGGTAAATACACTCAGGTTTCTTACATTTGATGCTTGGTTTAATAAACATGGGGGAACAAGCTCCACCAGATGCCCAAATCAGAAATTGTTGTTAATACAAATATCCTTGTAGGGACACTGAATGGGTGGATGATGACATTTGCATACACACAGAGCTTAATCTGGAATCACGGGGCAATTTTCTGCAAAAACTGTATAAATTTGCTAAAGCATTCTCCTCAGTTCATAACCAAGCTTTTTATTTACAGCTGCTCTGATTGGCATACAGCATAATTTTCAGCAATTTCCTCCTGCCCGTTACTCTAAAGGGGGTCCCATCCATGCACTGGCACATGGCACTAACTCCTCATGGCGCAGGGTTTCTGGTGCCTGCTCCTGCTGGAATAAGTGTCAGACAGCTTGTGTCCTCCACGGGTTCCTCGCCTCCCTGAGCGATCTGTCGTAAGGAAGAGTAGCAAAAAAAGAATTTTTCAGCTGGCAGTTTATGAAGAACACAATGAATGTCACAGTCAAGAACAGAAAGAAAAACAGAATGATGTAAGTCACCAGGTCTGGCTTATTTATTTCCCCTTCTTTTAACACCCTGGCTGTGGACATGTAGAGAGCGGAGGAGCTCACGGGTCTCGGAGTGCTGCTCAGGTAGGGCGTGTTGGTCTGAATCATGAGGTGGGCTTCAGTGGCACTGGTTGAATTGAGCAATTCACTATACATGTTCTTGCTTAGATTTCCTCCACGGCAGAAGGAAAAACAGGAGGGCAATCGCAGTCAGTCTTTGGCATAGGAAGGAAATAATGTTCCTGCTTGTAAAAGGCTGCAACCCAGCCTCATGTTGTCTAAAACAAATTAATTCACCTGCACGGCTCAGTGGCTTTCTTTTAAATCTTCTTGGGTCATATTTACAGCATTTATCCACAAATAGCAATCAAAAACGATACAGGTACCTCGTGTCCTGGTCCTTGTTCCCCCAGCACGCCTCGTCTGGGGAAATGCGCTGGCTCATCTGCCGGTCAGCCGGGATGCGCGGGGAGCCCGGGGGATGCTCTGGGGATGCGCTGGGATCTCGGGGGATGCGCTGGGATCTCGGGATGCGCTGGGATCTCTGGGGATGCTCTGGGAGGCCCGCGGCAGCGCTGCCCCTGCATGGGCCGAGGGAAAGGCTCTCCCAGCGCCGGCACGGGCAGGAGCAGCCTCGGCTGGGGCTGGCAGCGCTCACGGTCCGTGGAGGGGAGGCACCACGGCGTTCCAGCTGGGCTTCCCAGGCGGGATGCACATAAATCCGGGGCTAAACGGCATCTGCCTGGAGAGGCAGCGGCTGCCCCGAGATCCTGCCGGTTTTGCCGTCGCGCTTCTCTGCCTCGGGAGGCTCCGTGCCGCCGGAATCCTGCGGGAGCATCACTTGACTTTCTCAGTCCCAGTTACGGCGCTCTCCGGATACAGCGTGTGCTGGTGTAAGACGCTGAGCTTTCCGCTTGAGATTTCCAGGCACCCCTTTCGTTGCTTTGAGAGAAAAAAAAATGAATTTAAAAGAACAATAATTTTAAAAAAAGAGCAATGTTCAGGAAAGAAACAGCAGAAAAGCTTCTCTGGGAGTGGGCGAGGGTCGGTTCCTGGGGTCTCTCCCCGCGCTGGGGCTGTGCGGGCTCGGGCGCTGCCGCCTGCCCCGACAGCAGCTCCGGGGCAGAGCTGCGCCCGCTGCCCGTGGCGCGGCTGGCAGTGACACGATGCTAAAAAGGAAGAGATCTTCGGAGAAATTCCCGTGAGTGCCTGAGGCTCTGGCTGGAGGTTTTGAGCTGGGGGAGGGCAGCAGAGAATGGGACAAAAAAGAAGAAAATTGCCTCAAAACCTTTCTTTCTTCCTCAGTCCTTTATTGTTTAAATCTAGAGCAATCAATGTCTTTTTTTTTTAATTTTTTTTTTTTTTTAATTTTACTTCTCTGTGATCTCCAGCACCCTCTCCAGCCTGACAATTAGCATGTTAATTCTCTTTTTTCCCAGCAAATTGCTTTATGCTGCTATTACCTCCTGGCTGCTTGCCAGCTCGCTCTCACAATCTCCCATGCATCAGATAAGCGCCGTTAATACTTTTATTTTAACGCATTGCAACTTGAAAAACGGGCAGGGGAGAGAGCCGGAGGCGAGAGGAGCCAGGAGGAGTAACTGGGCAGAGGAAAACACCATCTCCAGCCCCAGGGTGCTGATCCCAGCGAATGCTAAAGCTGCTTATGATGAGCTGTTGCAGCCAACAGTGCCAGTGGTTAAACATTTCACTTAGCATAATAAATGTTTCTGCTGAGAGAGAGCGAATGAAGAGAAGAGAAATCTTCTGGTCAGTTGGATTTGAATAAAATCAAACCAACACCCTCTGAGGCCCTGGTCAGCACGTTCCTCATCTCCTGCCAAGCTCCAGGTGCTCCAGTTAAACCCACTGTGCCTCCAGCAGCTCTGCTGGGATGGGAAAAAGCTGGCACAACTCTCTCACATTCCTGCTCACATCCTCCTGCGTCCGTCCTCAGAAAAGCCATTACCTGTGTGTTTGCTTCCAAGTCCTGGGGACCCTTTCATCCGCAAGGAGATCTTCCTTTGTGGAAGGTTTTCTTGATTTTTGTTCCTCTCTCTCTCTTTCCCCCCTTTTTCAGCCCAAGTGCTCTGCCTGCCTCATGCTGCTCTCCAGGACGGTAGCAGGGACTTCTCCTGCCTGCCTCGGTGTTCTTCGTGGGAGCTCACAGAGCCACAGGGGTCACACCTGTTTACTCTGCGGGTTCAAAGAACAGGACGCCGAGGCAGGGGGCTGGAAAAATCAACAGAGCCACAGAGTTTGCAGCTGTCATGTTGCAATGTCTCCTTTCATGTCTCCTTCAAAGAGGGGAGTCTGTGAGCAGCAGCACGGAGAGGCTGAATGTCTTCCCAGCACCATCCCATCTTCAGATCTCTCCTCTCTGAACTGTTTCTGGGTTTAACAAAGCTTTGTGTCCTTTTTTTATTTGTTTCCTTTGTTGCTTTTGTTAATATATAGGAAAAACAAGAAGGCTTCTGGGGCTGAATCCTACAAAGAGTGTGCACAGTCTTACGGTTTAACATGCAGGTTCTCTGCAAATCTTATCAACTCTGTAATGGGGGAAAGGATGTGATGGCCCTTGGTGTGTTTCCTCCCTGCACAGAAGTGTGGTGCAGAAGAAAGGGCTCTGCCAAGGGCTCCTTGGCATCTCTCACCCCCCTCCCTCCCTTGAGCCCGTGGGGAGCGTTCCCCGGAGCCTGGAGGAGTCCCTGGAGGTGGATGGCACAGCCGCGAGGGTGGGCTGGCTCCCTCGCTGCTGGGACAGGGCAAGGGCGAGCGCCTCTGCCTGCTGAGTGCCTCCAAACGGCCCCGAGGGGCTGCACACTCGGGGAGCCCCTCTGGGCACCCTCCTTGCACCCCTCTTCACGTGCAGGATGCAGACACAGAACCAGAATCTTGGGGTTTTTCCCGTTTGCTCCTACAAGAAGTTCTCTCGCATTCTCGGAAGATCCCTGCCCCGGAGGTGCCGTAGTTCAGCTCCAGTGCCAGTGCTGTGGGCTGGGGATTGTTCCCAGTGGTCACAGTGCCCCTGCCCAGCGTGGGGATAAATTCTCGGGGCCTTTTAGAGGCACTTTGTGAGCACACAGGGAGTTCAGAACTCCTCTTGCTTTTTGGCTGGTGCTCATACAGAAACTGATGAGAAGCCTTGCAATAAATGATAGATTTTCTGTGGCACTGTATCCAGGCTTAAACTTAAAACAGCTAAATTTCCATAAATAACACCTTAATTGCAAAAATGAGAGCTTATCCTTTCCCTTTGTTCTCCTTGATTTGGAAGAGCATTTAAAGTCTTCAGTCCCTTGTAATTTTTCCTCATTAACTTATTCCTTATTTAGTAGTTTCACTGGGTTTGTTTCTTGATTTTTCAGATTTTTTTAATTCTTTCCCAAGGCTGCCAGCGTTTAGTGGCTCATTTTGTTAGTTTTTACGTGCACTGGCAGTAGCACTGCAAGGACAAACACAGAGCCTCAAACACTGGCTAGAGTTTAATGATAATAAACTTTGGAGTGTTGCAACTACCTGTCCCATTTAAAAACTGGGTCAGCATCGCTTGCCCTTGGTGGCATTATGGGGACAATCCTGGGGCTGGGAAGGCTTCTGCCTCCTCCTGTGTCACCCCCACCTCTGGGCTTGTCTGCCCTCAGCTACCTTCAAGAGCAAAATATTTTGTTCAGATGTGTTGGAGCACCTACAGACCTGAAGGAATTGGTTGATGGCTGTGGTGACTCGGTGGCAGTTCTGGTGCAAGGTGTGAAATCAATAATGGCATAACCTGTCCAGAGCTGGAAGGAGGGAGGACAGAGCCTGTGAGCCTCAGCCCCATCCACTGCCACTCTCCAGGCTGGCAGGACAATCCCTTTTGCTTTTACAACCCTTCAGCCCAGCTCCCACCAAGCACAGCGCAGATCTTCATGGAATTGCTGGGCGTTCATCCACACTCAGAAGGCTGGAGCCTTTCCCCAGTTCCAGCCTGGTAAATAATGCATGATCTCTCTCTCATATGCTTACGCAACCCCTACCACGATAAATACCAACCGAGGGAAATGAAAGTGGAAAGAAACATTATCTTTCTCCGTAATGCAACCATTTACAATCTGTGTTATGATCCTTCTGCTCTGCAGAGTGAGCAGCAGTCAGGGGGATGTTTCTATTAGCAGATCAGAATGCAACAAATCACAGGCTGTAACTTTCCAGTGCTGCATAAAATCAACTTAAAACCATATAAAGGAAAGAAAATAAAAATAATGTACAGCGATTGCTTCCTTTTCTGTTCACTCCAAAGGCAAATACTTATTTCCAGGTGCCTGAGATTCAGATATTTAGGAACGTAGTTTCAAGTGCAGGGCCATAAAACTTAGCACTAGGCACCTAATGTGGGATCTTACCTTGGTTCTTAAATATGGGGCAGGATGCCTGAATCAATTGGCTCAACTGCAGAGAAGTCTTGAAACTGTTTTGTTTCAGAACAGCTTGTGTGTGTTATTTCAAACTAACTTCTACCATTAGGTTTCTCAGCACGTGTTTGCACCAGCTAAAGGAGGAGCATTTAGGAAGTTTCCAGAGAAGTCTGAGGCAGTGGGGTTGGAACTGGATGATCTTAAGGTCCCTTCCAACCCAAACCATTCTGTGATTCTCCAAAAGGAAGCCTGTGTGCATTCGGTCAGTGCTGCATCCAGATCCTTTGTTCTTCTCTAGGCTGGGAGGAGCCTTGTGATTCATCCAGGCGCTGGGTGGGCAATAAGCACCACACACCTCCCACCATCCCCAAGCTTTGCCTCTGCCCCAGTGGATGTGGGGAAAAGACTCTGGCTGTTACAGGAATGGTGGGAGCATCCCAGCCTGCCTGCTCTGCCTTCACTGGTCCAGCAGAGCGGGCAGCTCTACGCAGCTTCCAGGGAGCTCTGCAGGGTGAAGAGCTTCACCCCTGGTGAAAGGTTGGGTGTGGTCATGCAGGGATTCCCTGGGTCCTGACAAAAATTGTAATTTTCTCTGTGCAGTCGCCTTCTTGGTGCATTCAGAAGGCAAAGCACAGCTTGATAGAGTTCCATACAGCCAGGAGATGTGGGCTGCCATCTGGTGATGCTGCTGGGGGTGCAGCTTCCCTACATCCACACATGTAGAACACGAGCAGGAGGGTGCTCTGGAAGAAAAAGCAAAAGGCTTAATTATAAAGAAAGATTGCCTTTGGTACCTCCTTTACACTTGAACTCGAGTCAAACAGCACAGGTTTGTCAGCTGAGGGAACAAAAGGGGCTGTGGATGCTGTGCTGAGCTCTGCAGCAGCCCAGCTCTGGGCAGGAGAAAAGCTTCACCCAGGTCAGGGGGCAGCTCAGTCCCTGGATGGACACAGCAGTGCTGCTCTGTGGGCTGCCTGCATGTGTTGGCTCAGGACCATGTTAGTCCTGTCCCTGCAGCACAAGGCTGCTCCTGGGGCTGTCTGTGGCCCAGCCTGCTGCTCCCTTGGACAGGCAGGCATGTCCAAGGACAGGTATGTGCAGTAACGAGCCTCTGTGCTCTTCGCTGGGTCCGTATTCCCAGCATTCAACCCCAGTTCTTGGGGGTTGGATTTTAGTCAAGAAAACAAAGGAGGAAGGGTTACAGCTCACTACAAGGTTTCAGTTTTGAATAGGGTTTGCTTCTGGTGTTAGCAGTCCCTCACCAACTTGCAGCCTGGGTAAAAGGCAGCGTCAGTGCAATCCTGAACAGATACTCTGGGGATGAGAAGGAGATTCAGGGAGGCTGTGGAAAATTGTGCTTCTCATCTCTCTCATATTCGTGTCTCTTCTCAAAAGGATTGAAAGCATCTTTCCCCAGCCTGCTGTGCAAAACACATCCCACCTGTGTGTATAACCCTCCTCCTGCCTGTTCCACTGGTATGCTGCAAAACTTTCTATTTAACTGTAATGTTAACTTCATTGTAGGGAATCCAGATCAGGAGTGGCTGGGGGGGTCCCCATCGTCTCTTGAAAAAATGCTGAACTCTCAGGTAGAAATCCTCTGGCATCACCCTCCTTCTCCCTACATTAATTTTGCCAGTATTTGGAATGATCCAAGGGTTGCTCGTGAAGATTATCACAGTGTTCTTCTATTACCAGGATCTGTCTTTATTTGTGGCTTCTTGCTGGCACAACTCCTCTGTCTGGTGTCAGAAATGTTTCCTCCTCTCTTTCCAAGCCCCGGGCAGGGTCTGTCAGTGGTGGGCAGCTCCGGCTGTGTCTGTCAGGCAGCAGGTGACAGGCTGGGGAGATGGGGTTCCTCTTCCTTCTCTAGTTATTGATTTTTGCTCTGTTTTTCTTAGGGTTGATATTAATGGTGAGTTCTGAGGAGAGTCAGCACCAAGTAATAAGGTGAGTTATTAAACTGAGGTGATCCCTTAGACATACAGATGAAGGTTTTGCTCCAGACCAGGGGTGTTCCTGCCCCCCTGCAAGCACGCCAAGCCTGGATATCTCTGGTCATGTTCTGTGCAACAAGATGCCTATTTTACAATATTTTAGTTTTCAAACTCCTCCTTAGTTTGAAAAACAGACTTGGTGATAGCTCCTTACCCTGCAGGGATCCAGGGATTAGTCAGTAAAGGTGCAAGGTGCTTTGATGTGGTTAAAGCATTTTAAAAAAAGACTGAAGAACCATCTAAAACAGGATGGAAGATGGAGCTGAACCCTTGGGGCGATGAAGCTGAAACCTTAACAAGGTATTGACACTCTCTGGAAAGTTAAACCATCATCCCACTGAAGTACCAGTCCCTCAGTGTGGCTGGCTACTGCTTTAAGACATATTTCCATCTATGACTGTGAAAAAATTAAAGGAAAATTGAACACAGTGTTCCCCAGCAGGCCAGGGACTGGGGAGTTTAATTGCTTGTGTGCTGCTTGATAAACAGTTTTGTGATTTCTAATTTGTCATTCAGAACAGTCTGCCTCAAGAAATCACTTTGCTTGTTTTTATCTCTGGGGTCTCTGGTGTTATGATAGAAACTTTCTCTAAAACAGACAGAGCACCTCTGAAAACAGAGCCTGCCCATAGCAGGGGATGGTCTGTCCTCAGCAGTGACAAGGTTTCCATCAGCTGAAATCCTGTTTGTGTCCCAAACTGAAGCAAATTATCTGTAGGATGGCAGAACAAAAACTTTGTTTCAATTTCTTTTTATTAAATTCTTAATTGAGAAAAGCAACCTCTTCCCTATTTTTCTGCTCTCTAAAAACACCTGCAGATGTACAAGGAATGGGTAAATTCATCATTTCCATTCCTACAGAAGAGCTGATCTGAAAGACTTGTGCTGTTCACTGAAAGTATTCACCCAAAAAGGGAAGACAAAAGGCTCTTAGACTGTACATCAGGTTTCTGTCTGTTTATTCCTTGTTCTGTGGTGGAGTCTGAATCCCAGAGAAGGATTTGATACATATGGCCAGCACTTTCTATTTCAGATACAGTTTATTATAGAAGTGACAATGCATTATCCCTGCCTGAGCAGACGCAGCCTTGAATCAGATGAAATTTTTAAGTGATCCTGATTTCTAAGTCTCTCCACAAACCTTGGCGCACCCTCTCCTTGTCTCTGTGAGAGGCTGCTGGTCAGACCTTTGGGGAGAGCCAGAAGAAAAGAAAGCCCAGCTACAGGAGAGATGGAAAAGGAGCTCTGGGAGTGGGAAGTGCAGCTGTCCATGCCCGCAGGAGGGAATCCACCCTTCATCCCCGTGGCTGGCGCAGCTCACCCTTGTGAGTCCTTGGCGTCCTCTCCCCGAGCTGTGACAGCCCCGTGCCTTTGCTCTCGTTGCCTGAGCCTGTAATTATCAGGAATCAAGGCAAGGCGCCTGCCCACGCTGGCAAAGGGGATGGCAGTGCGTGCGGCAGCAGCCTGTGCTGGGGCAGCCCTGCAGAGATGCTCCATGGCAGCATCCACGGGCACGGCGCGCCCTCGGCCTCCCCAGAGAGCTGGAAAGTGCCCTCAGCAAAGCTGCTCTGCAACTTGTGCTGATCGAACGTGCCTGGAAATAAAACCTACCTGGGCCTGACAGGGGCCGTTTTAATAATCTAAAACCTTATTGCTTCTAGAACCGCTGCTCCTTCACGGAGCAAGGAAATCGGTTTTAATTTCAGTGCCATAATTTCGTGGAAATAAATCTGAAAAACTCCAACTCCACTATCAGTTAGAAAAAACGGTATTTTCTTTTCCCCACCTGTAACAGTGCTCATAAAACTGCATGAAATATAAAGCAAATAGAAGTATTTGCAACTAATTTCCCCCAGCAGTAAATTAAACACTTCACCTGGTTTTTAACTTTGCAGAGGAAAGCAGTGTTAGCTAGAGATGGTTCTTTTGAGGTGATGGAAAGTGTTGTTTCTTAGTCATATTTCTTGCCTAGAGAGAAGCAGATACATTCCTGTTGTATTTTAATTAGTGCTAAACCTATGCAGGTGAGGAGTACAGTACAGTATTGTTATTGAAATTCATGCTTTATAATCAGAACAGTTAGTACAGTCTCTGAGAGCAGCAAACTAAAGAGCTCTTAACTTTGGTTAATAGTGGAATTACCTAACTCCTGCTATCATTTAACCCACTGCTAAGTTTTTAAGTAGGGAGAAAGTTGTGATCATGAAGTGAAATTGCTGCATTAAGATCATAAGGCGAAAAGCTGTGATCCCTCTCAAAGGCTACAGTAGGCCAGCCATTAATTATGAATGCTCATTAATTATAATGGATTTTCTGCCACAAAATCTCTTTAACTGATCTCTTGAACGGAACTTCAGTAGGGCAGCTGTGACAAATGTAGGAGGATTGCCCCTTTTAAAAGGCTGGGGGTTTCTCTCTTGTGGCATCCATACTGAAACTGAAGCAAAATGGCTAATGAAGTTAAGAACCTTGTTCTTAAGAAGATCAAAGTCATAAAATTTTGTTCATTCCCTTTGAGACAAAACTATCAATTATAGCAAAGAGATTTTTCCCTGTAACTTTTTGTTGCATTTTTAAAACTCCCTAATTGTTCCCCAAGTCCATCTTCCTTTGTATTTTGCTATAAACTAATTTACTGAAGTGTCAGGAATCTAAAAAAAGCATTTCTAGGACAAAACATAATATATTCTTCTTAATATACATTCTTCTTAAGAACAGAAGTAACACCCAATTCCTCTTCAGCAGAACCCAGCAGAGGCTGTTTGGTTATCAGAGTGCTCTGCTGGCATTCAGCTACACAAGATCCATGTTCCTAGAAAGGGGGGAATAAATTTGGGATTTTTGTTTAGTGTTTATACTTCTCATCTTCTCCTCTCTGAGCTGCTTCCATCTTCTCTTTTTGGGATTCAGGACTCTTTGCTGAATTTTTGTAGGGTAAATGTCAGTTGAACTTCTTTAAATCACCCAAGTGTATTTTTGTGTCCCCATTCAATTTTGGGGAATCCTGGAAGGTAGGGAGGGACCGAGACGTTTAACTACATGGTCACGACATAACTAATTTTGGCTGTAGTTTTTAATCTCTCTTTGACTCAGTTTTTAACTCCTCCAGTGCCAGGTTGTTCCTAGAGCTGCTGCCGTCGTTTGCCACTGTCTAGGTTTGCATTTGGCAGAAATATCCCAGACCTGTGTGGTCTCCACTCTGTAGCCTGGGGGTGCTCATCTCTTCAGTTACAAATTTCTACAATTTTTCCTTTGATATTTTGGAAAAAAAATATAGAATGAAAATATTGCATCAATATTTTTAATGGTTATTTAGAGAATGAAGTGTTTGGACGTGTTGAAAATACTGCTGGGCACTATTTGCATGTGTAGGTGCCTAAATATCTGAGAAAAACAACCATCTGGTGTCTCTGGACTCAGATCCTCAGAAAATCTGTAGTCTACTCAAACAAAGAGTATTTAGGCACATACATTTCTTTTGATGATTTGCTGAACTCTTAATGTCTCCCTCTCTAATGTGCAGAGGAAGAATACACAAAGGGCTTTGAAAGACTCAGATGCCTTTTTACTGTCTGTACGTATTTTACAGATAACATTATGGGAAACTAGCAGGAAAAACCATATATTTTGTACAAGAATTCTGCTCTCCAATTTCAACATCCCTTAGAACTCTTACTTTATAAAATAAATTATTGCCTACCTGGTGCCTGGATAGCATTGCCAATTATTTCAAAGCCCATTAATTTCTGAAATAATTTTGAGCTACCTCAAATTGCTTCTCCTCCATAAAGACTCATTTTCTGCCATCCTGTTCAAGCAGAATTTCACATTTCATATTTTAATTTCTGTAGAATTTCTGAGTTGTCTATAAGAGAGGATTTTACCTCAGCATGCCAGAACACAAAGAATACAAACATTTCTGCTGCTGGGAACCAGCCCTGCTTTGTGCACACCTTGCCTGGGACAGAAGACAGAGGCATTAGCACCTGAGCACAGAATATTGTCTGACCTGTGCATCGTGTCACTGCTGCAAAGCAATACAAAATCCTGTAATTCCAGTAGAAGACCATATTTTGCCAGATTTGGGTGGAAGGTCTTGCCGACATCAAGGTAACTCCCAGTGGGTAACTGCCACCAGAGTTTTGGGGTGTTTTTATGTTTGGTCACTAGATTAAATGGACACTGAGAAACAGTGGTAAAGAACCCCCAGTCCTAAATATAAGAATTGTTCCAGCTTCCACAGGGCAAAGCCTGGGACAGGAAATTAGTAAAATTATACTAATTTCAATGCTGATTCTTCAAATATAGGGCAACGTCTTGATTCTGAACCTATTACATGACTTTCTTCCCTCACTGTTGACAGTATTTAATGCCAAAATTAATGAGATACTCATTGATGCTGGGCCAATTCCCTGACTTGCACATTGTCAATCAGGTAGAAATCCAAATGTTCACCCACTCTCTAAACCATTTTATGTCTCTGACTCTATCAGAAGCACATGACACATCTTGTGGATCATGTGGAATAAAATCAGATATTCTTCCCTTTTCACTCTGATGGGAAAGAAAGCACCCCACGATTCTCAACTGTATAATCGTTTCCTATAAAATAAATTACTTTATCTGTCTTAATACTGTCACACTTCTGTTCTCCAGTGATCTACTTCTTCCATCTGTGTGCATAACTGTAATCTTCTCTACACCTACTCTATGTATGCTCAAGTGTCAAAATCCAGCCTCAATCATTCCTGTCATCAGTCTCTTGTTCCTGATGGGATAGCGGGGAAAACACCACTGCTCCTCCAACTTCTTTGGGAGATTTCTGGTCTCACTTTGCAGAGTTTACATGAGCTATCCGAAATACAGTGTGACTGAGTTTTGCTTTGGTTTTTGTCACCTGAAATTTTCCACTTATGGAATGACAGGGTATTTTCACTGCTGTGTGTGTGTCTTGTTTCCATCATGACTGACGCTGCAGTGAAGCATAATTTCAGGAGATATCCACATCACCCAAATCTTATGAAAGTTGACTTGCTGTTTCTTATTGAGTAATTCTGTGTGACTCATCCTTTGTTCTCTGATACAATTTTTTTCACTCGTTTGCAGAACATTGTTCAGACAATTGAGCTTACTTACTCAAATCACCATCTTTTCTGGTGAGGCAGTGCAATCACTCTCCCCTTTCACAAAGCCCCAGCAAGAGAATGAGGTGACCCATAATTTGCCACCATCTTGTTTGCCTTAAAATACAGATTATACTTGGCTAAACAAAACAACTGCCGGAAAAAAGAAACCCTCCTGGAAGCTGTGCATCTTCATAGTCTGACGTGACAACGTGCCTCTCCCGCTGAGCCATGACCTACTTTGCCCGCAGAGTGCTCTCATTTCCTTCCCCCAAACATGGGGCTGTGGGAGCCTCAGGAATTCTGCAGCTCGACACCCGAGTGTCAGTCACTGACAGCCCTGCAAGGTGGATTTCCTTCTGAATCCCTTCCAGGGCCGTGCTGCTTATCATGTCTCATGTAAATAAAATAACCCCTCTTCTCCTGCAGCTGTTTGTGTCATTTCCTGTCTCTGCCCCAGATCCCAGGCTGCCCTCAGCATCCACTCCTCAAATTCACAGCTGGATAAATTTTGCCATCTCATGAAAGATTCTGATGCTTTTTTGGACTGATTTATTTATCAGCCTAATTAAAATGTTTTGCTCTGGTAGTTCAAAACTTCCTTTTTTTTTTTTTCCCTTCTCCTTTTCCTTTTTTTGTTAATGGAAAGGAATCCTTTTTCTCTACCCAATCTATTGTGTGCATCAAAACTTGGTAGGATGCCTGCTCATGGAGAAACAGGAGGCAAGAGTTTAAGCATCAACAGCTGTGGGAATGACCTACAACATATGGGATATTTGGTAATTATCCAGTCTATATTATGTAAGACATAATATCATGCAGTTCTGCTAAAACTTGAAAGTAGAGAGAAGGAAAATGATGGCAAATGACTGATTGCAAAGACAAAGATTCTCAAGTTCACATTCATATTTTTTGGATCTTAAAAAATGCCTTAAATTTGCTTGTTGAATTCAAATTGGTTACAGAACAAAGTTTCGGCTTTTGAGGGATGTTTATTGATAAAAGGAGAGATGATTGAATCATAAATATCCACAGCTGAGAATGATTTACTAATGTATGACTGCAGCGACTGGCTGTGAAACAAAGCCTGTTTGGGGATTTTTTTGCTCCAGCAGGAGTAGGGAAGATTTCTGATGCGTGTCAGAAGACAGAGGGGTAAGCTGTGGACTTTTAAAACCCTCCCACCCCCAGTGCATGGTATTTGATATCCAAATGAAGCAGGCATTTATACTTGCAGAGGGTGAAGTCATCAGAGCAGAACCGACTCAGAGCAGGGAGAACTGTGAAGTTATGCGCTGACTAGATCTCAGTAACGAAAAATTAAGTCAGTCTGTCCTACCAATTATGGATGTTGAGTTGGACACTACAGGGAAAGACTCAGTGTTGGAAAGGCTATCCACTCCTGGGATTTCTACAGGGAATTTCTTTCCCCAAAATTATTCAACGTTGTCGAGCTTGGTAACATGTTGGAAAAGCAGCTCACATGCACAGTGTTTAGGGACCCCAAATGAATTTACAAACTCTCTCTGGGAACTGGTCCAGTATGTAATTTCCTCCCTGACACTGGAACTTCGAGTAACATTAAGGAGTCTCACTGCACATTTATCAGCTTGAAATTTGGATACCACTATACTGTTGGGAAGTAGAACTGTTTTATAATAATATATACCATATTATTTGAAAACATATGTCTTTGTAATTAAGATGTGTACAGAGATGGCAGAGTGAAGGCCAAGGTATTTAGAGATCCTGTGTTTGACAGCACAGCTCAAATGATGAGTCTTGAAGAATTCTGTTCCAGTAAGGCATAATCCTCCACATTTTAAATGCTCAGAAGTTACCATTTGCAGTAGTTCTCAAACCCTTTGCTTAGTACTTACAAATTTATTTTGTATTATATTTTGCTTACTTATGATATTGCTTTACTTGGGTTTACAGAACTCTCCCTTGCATATAGAAAAAGCTGTGCTGTATCTTGTAATTTGTTTACTTGGGTTAATACGTTTTTTTATAATTCACAGTTCCAGACATTCTCCTGGTGGAGCTCAGCAGCTGTACTTTCTGAAAGTAATGCCTGAGTCGAGGATGAAAATTGTCCTCTGATTTCTGAGAAACACACCCAGCCCAGCACTGCCTTTCCTCAAGAGACTCCCAGACAGCTGCTGGAGTGTTGCTGTGCTGTCCCTCTATCCCGTGTCACACACTGTGTTGAGAGAACTTTATAAGAAATAAGTGATAAATAGTAAATAACTACTCTCTTGAGCTTGCAGGAGCCTCAGGATCTTCCATGGCAGCAGAGCCAAAAGGTGATGTCCTGCGCTGTTCTTACCAGTTGGCTGAGGTAAAAATCTACTGTGATATGCAAAAATTAAAAAAGGGAGAGGATCCTGGTTTATACTGAAACTGCAGTCTGCCACTGGAGGACATTTATTAGAAGTGGCTCAGACACTGCTTGCCCTCCTCATGTTGAGTTGTCCCTTTCTCTACAGTGGAGTTCATTGATTTCATCAGGGCTACTCACATTCTTAAGTACAAACAGTTCTAAGTGAGGGTGAGAGAATTGTGGCTTAATCCCTAGGCCGTTTCAGATCTCTTTGTCCATCCCCTAAAACTTTTATGCCACCAGAGTAAAAAAATTACTTGCATCAAAAATCTTCATCTTAGATTAAAGATTTTAGTTGCTGTTTAAAAGAATAAGTGGCACTACCTCTCAAAATGCTGCAGATTCACTTTTCAGATATGCAATTTTCATTCTATTGGATTTTTTGACATATGGTTATATAAAACATCTAATAGCAAGCTCTATCCATTTACACCTTCCAGAAGGCAGCGACTTCAGGAGTTAATGTGGGATTATTTTTAGCATGTATTCAAGTTTATTCATGCTGAAAGGTAGTACTTATCTTTTGTAATTTTAGAGTAGTTATTTGAATAAAAACATGAGTATAGTTCTATTTTAACTGTCATGTGACATCTGGGAACTGGTTCAAATCTCTCTCTGTTGGAGGGGTGGAAATCTCAGTAGTTTTTCTTTCCAACACCTCAGTGGTACACACAATACCTGTGTATGTGTTGAGACCTATGTCTGTAAATAATATGAGTAACAAAATATGAGTAATCTTCTATATACTGAGAGAATATTATACCAGAAACAATGAAAGCATCTATCGACCAGAGAAAGTGCAATTTTCAGTGTTCTTTGTAGGAAAAGCTTGTTGAAGTTAAATTACCCCTTTGAGTACAAATTCCATGTTAAGCTGTCACTAGAGACACTGTTAGATAAAAATCTGTGGCTGAGTATTTTCTCTCTAGCTGGGTAAATATTTCTGTTAGCCAACTAACTGAGCCCTTTTTCAAGTTCACAGATGGCCTGTGCAGAGGTTGCAAGTTTCTCATGTTTTGGGGTCACTCTTTATGTAAGTCTTACACTGTGTCTACTCTCTAATGGAGTAGTGAAAAACAAGGGGTCTGCAAGTCTAGTGTCTAATTTTGGTGGAAGGAGTTGAACTGTTTGCCCAAGAGGACACACAGGGATTTGGCTGGGATAGGCTAATGTGAAGGCAACAGCAGGGGGTCAGCAAAATTTCACAAGATTTTATTTGTTCCAAGTTCGATTTACAGGAAAAGGAATATAAACCTCTTACTTAGAGGTGATTGTGGGTCTGACACTGGGAAAAGCTTTGCAGTAAAAATAATAATTAAGTTAAAATGATAATGAGGCTGTAGTTACTCAATGCCTAATGATCTTTTTGCCTTTGCAGGCAATGCATGATTGTACATTTTGATATTCAAGATAATCTGGGTTGCTCCAGCCTTGGGGCTTGCATTGATAGGTCTGTGCTGTATCATCCTGCAGAAGAAAATATCCCAATATTCTCAGAATAATGCCCTTCACAGTCTCTTTCTCAAGCAAACATGCCATAAAACTATTTGTGATACAGGGTCCATTGACAGTGATGTTTGAAGAGTCATTTTATGATGGATTTCTTCTGCTGATCTATATTTCTATTCAGTGAATTTTGAAAGCATTTTCCAGCTCTGAGCCCCAGTGAACCAGCCCAGCCTGTGCAGCTTCCCTCGCTGATAACTGTGAACCCCCAGGCGGTGTTTGGCACTGCACTCACACAGCTCAGTCCCTCAGTGCAGGGCAGATTCAGGGCAGCGCTTCATGAGGTGACCAGGGCACAGGAATGAGAGAGTGTGCTCAGCTTTCCCCTCACGGCAGCAGAGAAGTACAACAGAGCCCTTGCTGGGGGATCCCACTGCTTCCTCAGAGCATGAGCTGTGTGCGGGGTTGGGGCAGGCACAGCAGAGCTGTGCTCTGACAGGGGATGCTGGCCCTCAGCTCCTTCCCAAGGGCTGTACCCACCTCCTGCTGCTATCCCAGCCCCTACATGTGCCGTGAGGTCCTCTCAGCATCTGATCTGACCCCCCAACAGATGATGGGCAGAGTGGGTGACTCCTTCAGCTCCCAAAAAACGTGAAACAGCCCTTAATTTCAGCTGGTTGAACCCACTACTGGCTGCAGATTTGGTGGCAGGGTGGAGAGGAAATAATACTTTTGTTCTTATAAGCTGCTAATTTTCACACCAAGTGTATGTATCCCCTCCTAATCCTTTGCCTGAATGGAATATTTCCATCACTTGTTATTAGAACTAATTCTATAAGACTGTAAAGAGATCCCCGGCTGAGTGATCTATTGCAATTCACTGAGAAAAGACTCAGCAACCTACATGGATACAAAAAGAACTGAAGTAAAGCCTCTTTGTCTCAGTTACAGGTCTTTTCTCTTGAGTTTGGAATTTCTTAGTGAGAAGAAGCTCCAAGAGATGTTCCCTCACTCTTAGCATTGCTGCTGCATAAGTAATAAACTTTGGTACAAGAGCTGTTTAAATGAAGGAGCCATTTTGCAGTGATCCCTTCAGCTTTGTTACCATTTCTGATCAAATTGGTCTGGTGGGAGGTGTCCCTGCCCATGGCAGGGGGTTGGAACAGGATGATCTGTAAGATCCCTTCCAACCTAAACCGTTCTATGGCTCTGTGTTCTTTAACACTCCTCTGACCTACATCTCATCTGGAGAGTGGCCACTTGGGCAGGTTGTTCCTGGGAGTGTCAGGATCCAGCCCTCCAAGCTTTGCAGAGGTGGGATTTGCCAAGGAGCCTTGTGCAAGCAGAAGAAACACCTCTGTGCCCAGCTGCCTCATCCCTGCTGCCAAGTCAGGACGAGCACTCCCCTGGCCATGGAGAGAAACCAGAACAATATTTCTCCTCTTGCTTTGGGAATACCCACTGGCACAATAAAATGGTGGAGTCTAACAATTCCTGGATGTGAGAAACAGTTGCTTTGTGTTGTGTCTGTCTTCCTTGGGAAGGTGTCAGTGCCACCCCTCCTGCCCCTTCAGTGTCCAAAAATGCTCCTACATCCTCAGACTGAAAGCACAAACAAAAGGGTCTGTCACTGGTCCACCCTCACCACTGGTGGTGGTGGTCCACCCTCACTGGTCCACCCTCACCAAGAGCCAGAGATACCCCCCAGTTGTCTGAAGAGCTGCACTTCTGATCCCTCCTTGAGAGCATCTCTTCTGTCCAGCCATCCCTCCCCATCACCCAGCTGTGCCCTTGCAGAGCACCCAGCACCCCTGCATGACCCACTGTGGCTGCCACTTGATCCCAGCAGGAACAGCAGGGCTCAGCAACAGCCAGAACATCATTTCTTACCCCCAGGCCTTCCCCATTTTGTTAATCTGTTCATTGCGTTACTAATTGATAAACGGAGGCAATCTCCTTTCTTGTCTTTCCACCTGCATCCTTTGCTTCCCTCAAGCCTCCTGCATCACTACTCACAGAAATTGCTCTGCTCCTGCTGTTGGTCTCTGCATTCAGTTTTTCTGCATTTCTGAAGCAGATTTTTGGGTGGAATTGCCTAAATCTGGAGAAACACCCCCATGAATCAGACCCATTAGTTCCCTGATGTTTTATTCTTTTGTTTGACTTCTTTTTATACGTATTTGGTGGGAAGTGACATGGTGAGACAGATCCAAAAAGCCACTATAGACATGTCCCCAGGGGAAGCCTGCTGCAGCGTGTGACTTACACTGGGCCTTGTCAACCCTTCCACTCCTTGCTGCTGGCAGTTTTAAATCTGTCAGCAATGAAAGCAAGGCAGGAGCTGGTCCCTGACCCTGTTACAAAAGTCTTAATAAAAAAAAATTCATCCCAGGTGGGCTCCAAGCACATGGCAATTGGCAGGAGCTGCTGGATGGCAGCTCTGGGGCTTTGGAAACCTGTGTTACACATTGCTTTGGTTTTTAGCTTCAAGAAAGCCAGAGAACAGCCCAACATCTGCTTTTGCAGTGAAAATTATAGTAAACTGCTGGCAGTGCCAGTGTCTCTAAATTGATTCTTACTCCCTCTGCCTTCTTGTGTGAAATAAATTGGTATAATTTGTTTGTGAATTAATATAAGGTGGCTTTAGAGATACAAATGGTCTTCGCCAGGCTTAATCCATTTACAGCTCGTGAGCAAATTGTTTAATTAGTGGGAAATATTTATGCTAAGTGCATCTGAAAACTTCAGCCAGGA
Source organism: Donacobius atricapilla (assembly GCA_013397315.1). Lineage (NCBI taxonomy): Eukaryota > Metazoa > Chordata > Aves > Passeriformes > Mimidae > Donacobius > Donacobius atricapilla. Next base: position 108,747 of record WBMY01001911.1, on the reverse strand, counting down.
TCTTCTTCCAAGCAATGCAGCAGCCCTGGAGAGCCCAGAGTGAGCGCAGGATAAAGGGCCATGATGGGTCAGATCCTTCCTTAGACATTTTCACTCCAGATGAGATCTGGTGTCTGGTATGCTGACACAGCTCCACATCCAAAGGTCAGAGTGAAAAGCGATTTTTATCCGTCTTCATGGCAGTGTCTGAATGACCCGTGGGGCTGAGCTGAGGGCTGGACTGTCCGAGCATGGGCAGAGCCCATCACGGGATGGCCCTGGCTGGCAGGAACAGGGGCTCCATGGTCTGTACTGGCCTCAGTGGCTCCCAGCCTGGTTTCCCAGGGGCCCTGGGAGCCTGGGCCATACTGGGAGATGGAGGGGGCTGGTCCCAGTGCCCTGGGACATCCCAGCTCCAGCCTCACCCCATCCCCTCCGGCCTCTTGGCTGCACCTGAGACAAGACACAGTGGGATGTGGTAGGAAGGACCCCAAAGCTCCAAAGCAGATCTACAGGGATCTTGCAGGTAGTGTCTTCTCTCACCTCTACAAGAGACCCAAACATCCAAGAAGTTTTAGGGAAAATATTCACTTGTCTCTGGTAAACTAAGAAAGATGGGGGGAAAACTAGATCTTGTTTTTTCAGTCTCTGTATCTGGATTTATTTATACAATCCATCAAGAGGTATCTCATCAACAACATTATTTAAGCTGAAATAAGAGACTCACTATTAGTCTTAAAAAATCATAAAATAAACAGGTTTGACATTTAATTTGTTGTAGCCAGTAAAAGAAAAAAACTACCAAGCAAACATGCAGAAAATATTTAAGCAAAGTAGAAATCAGTGTTCTTTATATGGGAACTTAAACCAGAACCATATATTTTGTGTGTTCTGTTTACTTTTGTGTTGGGTAAAATGAAGTGTGCAGTTTGTACTGTTTGCTTAGGGAATAATTTAAGCATGGCTAAGAACAGAGCATCTGTCGAACAACTCTTTGGTCAGTAAACAGTGTAAGACATTTTTTATTAAACATAGCCCAACCCTCCCCCTTTCCAGGGATGGATGAGAACAGTAGGCACATGAATTATCTCCAGCAGAAGGACCAGGCTGAGCAGAGCAGGAAGAAATGGCTGCTTTGCGTCAGACCTATGCAGGCATCAAAATGATTTGCTCTGTGAAGAAATGGAGGGTAGAGCCAATGCAGCTGGGCTCCAGAAAAAGTAATAAATGTCAAATACGTGAATGCCTGAGGTACCATCCTCCAAAAGAAAGCAAAAGTGGAACTGGGCTGGTGGACAGTAGGTTTTCCATCAGTTTACCCAGGCTCATCATTTCACTGAGTTGGTTTTGGTACAAAAAGGACAATCATGTCTCATTTAGAGATCTGCTGTGCACCACTGCCTGCTGAAATCCATGAATGGCCAATGCAGAGAGAAGCCATGCAGGACAGGGTATTCCTCAGGGGGGACCACGAGGACAAAACTCAGGAAACAGCTGGCTCTGGTATCAAAGGGCAGCTTGGGGCTGTTGGGACTTCACCCTCTTCATCAGACACTGCTTGGAACGGCCTGATTCCAGTGCTGCTTCCCCCTGCCGTGGCCTCCTGCACTGGCTGTTGTGCCAGAAAACATCCTGGCCTCAGTGTCTGTGATAAATCAAACATCATAGTTATAATTTTAAAAGCACCTTCTTTAAAACTTATGAACTGTTGAGAAACTCTGTTATAAAAAACAGGTAAAACTGATGGAGGTAAACACATTGTTCTGATTATTTACTTCTGTTTAAATTTCACTAGCTTTTAAAAAATGTTAATAATGAGAACCACACTCATATAAGCGTTATTCAAAGGAACACATGGTATAAGCCATGGAATTTTGCCTGTCTTTCCCTGTTCTGCTTTCCCATCCCTTCCTTTATTCACCTGCATCTCTCACTTGCTTCTGACCGGCAGAGATGAGCTCCCAGAGCGAGCTGGGGCTACTGGCTTTGCTGCCCTGAAAATCATAAGACATAGTCAAAAGGTGTTTCCACACAGAGCAGAGCTATTTTGATTATTTCTAACAATGCATGTGAAACTTCCAAGTTCAGGTACAAATTAATTAATCTGTTCTTCATTTGGTCTAATGGGAGCTGTGGTACAAACGAGGGACGAGGCTGGGGCTGGGCGGCCTGTGCTGGGATCCCGGGGTGGAACAGCAGGTGCTGCCCGCTGTGCTGAGAGATTGGATTCAATTTGCTCTTCTGCACTGAGTGCTGTAAAACTGGGAGTTGGGTGAGCCAGACCAAAGCAAAGATGTGGCAGATGGGATGAGGGCAAGATGATTAATAGAAATATACCAAGCAGCCTTGTATTAGCTCCTGCCGTGTGTCCAGAGGTGTGTGATTGTGAGGATCATCTCTGGATTTGGGGGAAATCTGCTTCTCTGGGGTAGCAGTCCCCCTGTGGCCTTCAGTAGCACTTCACTGTCCATATTGCTTACCAAGTTGGGAGAAAATAAATAGAAAAGGATACACAGGAAAAGAGTCTCCATCTCCCTGAAGCAGGCTGAGAAGGAGGAACAGGAAAAGAGGATCTGCAGCAGGAAAGCATTGGAGACCAAGACAGGCACAGTGATAGAGACAGACTTTTAGATCAGTAAGAAACTGTGAAGAAAAGCTTGTTCAATAAAAAACCTGCCAACAGGGAACCACGGGGATAGTATCCACTAAATGACATCATTTACCACTCTGCTTGTTATCACTCATTATGCTTTAGATCCTATTATGTGCTGCTTAATGTGAATCTGGCCCCTGCTGTGTCAGGCACAACGCACAAAAAGAGGGGAAAAAATAATTTCTTGCCCCAAGGATTTCATGGTGGAGTGTAAGGACTATTTCTATGAAAGGTTGCAGTATCAGTTCAGTGCTGGAGGTTCTGGAAGACAGTGACAGGTGGACAATATGTTTCTCCGAGTTTTATAACAAAAGCAAATCACATATATGTAAAGTAGAAACTACAGTTGGCTGCGTGCACAAGAAAACCTTGGAGGTATGGCAGTTTCATTTTGTTGAAGGGAAGTGATTCATTTTAGTGGCATAGGAATGCTGGAGATTTCATTAGATCTTAGATTTTAGTAGGCTACAAATCTTCACTGTTCTAACCCCTGTGGGATTTGGGCTTTCATTTGGAGCTCGGCAGTCCTTGGTAACCACTCTTGCTTTGATATGGTTGCTGCTTCTAATGAAGAATCCAAAAATTCAGCAAAGTGATAAGTACCAGAAGAAATAAGAATTCAGGCAAATTCTGGTAATCCAAAATTATCTCTTTTTAAACAGCTCCAGGAAGGCTTTACAACATCCCTGCTGTCTGGGAAGGGAGTAACAGGAGTCAGCAAGGAGGATTGGCCAGGAGGAGGCTGTAGTCAGCCCAGTCCAGCAGTACCCACAGGTCAGCTGAATTTAGGATAAATAAGAGTTTTGACTTGGCTTAGGTAGCAGGGAGTTTGCGGCTATGTTGTTGGTTTTAAGCAAAAACTGTTTGGGTTGTTTTTTGTTTGTTTGTTTTGCAGGAGCATCATTTCCAGTTAATAGGGATGTGATTGATGATAGCAGGGAAGTGAATTTGTGAAGGAATGATTGCCAGCAGATGGCTTGTAGCTACAGAAGGATGCATCCCAAGCCTGAGGTGTCCTTAACAACCCCAAATGACAAAATTATCCTGAGACGAGAGAGAGAGAGGGGCTTTCTTCTAAATTCATCTCCTGTGGTAAGTGGGGTTGGGTGTTCTTTGCAAAAATGGCAGGGTAAGAGACAAAGCTCAACAAATTTCAGGGTGCAAATTAAACTCCACAAAGCCTTGTCAGGTGTCTCCATATGTAAATATATGTTTAATTCATACATTTAATTGAAAAAATTCAGGAATGTGTAACAACACAGGACTAGGCTGCCCTGGACTCTGCCACCAACTCCTGAAAGGAAAGCCAAGCCTTAGGCTCTTCCATTTGCATATAAAATGTATTTTGGGGTTGAACACTGAACGGGGGTGAAAAAAGTGCAAATATTTCAGAGCAGAAGTCTTCAATGGGAAATTCACACAGCACCCTCCAGCCTGATCAGAAGAAAACACCTGCTCAGGAGAGAGAGGCTGAGGCCAGGCTGAGCCCCAGTGCTTCCTTTAGTCACAGGGACATGGCTCAGATTCAGTTTCTTCAATGAAGGGTTAATTGGATTTATTTTGAAGAATGCACCTTATTCCATAGAAGTTACTATATTCCATCTATTTCCACAAGTCCCCATCAGCTGCAGAAATTTCCTCCTTTGTTTCACTGCATTTGACAATAGAAGAGAATTTTCCTCTCTCAACTGGCAGATTAACTATTATAGTTAGTGAAAAATACTGTCCAACAGGGTTATGTCTTCCCACTCAGATGGCTTTGACTTTGCCATGCCAATTACTAATTTCCATTAAATTCAAAATATGTTTTATGCTGATAAAGCTTCTTAGAGCATTTTCTCTAAAGCTGTATTAAAGTAAGTGATGCTTACATAAGTCCTTTGGAATACCTAATGTGCCGTGACTTTTGCTATAAATATGTGCCAGTTCATTATTTTCACTGAAGTTCACAAGTGGGTAGGTATTGATTACTTTACAGTTAAAAGGGAAAAAAAAATCTTGGATACTTGCACATGGTCTGGATAAGCTTGCAAAGCAATCTGCTGTTTTCAATCTGGCCAAGTGGGTGGTTATTTTCCTGGATTTCCTACCTTCTGTTTCCTCCTGGGTCTTCATATTTTTTATGCTGGACAGTAATTTGCTGCCTGTAAAAGGAGCTTTACTGATAGGATTCAAGTAGAAAACTCTCTCCCCCAAATCCCAATAGGTTTTCACACCAGGTAAGACCCTTAAAAATGTGAGGATGAGAAGAATTTTACAAAAAAATGTGAAGATGGGGTGGGGAGGGAATATGAGTCCTGGCAGCTGGCCATGGGTAGAGCTGCCCCACAGTAAATCCCTCCTCTATGGGATAGACCGGATTTAATGGACCTATCTGCACAATGGAGCAGCACCTCACACAATTTGTCCAAATTTGTCCTTGTTTGTCTCTGACTTCTCCCTTAAAGCTCCTGCGGCCGCAGGGTGATGGGCTGCTGGTGCAGCATCCGCAGCGGGCTGAGATCGCTTTGGGATGTTTGTCCACACTGTTGCACACAACTTAATTAGCCTGCCTGCTAATTGATTCCCTGCTCCTCGCGCTAGCAGGCCCAATAAAGCAAGTGAAGGGCTCTCAGTCTGGTGTGTTTTAGGCACCTTGAGCAAATGCAGCGTGCCTGGCTGCTAATGAAACTGCTGTCAGCTGAAGGACATCGTGCCTGCTGCTCTGGGGATGAGCCATCAGCTCCGGGGCACTCTGGTTTGCTGCTTTGCTTTTCCCTGTCATTTTCTCAAACAGAAATAATTTCCAAGGTCTTGTGTTCTATTGAAAAAGTCTATAAAATCATCTTTCTCTGACAAAAATGATTCAACAGTGTCCACGGTCTTCTCACCTCTTCCATGATTCAAGAGGTTTACAGCCATGCTGGATGTGACCTCCAGTTAATCCTGAAATTTCAGAGTGTAATATGTCCTGTATTTCTGAATATCAGAAAGGAAATTGCTAATTAGGGGGAAACCAAGGTCTCTCACATGGGGAACATTTTAAGAAATCAGAAGTGTCATTCCTCTATGACAAATGACATTTAACAATGATAAAATAACATTTCATAGCAGCAGAGGTTATTTGCTGCTGATATTGCAGAAGTCAGGAACTTTGAAGGACTCGAAAGAGGGAAAAGTAAAACATGATTCCTTACTAAAATAAGAGGGGGGGTAGGAAGTGAAGAAGGTGATTCTGTTACCTCCAAAGGGAAAGTTGTCCAAAGAGCCATCTGGAATGTCTGAAGGAGCAGCAGAGCTGATGCTGCCGAGTTGCAGCTTTTTTACACTAATTTCCATCACCACATCTTCCCTCCACTCTGAAATTACCTTTGGGTCACTGAGCCCAGTTCACTGTGGTAACTGGGTTAGGCTGAACAGAGAGATATTAATTTTGGTAGGGAGAGGGAGGACTTAAGGCAAACACTTGTGGCACTGATAATTCACATCCCGGTAATTCGCATCCTGGTAATTCGCATCCTGGCTGTTTCGTATTGGTTTCTGTGTGGAGGCAAGCCCTGGGGATGTGGCACTGATTATCTGAATCAGGCAGCTCCAGATTGCCTTAATGTGGTGCTGACTTCATCTGGAGTGCTCGCAGAAAGGGTGATTAACCAGGCAGCCGAGCATGGCCCAAGGCAGCCGAGATCAGATCAGCTCCAGGTGCCTGGTGAAATGCTGGGAAATTGCTCAGTCTGGTTTGAAACTGCACCCCAGCAGACTGGAACAGCAGCATTTGCTCTTGATGGATGAGCCCTAATTTATTTCCACCGCAAGAGGCTTTGGTGATAAGGTTACCCTCTAAATAATGTTTCAATTGTAATTTTGTTAAATATCCTTCTCCTGCAGGGGGAAAAAATAATTATTCCAGGTATTCAGTAACCCATCCTCATGTCCAATGTTCTCAGTTATTTTATACAATATGTCTGTATTTTTGTATAATGTATGAATATATGTATTTATGTACACACATATATATCTGTGTATATAGATATGTTTATCAGAGGAAAGATAATTCATGGAGTGAGACTCGATCCAGCTAAGATCTGCACAGGTCCATCAGAGCCGTGGACAGCCATCACAGCTGTACTTGTTGCAAGGTGACATGCGGCACTATCCCTGTGGGGCAGTGTGTGCCATCTTCGGGAATGTGTCATCACAGCATTTGCTTCTAAGGGCATTTCCTCAGGCTCACAAGAAATGAGGAGATGCTTTCTTCCTGACAAGCCGTGGACAAGAAGGGACTGAAATCAGACTTGAGATATAGCAGTGTGGGGAGGGGAAGGCACAACCTTGGGTGTGTGTCCCAGTCTCCAGGGCAGGGTGGGAGCTCAGTGACTTCAGGCTGTGATCCCCGTCTGAACCTTTTCCTAGAAAGCCTCGCATAAGGTTCTGGTTTGATGTGGAACAGAAGAAGCGTGGACAGATGACTTCCCATCCTGACTCCCTGATTTATTCTGATTCTCTTCACTGGGGCATGGGGCAAGTTAAAGTCCGGGGCTGCTGCTGGCAGATCCAGTGGCACGGGCAGAGCAGTGGCTGCTGCTCCCCAGCACTGCCTGTCGTTTGTGCTCTCTCGGGGCTGGGTACGGCCTCAGCAGTAAGGCACTGACCTTTTCCCAGCAGCCTGCCAGCAGCAGAGGTTTCAGCCTGACAGCTGCTGGCCCCCAAATGTTCCCTGGTGCCTGGCTGGGGGAAAGGCAAGCTGCAAACACAGCCTTGGAAATCCTCCTCCTTCCCTGGAGCCCTGTGGCAGAGTGGCTGCAGACTTTTCTCTGTTGATTCCTGAATGTGATGGTTTCCCCAGCAAGTGCCTGGAACCTGACTGGTGTTTGGTTTAAAGGTTTAATTTTTGATAGAAATTTGGCACTTCATTTTGAGAGCAGCTCATTGTGAAAAACCTGCTTATATTTTAAAATAATTTTTCTACTAAAGACCTTTTTTCTTCTTTTGTAGCCTCACTAGGGATGTGTCAGCCAGCAGAAGGCTGGCTGATGTCTCAGATCCAGGCTTTTTGTCTTAAAAAAAGGAGAAATATTAATATTAAATCGAGATGTAAAAAGCGTGTAATTTAAACAAACTCAGCGTGGGGGAAGGATATGTGTTTAAGTCTGTCTTCAACACTTTTTAGACAGGTTAGAAACTTTTCTGCCTGGGAGCAGGCTTGCTGCAGCATGGCGTGTGCTTGCTGCAGTCCTGCCAGAAGCAGCATCGCCTGTTTTACCAGTGGGTGTATTACCAGCACTGCCTGCTGGAGGTTCGGAGGGGCGTCACGGGAGGGGTTTCAGCCAGGATGGCACCTGGGCGGCAGGGGCAGGGTTAGGGTTGGGGACACAGCCCGGCCGGTGCGCTGCTCCCAGCCAAGGAAGAGCCGCGCTGCCCCGGCGCTCCCGGCCCCGCTCCGCTCCGGCGGCTCCCCCGAGCCCGCGGCGCTCTGCCCCTCGGGGGCTCTGGCAGCTGCAGCAGGCGGTGCCCTGCAGTGGGGCCAGGCTGGCTGCCTCTCCCCGCTCAGCGCTGTGCCTCCTCTCGGCTCAGGTTCGGGCCCTGAGCCCTGTTTCCCCGCGCCCGCAGAGACAGACAAGCACCGAGGGCTGGATGGAGATTTCTGAGGAGCGCCAGGAACGGCAGCCACAGCCGCGGAGCACCTCAGCCAGGAGCCTGCCCGCTGCTCGGGGGATGTGGAGGTGCACGGGGCATGGCAAAGGTCACCGGTGGGAACGTGGCAGGGGGATGGCAGGAGTGATACCCGCTCACCGCTGGGAACTCACACTGGTGTGCTTATCCAGGCTGAGAGGGAAGCAGTGTGCTGATATTAACAGCCATTAACTCAGCTCTCAGTGTAAAATATTATTTACGTATTTACCTCAAAAAATCCCCTTCCAAACAATAAAAGAAATCTTCGTTGGGATACCAAGGAATTTCTAAGGGCATGTAGCTATAGGACAAGGGGGAGTGGCTTCAAACAGAAAGGGAATAGCTTTAGATTAGGTATTAGGAAGAAATCCTTGCTTGTGAAGGTGGTGAGGCCCTGGCACAGGTTGCCCAGAGAAGCTGTGGTTGCCCCATCCCTGGAAGTGTCCAAGGCCAGGTTGGACAGGGCTTGGAGCAACCTGGGATAGTGGCAGGTGTCCCTGCCATGGCAGGGGGATTAGAACAAGATGATCTTTTAGGTTCTTTCCAACCCAAACTCCTCTGTGATTCTACAGTTCTATGAAGTACTGGTACCAAAAGAAGATGCTTACAAAGGTTAAACAAGTGAGTTGTCTTGGGAGAGTCAAAGAAAATTCAGTTGGGTCATAACTGATTTTTGTCCCTGGAAGAAGTCTGAGACAGACCCTGACAGAGGCATTCTGTCTACCCAGACATCAGGGGAGGACTTCTTTCAGTCTCAGGGATGCGACTGCACAGCACTCACAGGACTGAGGGCTTGAGCTCCCTGATTCATTGCAGTTATCTAATGAGAAGACTAACATGAGTGTTGGGAAGGATTCTCAGTTATCAGTTTCTTTGGCTTAAAAGTGTATTCCTGCCTCTCTGGAACAGTGCTGCAAAGAGACACTCACCGAGGAGCAACATGTAGAAGTTTTGGTTCAGCAGGTCCCATCAGTGCCTGCTTAGAAGCCTGGAAAATCACAGGTTGCAGCAGCAGACTTCCTTAACCTTAACTACAGATGTGCTCCATAATTACAGCACTGTTTATGTGCAGAGCCAAGTCTGCTGTGGGACACTTTTCTCGGCTGGAATTAATGAAAGAATCCAGCAGCCCCATTGACTGAGCAAATCAGGAGTCAGTTAAGTGCATTCTGTCAGCAGAAGGTGATTTTAATACTAGGCTGTGGTCTATCATTAATTAAAATAAACATCTATTATTTGGTTTTGAGATTCTTTCCAAGAAGGAAAATACAGTTTGGAAAGGTTTTCAGAGCTGATTACTTTGCACAGCCTGGGCTGTGCGTGAGACAGGCACGAAGAGGATCTGGGAAAGGAAGACAAGGATGAGGAGGAACAAAAGGTGTTGAAATCAATGTCAGAAATTAGAGAAAGAATAGGCAGGGAGGGAACAGAAAAAGCAGAACAAAACCAAAGAAGACAGACAAAATGTGATTGATTGGGAGGGAGGCTGGCAGAAGACGGCTGAGTGACTGGTGGGGGTGACAGCACAGTTGTGAAGCTGGGGAGGTGGGTTTGGAGTCTGTCCCTGGGGTCTCTCAGGCAGCCTGGGGAAGCATTTTCCAGGCATGATGTTGGTGTGGTCATTGCTCGCTGAGGTGGAGGTGGATGAGAGGAGCCTGGAGGTCTCCTCCAGCTCTGGTTGTGCTCGGGCATCCCATGCCCCCCTGTGCCTGCCCTCCCCTCACCCAGAGGGACTGCAGGTGGCGATTTTACAGGCCAGATCTTCTCCTGGGTCTTTTGCCAGTTCAACAGGAGGCAGCCAGATGCAGGAAGAGCTTGGAGACTCCTGCTTGACCAACAACATCATCTCCCTCCTTAGCACGCACACAGAGCCCAGGGCCAGCTGCAGCATGTGCTGCTCTTGTCCTGCTGTCGCTGTCTGGCAGCAGGTACCAGGTAAGCACATCCTTCTGCTGGGAGTGGAGTAGAAATCCCTGGCACCTCCATAAAACCTGTTCATAAAGCATCTGTGTGTGCAGGGACTGCCAGAGGAGTGCTCCAAACCCTGATCCCTCAGAGGCTTCCTTCACTGAGCAAATGAGCTTTCGTGGTGGCTGCTGCGGTCCTGCAGGGACCTTGTGTCCTCTCCTGTGGCTACAGGAGAGACAAGCCTGCACTCAGCCATAGTGTCTGCTCCCTGTTTAATTCCCAGCAGAATCAAGAGCTGCTCTTTTATGGGAGGCATAAGGCAGATTTGAGGGCAGAGGAGGAAAATCTAATAGAGCCACACATGATCTCTACAGACAAAAAACCAAAACCCAATCAATTAAACAAAAAAACTAAACCCCCCCCCCCCACCAAACAAACAAACAAAACCCCCTAACTCCCTAAATCATGTTTTTTATTATTACTTGATGCCAGACCTATAGAAATCAGAGGAGAATCTACCATTGAAACCAGATTAAATGCTGATACTGTAATTTTGGATTTTATACTGACCAATAATCAAGAGTAGATAATAATCATGTGTAGAGAGTGCAAGGTCTGTAGGCAGACAATGTTTTTTCATTGCTCTGGTATTAGCAGAAAATTTTGAGGGCTCTTCACCATCCTGCACTGCACCAAGTGCTTATAAGCAGGAACAGAAGCTTTTAAAATGAAGTAGAGAACAGTTATTAAGAGCTTACTTGGATGTGTGTCTCTTAGACCATGTTGGGAGGGAAAGAAGCAGGTATAGTACTGGTGAGCAACAACATCTCCTCATCAAGAGCTCCATGTCTTGGGTCTTTTTCTGAAGGTGTCTCAGGCTCCTAGAACCTTTGTGCCTGCTGGCAAGGAGGGAAATGGGAAATTCAGGCTTGACCCTGGCCACCTCAGGACAGCTGAGGTAACCCAGAGGGTGATATTCTAACTAATGGGATGGGCATGGGATCCTGCATTGCATGACTCAGGCACAGGCTGCAGCCTGGACTGCTGCCTCCTGGAGCTGGGCACAAGGTGTCCTGAGAGAGTGGAGGGCTTGGGATGCTCAGGTGGTTGGAAGATTAGAGATCCTGTAGCCAGGTGCAGATTTCCAGGACCCACAACCCCAGAATGGCAGGATATTTCATGCCTTCCAACTTGCACATTCTCATTCCTCAACCCCCTGGGACCTTCAAGCCCAGGGGATCCCATGCTGTGCATGCATCCATGTCACAACTGAGCAAGTGTCCATCGTTTTCCACTGCTGCAGAAAAGCCCTCAGGGTGCCTTGTGATTCCCAGGTGAGTATAGACACGTCCTGAGCTGTGTGGCTCACGTGCCATTTGGTAAATTCTTAGACAAATTCCTCAAGAGTAGTTAACTCCCATGGGGTTTCCAGTCTTTGGTGTTGAAGCTAATGGGCAACAATAGCAAAGAGTCACCACAACATGGAATGTGAGATCAGAAGCGTGGCGTTGCTTATGTGCTCTAAACGAGTGACTACTTTCAGAGCATTTGCTCAGATGTCCTGTTGATGGGGGAATGTTTTCCTTCTTCCTGTAACTATCTCGCACCATAGGGAAATCAAAATCTGCTTTCCAAACTGCTACAGACACTGCCTGTTTTCAAGGTGTTTATGGAAAGATGCTCAGCACCTCCTGCTTGGTGCTCTGCTCCTCCTTGAGCAACAGCACCGTGCAGGATGAGGCCCCGTGTTGGCATCAGTTTCTGAGTAAACTGCCTCTATAGAAATGCAGCATCTGTTTCTATTAGCAACAGCTGCTTCTGCATGTAAGAGTGTGTTAGTGCATTTAAACACCTCATTATTAAATTGAGTTTGTTCGTGCGTTTGGGAAGTTTGGGGGTCTGTATGGTGAGGAGGGGGCTGGTACAGGAGAGAAGGTTTCTGGGAGAGATGGGAGAGCACAATTCCTACATGCACCTGTGCAAGAGCCAGGCATCCTCTGCAGCCCTCCGGGAAAACCTCCTGTAAAGCAGGGCGTTTTGTCAGCCAGCGCTGTGCCCGGCAGCCCCAGAGGGAGAGGAGCAGAGTGTGGCTGAGCCCCGTGCCCTGCTGCTGTCCTGCTCCTCCCGGGCAGCCGGGACAGGCGGACACCGCGGGGAGCAAAGGGGCGAGGTAACGTGGGCAAGCACTCGCGGGGCAGCCCTCGGGCAGAGCAGCAGGATACTGCTGCCGGTGCAGGCACAGGGAGGCGGAAATGTTTTCTGCCAGGGGACTGAGGCAGCCCGAGTGGAGCCGCCGGCTTCAGCATCGGCGGGCTGGGATGGGGCTGCAGCCGGGCTCTGCCTTCCGTCCCGGGCTCTGCCTGCTTTCCTCCCCGGGCTCTGCCTGCCTTCCTCCCCGGGCTCTGCCTTCCGTCCCGGGCTCTGCCTTCCGTCCCGGGCTCTGCCTTCCGTCCCGGGCTCTGCCTTCCTCCCCGGGCTCTGCCGCCGGCATCCGCAGCAGGAAAATAAACGCACATTACTCGGGGGCCGGGTGGGAGAGGCTGGGACGCTGCACAGCAGGAGCAGCTTCGGCAGAGAGCGGCTCTTGTTGGCAGCGCTACCAGCCCAAGCCGAAGGAAAGGCTGGAGAGCGGCCACAAAGCCGCCGCCGAAGTTTCTTTTTCCTATTTAGCTGCAGGGATTTTGTTGCACGTCTCAAGGAGACTTTTTCATTTCCTTTGGAAAATAGGCAGCAATCACCCAGAGAAGTGGCGTGTGACAGGATTAGGGCAGGAATCACCAGTGAGATGAGCATCCAAAGTGAGCCACAGGCTACATGAGCATGTTTCATTAAAGATGTGAATATTTTCTTCTGCTGTGCTAAAGCATCTATTGAAGTTTCAGGATTTTGTCATTGAAGAAAACAAACCCATGAAATCCGTAGAATGCACAAGGTGAAAATTACATTGAGGTTCCTCACAGGCTCTGAACTTCCCTGCATACAAGCCTTGTCCAATTATCATTTTCTGCCATAGAAACACTAAATTCTTCTGACTCAGAAAGTTGTGCTGGAATGACTAAAACTAATCAGACAGGGTTGTTTGGTAGCTTATAGCAAACCTTAAAACCTGGGCCAAGCTTATAGCAAATTCAGCTAAGTAGATTACCATGTATGAATCCCGCAAGCTGTCAGTCCCTTGCCTAGGATTTGTACCGGGCACTTTGGACGCTCTTGGCGAGTCCCTCCCGGCTGACACTGCCTGCTCACTCCAGATTCACTGAGCAGGCAAACTTTTCCATTCTTCTGGGGCTTTTGTACTTCAGCTAGTTTCCCCGAGAAGGGGGAAGGGAAACACATTTACGTATTGCCATGGTTGCAAAATCTGGCATTCCAAAGGCAAATCAGCTCCCTTTGTGTGTTATTGGGTCAGCTGTGATGAAATGAGGGGCAAAGAATGTGTCTGAGTCCTTCAGCTTTTGAATGTTCAATGAGAGAAGCATTTAAATGGCACCAGGAGGTCGCCTGTGATCTTGCTGAAGCAGCTGCAGAAAACATCTCCACTTGATGCTCACAACTCTTCGGCTGGTAATAACCACTGACACAGCCAAAGTTGACAAAAATTACATAAAGGCTACCGTTTCTGCACAAAATCAGCTGGTTTATTTTAACAACCTTCGTTGGTACAATTAGTGACCACACCCTGTGCGCTGAGCTAGGATGGAGGGGTGGGAGGGGGAAGGTGCGCAGGCAGCCTCTGCATCTCCAGGGAACAGCAAACAGCCCTCGGCGTGAGGTGGAAGGAGGGCATGCATACAACTTCCTAAGTTCCGCTAGGCAAGGCTCCTCTGGAGAAATCCGGCATAGCATGGATGCTTTTAAGGTTTCATTCATCTTTTTAAAACTGCGCGATGGTGAATGCCTGAAGGGAGCAGCCCCTCTGCTCTTTAGGAAGTAGGTGGCAGCTGACTCCTGTGGGTTTCCTGGGTCTCTGAGGTTTGCTCAGCAGGCAGCTTAGAGAATAGTTTCTGCTGGGCTGCTGAAAGATCTTACTATTACATGATGATAAAAAAAAAAAAAAATTAAAAAAATTGCACCTCTCACGTACTCTGGCCCTGTTGCTGTTTAAAACGGAATATTTGCTGGTTTTCTCTTCCAGTGCTACTCCTGTGCCTTACTGCTGATTTTTATCAACAGCCCCTCTGATGGATGCTGTTGATACTCTGCCCAGTACAGCAGATGGTACCCAGGAAAACACACTCCTGTGAGACCCTGCTCCAGAAAAATACACCCCACAGCTGTAGGAGCCGCCAAGGAAGCAGCGGAGGTGCTGCCCTGTCTGCTGGCTCTCCACAACCTTCAGCGGGGTTGGAAGACCCGGGTTCAGACTGGGAGCACAGCTGGTACCCCTCCCTCCCAGGTACCCCTCTCTCATCACCCTCACCTTCCGCAGCGGGAAGGAACTAATGTTGAAACCTATTTGCCTGGAAATGAGCTTTTCCTGAGCAGCCTAATGCTCTGCTTCTAGGTGAGTTACTATAAATGTGTTTATAATTATTTACCTAATTGCAAGTACTTTCACAAATGATTTTGTTAGCACTCAACTGGGACTAAAGGAACATCTGAGGTTATAGTAATGAAAATGTAATTCGGCATGATAGCATGATAACACCACCAAAAGGGCTGATCCGAAAGGGATTAACATCAAGATCCCAACTGCGGATGTGTAGTTAGGAGCTCTCTGTGCAAGGAACTGCTCTAGAGGGTGGACAGGCAAGGGGCATGGGGAGAAGGGAGATGGTAGGGAGGTAGAAAAGAGGAGAATGCAGGACACCAGGAGACCAGGACCCATTTTTAGAAGCACTGTCATGCTCTAGGGGTCATGTGCACCGACAGAATGAAACCATTTTTTTTTAGGCAACTGAATTAGGCTTCCTGTCTTTTTCTCCTAAAATGACGTGAGAATTGCAGGGTAGTTCTTGTTGAATAAAGACAGTTTCAGTCTAGCAGAGCCCATAGAGGGGAGTTCTGTGGAGAAGGTACAGAGGAACAGGTATGCAGGGTCACTGGTGCAGGGCACAGCCCTTGGCAGGTGCCCCTCCCCAGCAGGTAAGACTGGAGGTTTATCCTCTGTGGGACGGATTCAGAGGGACCAAGGGAGGTGCAGAGGTGACTTTAACCAGGCAACGAGGACATTTGGCCTCTGCCCAGGAGTACTTTTGTTTATAAATCAGTATCCACTTCCCAGGAAAATATTTTTGATGTTGACTTCAGGCATCCTCTCTGGGAGACGGCCCATCCTCCTGGCTTGCCCAAGAGACAATAGAAGGAAAACAAGCACAATAGGAGCATGTGCTAAACACTTTAATGAGCACTTCCACACCATTCTCCTGCGTTTCCTCACATCCCCATGAGTCAATAAGCACCTCATGCAGCTTTCTAGATAGTGAGCAATAAACTGATACAGCCACGGACTAGCCCCAACATCAGCTCTCATTCACTGAATAATTCATGGAGATGTGAACTGATTTTATGCCGTGTGTATTGTCTCAGTGACTATTCCCACTAATCCCTGTGCCAGTGTAAAATTCCTACAACGAGATTACGCTTAAAATATTTCAGATACAATTATACCCATTAGTGCAAGAGGCACTGTGACGATTTTTGCGCAGGCGCAAATGCCCAGTTGACTGATCTGCACCTGCAAACAGAAAAGGGCCCTTGAATTTGTTGCCCTATGGCTCTGGAGGATGTGTGTCTCTTGTTTTCTCTGGTTCATTTTGAATAGTAAGTTAATGACAGAGCACAAATCCCCAGTGATTATGCTCTGGTCTCCATTGTCACCCAACAAAATGTCCTCCTGTAGCTCTTTGTGATGATGCTCTGTGATGCACAGAGCATTCAGTAAGAAGTGCTGTAAGTTCTGGATTAGAAAGTCAGCATTTATAGTAGTTACTTGGGACAATTTTATCTCCTGGAAACAGGACTTTCAAATTATGACTAATACATGGTATCTGGGAGTCTTTCATCTCCAGCTCTCTCTCAGATATTTAGCCCAGATATACTTTATTTATACATTATTCCCAAACCACTCAGCCTCTCTTCCAATGCACACAAGAGAACTTTTTATGATTTATGTAAATGGAAAATTATCAGGCTTCAGAAAATTTGTTTATTTTTTAATATTGTTTACATACAACCAGTAACAGGATCTGGACTGAGGGATGTGGATAACAGAGCCTTGTAAAGAGAAAAGACATGAGCAGAAAGGACTTACTTCCCATTCATTTAGACATCAATAAATAATAAACATGCTGTTTTGGGATGAAATTCTGCCTCCATGTCCACTGAGACCAGCTATTACAATGAAGTTGGTCTTACTGAGCTCTGTGTTGGTTGCACCAGCACAGGACCTGTTCTGATCATTCCTGCCTCTCTGCTGACTCTCTCTGTCAGTTTACCAAGAGGTTTTCAATTACCTGAGCCTGTGAAAAGCTGATTTCATTTAGTGTTTTTTATCATGCTCTAGGTTATACTCAGTGCTCGTTATCTTTGCATGTTTTGGAAGCGTGTGACTACAAATATGACTTAGTGTGAGTGTTCAGAATGAGGGACTGTTGGGAATTTTTCAATGAAGTAACTTTGCAGAAGAAAAAGAGTTCTCAAAGTGTCAATGGAGTACTAAATCCAGCAATTGTCCTGTGAAAAGTATGCCCAGGGTATTGGAGAATGGGATACATTTTTCAAACAGCCTCCAGTAAACACTCTAAGTCCACTTTTGCACACCTGGGTTGGTATCCAAATCAGCTGAACCTATTGGAACAATTTGATTATTGAAACAGGATTTTTAGCTTTAATCTCTCAGACTATACCCATGCTAATATAATCAGCAATGCTTCCTTGCTTTGGGCACTGCGCTCTAGCAATATCCTTTCTCCTCTCCTCTGGGTATTTGCCTTCTGGCAAAGGCAACCCAAGACTGAGGGAAGAGTTTTTCTGCCCTCAATGAGTGCTGTGATGAATCTGGTGCACCCTCAGCCGTGTCCCACAGCCTGCTGGCCTGGTCTTGCTGCTTCTGATGCAGGGACCTTCCATTAACTTCTCGGGGAGAGAAAAAAAACCCCAAACAAACCATTTTATGGAAGTTCTTCATTTTATCGCTCTGCCAAACCAGATCTTTCTGAGTGCTTTTTATGGTCAGAAAACTTTGGCAGAATGAGGCTGTTCCTCACTGTCCTTTGTAGCTTTAATCACTGTTTTCTCTGTTGTTCGTATGCTGAACTCCAAATCATAGCTTGGTTGGCAGCTCAGTATCTCTTTAAATCACCACTGATTTCTCCCATGTCATTAATATTTTATTTATGTTGTATTAAATTTCGCATCAGTCTCCATGCCAACAGTTCATGCCAGCAGCAATGTCTGACAGAATAATTTAAATCCTCAGACATGAGCAATTCCTTTTTGAAAAACACCACGAAGTTGGATTCATTTTGTCCTTGTTTTGCAGTGTCAGAGTCAGGCCTGGACATGGAATTAGAGTGGTTTGTGTTGGAAGGGACCTTAAAGATATCTCATTCCAACCCCCCTTCCATGGGCACCTTCCGTTATCCCAGGTTGCTCCAACCCCTCCACAATGCCCTTGGACACCTCCAGGGATGGGGCAGCCACAGCTTCTCTGGACACCCTGTGCCCGGGCCTCAGCACCCTTGCAGGGAGGAATTTCCTCATCACACCAATCTAATCCTGCTCTCCTTCAGTTTGAAGCCATTCTCCCTTGTCCTAGCACTACAAGTCCTTGTAAACAACTCTCTCCAGATTTCCTGTAGCCCCTTCAGATACTCAGAGGCCACAAAAAGGCCCCCTCAGAGCCTTCCCTCTCCACACTGAGCAATCCCAATTCTCTCAGCCTTACATGTTCCTCCTCTGGCCCATGTCTGTGGAGACCAACAGGGCATCCTTTCATACAGGGAGAGTTGAGGACTAACTCTCAACCTGGCATCAAATGCCATCTACAACTGACACCAAATCCTTAGGGAAAGGCAGAGCCTTTTGCTAGACTGGATGATCCTTCTGGGAAAACAGAAGGTTTTGAATAGAAAATCCCTCCCACAGGACACTTACAAACTCATGCTTATGGAGTTGCTCCATTCTGGGTAAAGCCCTATTACTGCTCTCATTCCTGTGTCAGTGCAATCCATGTAATTATTTTATTGTTTCCCTTTTTATATTGTTTATCTGAACTATAGGTTCCTATCTGCTTGGCTGCTGTCAAGCAAATCTCTTTGAGGCCGGTCTGGAGATAAAGCCACGGAGAGGGAAAACCAGCAGCCAGGTTAACTCCTCCTTAAGCAAGTACAGCATGGTCTCAGTTTGGATTGATTTATTTATTCATTGTCATTTCAGCCCTTGGCAGATCTCCAGTTAAGAGCAAGGAATGGTACTCAGTCCCAGAGGTTCAGCAAGAGGGGACAGCTCTGTTGGGACTGCGTGGCATCCATCTTGTCTTCTCTGGGATGTCTCACCAGCACCAGAGAAATGCAAAAACCAATAACAAAACAGTGACAAGCTGTGTAGAAATTGAAAAGAAGAGTAAACTATTCATGTTTAAATAAGAGAAGAATATGCAGCGGAGTACAGCCAAAAATGGATGGAGTCTTAAGGGAAAGAACAGCAAAAAAAACCTTGAGTGTGTTTCTCCATCTTTAACAAAAAAATAGATTCAAGAGACCCCTAAAGAATTGCTATTTGAAATGCAAAGTCTGGATAAAATAATGTGTAAATGGGGAAAATCTAATGCCACACGGGGAAGATTTGACACAAAACACTTTAGACTCCTGGGGCCCAACAAATACAGATTTTCTCCCACCATATCCTCAAAATCCCAAATCTGCAAGACTTGGGGAATGTCATTAATCACAGGTATAGCCAAAGGCAGAGATCCAGGAATCACAACTGCTTTCATAAGCCTCTGCACCAGGGGGGACTAGAGAGAAATGAGTTTACTGGAGGAACCGTGGAGTTGGCACATATCATCCCAAGGAGCAATTTGTCAATATACAGCACATCTCTGCCAGTGCAGGGAAAGGAAAGAAAGACTCAGGCACCAACTGCAGCTTACACACGTGGCTGTATTGATTTTCCGTGCCAATTAATGCCAGCAAAGAATACATTCTTGGGGACCACACAGCATGAACTGTAGGCAAAATTGCCTCTCTTGAGACTGCAGCTGCCTTTGCAGCCTCATGGTATCAACCCTCCTTGTTTGTTTCTGCTTCTTTTATTAAAAATCCATAGTGAGAAAGAGACTGGTGCATCTTCCTGCCCTTGAAATGCAGTTGAGGGAATATCCATCTGCTTCAACAAGCCAAATCTATCCTCTATCTTGTTATTTCTGTGTTTTGTTTTGTTCTTTGTGAAATATAATGAATGGTCTCGCTTATTTCTCCCAACTAACAATTACTTTAGAGATCAAATCACAAGCAGCCCTATAACCTTCTGACAGAGCAGGATTATGAAAGACCTGCAGAAGTGTCATGCAGACTCTGCTGTAAAATCTGACAATTTAAGAGATTCCATCCTGGTCCAGACAGTGATGATTTTTGATACCCTTTTAAAATATCATTCCTTTTTTTTCCTGCTCTGACAGGTATTGGAGAAATAAATGAAATCTGCAATCCTTTCTGCAGATGGGACAGCATTCTACGGTTCAGTGTCTTGGAGGGTGTTAAACAGCCATCCTTTACATGCCTTGTCTTGGTTTAATAGGTGGCTGCAGCTGTGGGATCATTGCTAAATTTCACAGTTTTGTTCTATTATTAGATACTGGAGGAATATGAGAACACGGATAGCGTCTTAAACTACTGGTTCCTGTATTTATTGGCACCACCTGGGAGATTAAAACAGCTGCTGTCACTCTGCAGGGTTATCTTCAAAGCAGGGGAGATATCATGAATACATGATCAAAGCACCCTCACTTTGTCCCATTGTGCAGTAATTACAGATGGAAATGTTCCCTGAAAAGGCAGCGTTGGCGCTGGTGAAACAGCAGACAGAAGCTTTGCCCTGACGTGGGAAAGCAAAGCCAGTCACGGAATCACAGAATATCCTGAACGGGGAGGGACCCACAAGGATCACTGAGTCCAGCTCCTGGCCCCAGAGGTCTCCGCTGTCCCCGGGAGGGCTGTCCAGCACTCACGGGGTCTGTCATGCTTGGTGCTGTGACAACTTCTTTGTGGAGCCTGTTCCAGCGCCCAGCCAGCCCCTGGGTGAGGATACCCAACCTAAACCTCCCCTGGCAGAGCTTCATGCCAGTCCGCAGCACCCTCAGTGGTTAAACAGGGAAATGCCCCATGGTTGTGATGGTCTGGAAGAGGAGGCCACAGCAGGAGAGTCAGCAGTGCCCTCCAGGGCATGTGAATACCCGCGGGTAGAAAGATGGCTCCTCAGTCACAGTGACTAGAACCACATTTACAGAAAAACTCTTTCTGTGGTCCTTTGGGATAATTTCAGCTCATTTTGCCACAGCTGCTGGGCAAGATCCTGCGTCTCCAGAGGTTGGTTTGGAGCTTTTCACCCAAGGAGAACTCTGCACCCAAGGGAGAACAAATTTACCTTGAAAATAGCATGGTAGTCTGTCCTTTGGAGGAGAATGGGGAGGAACTCTTGGAGCTAGGATGGGGAATGAAATCTGTGGCAATGCCACTGGCTCATGTTTCTTGCATGTATGGGCAAAAGGGACTCAATAAATAATGCAGCAAATGCACAATAAATAATTTAGGCACCATGAGGCTTGGATGAGATACACAAGAACCCCTCCTAAATTTAAAGTGCCTCTCCCTTTCTGCATGGCAGGATGGCATCAGCTTCTGGGACCTGTGTTGGTGGTATCCTGAACCTGCCACTGACCATCATGACTCCAACGCAGCAAGTTACACACACTGAAAGCAGCAATGCCAACAAAGGCCTGAGTGAGCAATTTGCACTTCAATTTGCATTTATGTAAAGTGCAGCTCTGTCACGTGGCTGCAGCCCAGTGCGAGGGGACATGTGCTAGAGGTGTGTGTGGTGGCTCTGGGTCCGTGAGTTTATGGTGGGTCATCTCTGGGACCTGCATGGGGTTGCAGTTCAAAGTCTGATGATAAGAGGGCATTGTGGTTAATGATAAATATGATCTTCCTCCTTCAGAAACTGTGGGAACTACTGAGGAGGATGTGAAGCTGGAGGCCAATGAGAGAAAAGCAAGTCACAGGCAGGAGCTGGATCCCCCCCACCCCTGTGTTCTAACGGAGCCCTTGGAATAATGATGAATAAAGCACTGTTTTCCAAATCACTTTCTAAAATAAACCATCCAGATGGCTGTAAGGGAAGACCTAGTCATCAGTCTGAGTAATGCTTATTCTGAGCACATTAACCATGGAATGTGTACCCTTGTGCTGGATTGTGCACAATGAGGCTCCAAGGATGCAGAAGCAGGAATATCACAAGGGACAGTGGTGGTCCCCACTGTCATTCTGGGCTTGGTCTGTGGGACAATCCTGAGAGCTGTTTCAGAGTGTCTCACATGTAATGAGGAAGAATGTCTTTTCCTTCCTGCAGCTTTATAGATTCCCGGATCACTCAGAAATACGTATGAGGAGATACTCGGCGCTAAGAAAAGGTAAATGTTCTCTGCCCTTTCACCTGGGAGGTGGACAGGATAGAGACATTTTCTGATCGTCTGTGTGAACAAGGTTATTTTCAGCCAGCACTGGGATCCTTGCCCCTCCTTTTCCCCAGTGTCCAATTCAAACTTGATAAAAATGAAATCTGGAAGGCAACACTCACACAGAAAGGCAGAACTCTGGTGCTCTGCTAGGGCTGCCTGTGTCTGCTGTAGCACAGTAGAGTGAACGATACGTTCACAGGGGTGTTTTCCAGCTGCTGTGCCCAGGCTAACACGTAGTTCAGTGTTGGTACTGCAGTGCCTGGTACGTGCAGAGCTGTGCTTGATTGCTTTTCGTGGGTGCACTCAGCGGGATGGCCTCCAGCAGCATTTGTGCCTAAGTGGGGAGGAATTGTCACCAGGTCTGCTGGAATCGTCACCAGCCTGAGGAGCACTGGAAGGGTCTTGTTGGCTTCTGCTACTCCTCAAACTTCGAGTGAAAAGCTCTCCACAGGGAACACCCCCATCATGTTCTGGGGGCTGCCGGAAAGTGCCCCCCCAAGTGCCAGGACAGGTGGAGGGGCTGTGCAGAGCCCCCGTCCCACTGGGTCCCTTCCATGGGGCCCACCTGCACATGGCAGAGCTTCAGCTGAGAAAAGTACCACCTGAAACTCATTTGGCCACTGCACACTAATTTGCATCACCAGACCTTGTGCTAAAATACAGCCTGAGTAATAGCAACTGCTTCCTTTATTTAATTTTCCTGAATGCAGTTTTTATTAGCTGTGAAATTGAGCCCTTTCTGGAACTGTGTGAGCAGCCTTCATGTATAGGAAGATCATAATGGTATAGCAGAAAAATCAAACCATTGGAATCTCTTGAGGTATGAATTCAAACCCTCATTAATGTCTGTGGGCTGCATCTCAAATCTGAATTTTTACAGAACGTGGGTGGTGTTTTCAGAGAGTTGCTGGAATTGGTTGGCTGAGGGGATTGACTTAGATAACAATATGTTTCTGAACCACAGCCCTGTGCCTGAGCAAGATGCAGGCTGTGGTTCAGGCTGAGCATGTCACATTCAGGGGGTGCCCGTGGCGTGGGGGTGGCTCCAGGTCCCCGCAGTTCAGGGCCGTGGGAAGCACAGGGAGCAGTGGGACTGACACAAGGAGCTGTTGATAGACTCCTTTTGATTTTTCTGATCCTCACCAATTCAGTCACAGCATGCTTTTATGTCTGCTTTATTCCTTTTTTCCAGAAATATTCGAACTTCTTTATCTGGGCCAGCTCAGCTTTTTTTACTGTGAATACCCGATTTAAATTAAAGCGTGGTGGATGTGTCATCCCCATAATTCTGTATCACTCCTGCCTTTCACCCGAGCCCCAGAGGAGTCCCTTCCTACTGACAGAGCATCCCTGGTATTGCTGGAGACCTGAACACCAGAAATAAGTTTTTGCTGGTTTTGGAGAGCTGCACTTGGCTCCTGAGCCTTCACCTGGCTGTTCCTGCTTCTGGGAGCACCAAGGTCGTTGGTTTAAGCTGTTATAACACGAAGATTTCTGAGTCACTGCTGCAAGAAGACTAGCAAGAAATAAACTACTGCACTTATGGAATTCAGGTTATGACTGAAGTTCTATCTTTAATCAAGGACATGCTTTGTGCCTAGAAAGGAGAACAAGAAAGAGGCTTAAGGCTCAATTCCAGCTCCAAAAAGGATGAATTCTGGAGGGATTCCCCATCAGATTTTGGAAAATCTGTCAGTCATTCTGCTATCACAAACATCTTGGTACCTCAGATGTAAGACTTGTCCACGTCTTATTAGAAATACTACTAAAATTGGAAAAATGGATTAAGGAAACCCTGCATGTGAGATGATAGCAAAAACATGTTTTTATTTTCTTATTTAAATCCGTTTGGTGTTGGCTTATGTAGGTACAGATTGAAAGAGAACTTAACCTTTATATTTTTAAATAAGTTTAAATAGCAGAACTCCTACACTAGGGAAGCAGCAGTTCTGGACACAGTAGGTCCTACACACAAAATTCAGCTGAATTTTCTTCTGGAGCTCCATATCTACATATCTATATTTTGTGCAGGTACAAATGAGAGATACTGAAACGTGTTGTCCCTGGGAGCCAGCAGACACGAAAAAAAAAAAAAAGTAAGGCAATAAAAAGCAGAAAACTCTGATTGCATCGAAGTCAGCTGAAGAAATATTGAACAAGAAATCATCAGTTCAACATTTCTATTTTTTAATAACAGAGAATAAGTGCCAGATCCTCGTGGCTTTATGGGCTGTTAAAACATGTAGGCAGGCTGCTATAATGAGCTAGAGAAAAACCCTGCAGAAAGAGGATTTTTTTTTTCCTGTGTCTTTGCTTTTACTGCGGAGCATCCCAGAGGCAGAGCCGTGGATTTCTTGTTCACGAGCACAACCTGCTGGCTCCCACTGCAACCAGCAGCAAGGGACACGGGTCCATCTCCCTTCTCTTCCATCCAGAGCAGTTTGTGCGTGGGAGTGCTCTGGATTGTGTTTTCCCCTCCTGAATGCCCCTGCCCACTGAAATCCCTGTGGGACATCCACAGCTTATTCTAAAGCATGGAGAAAATACAGGGAAACTCCCCACAGCTCTCTGAAGCTACAGGAGCTTTCAAACTGTTAAAAGCCAGGAAAAAACTCCTGAAGAAAGCAATCAAACAAACAGCAGTTTCTCTCCTCTCAGAGCACCAGGTACCTTGGGGGTTTAGGGGCTGAGGGCTTGCTGCAGGCTGTGGCATCAACTGGCATTACCAGGCACAATTATTCCTACCACCTTACGACGCTGTCTCTGAGCCATAGCCGGTGTCTGGGGGCAGGGGTGGCTTTTGGCAGACTCTGTAGGTGTATCCATGCTTTGTTTGTCCCCAGGGGTTAGCTCTGAGCCAGCACAGCTTGGGTGAAGGTGTTCACAGGCAGCAGTTCATGCTGGTGGCTGTAACTCTGGTTGAGAAAGGGCTTTTATTTTCTCTTACGCCTGCTGACACCCGTTTTGTCCTCTCCTTTAATTATAGTTTTAGTTGCACCTTTCCCTCCCCAACATTTTCACTTCAGGATGGATGCAGAACATGAGCCCCACCCCTTTCCCCCATATTTTTCTAAATATTTGAAGAAACCCAGCAGTAAAACTCAGAGTGCATGGGCTCCAATTCACCATAAAGGGCAAAGAGGCACAGGCAGGTGATGCACAGTCTCCCTGCTACAGCTGAGTGGCTGTGAGTGCAAATTTCCTCCCTCATTCTCATTCTTCTCCTGCCAGCAGACAGCTGCTCCCACCTTATTCTGCTCTGAAAGCAAAACCTGCTGTTTTTGTTTGTGTTTCAAATCTGCAATATCATCCCTTCCATCCTACCCTGGAGGAAAGTGGCAGCAGTTTTACCCCAGGACCGTGTTGCTCTCTGCTCCTGCGCCTGTGCTGGGCTCCTCTGCCCTCACACCCCTCCACAGTGTTTCCTCTTTCCCCCAAGGATTCTGTCACATCAGGAACGGTGACTCTGGGGCATCATGACAAATGTGGCTCTGGTGTGATGCCCAGATGGCAGCAGGGACCCAGCCAGCTGTTCCCAGGTACACAACATACACTTAAGGGTGTTTAATAAGCACAAAAGTCTCCCTCTAGTTGTGTCTTTTCACTCTGCAGTGAATGATGAGGTGTGTGATATTAATTCCCTGTCGTACTTTGATCTCACTAAGGCTTTGCCTGCAAGCTGGGAGCTGCAGTACTGCTGCTGGAGTACTGCTCCTAGGTGTGCTTAGAGGCTGCCTCTCCAGCAGGCCTGCTGGCCTCTAGTCACCCAAAGGCTTGCCTGAGATCTGTGACAGAAATAGAAGTCTCTAAACGATGGGCTCACTCGGCTGGCTGCAAATGCAGAGCTGGGAATGAGAGTGTGATCTCTGAGTATCTTGCTGAAGCCCTGCCTGTCTGTCCTGGCTGGCTGCAGGAATGACTGACAAAACCAGTCAGCGCTGCTTCTAAAACACATGACTCCAACAAGCTTCTTTTTAGGATGAGATCAATTTTTTAATTATGCTTAGGAATCATGACGAAGATTTGTCCCAAAGCATATTATTGTGCAGAGAGCACTTTTGCATCAAACCAGCTTTTTAATTTCATGGAAGTTTTCATCTTCAAATGAAAACCTTGGAGCGAGTGGCTGCATTCCCTGCTCCAGAGTCCCTGCCGTTAGAAGGGATGCCGGGTCCCAGCCCGATGACCCCTGCTCCAAGGGCAGAGCACGGCACAGGGCAGGACGCTCTCAGCTCACGGCGCACCGGCACAGGTTTCTCTATCAGCTTGTTTTCAGCAGCAACCTGCCACGGAGCCTGTGTGCAGCCCCTTGGAAGTGCGAGGGAACAACCTTCACCTCCTGCTCCGAGGCCACACGGACGGGCTGTGCTGCCCCAGCTGTGCCCACCGCGGGGGCAGCTGCTGGAGGGGAGCCTGTGCCCAGGGCAGTGACCGCGCACACAGATTCATCTCCTCACCAGATCCTCCATGCTCCTGCTGTGTAAGCCTAATTAAAACCTTGCAGCACAATAATTGATCATTAGCAAGGGAATTAAATATTAGTCTGTATTATAGTAAACAGTAGTTGTATATTAACAGGGTCGTTAGCTGTTCATTAACTGTTTAAGCTCTTCAAAATCCCCTTTGTCACGCTGCAGTTTGTGTTAAATGTCTGTCTCAAATGGCCTGAAGTTTTCCTGCTGTAAAAGGCATCACAAATTCCAGAACCAGTTCAGTTATTTTGCTCCTTTGGTTATAATCTCCCTTTCTGTTTGACTTTATTTAAATTTAACAGTAACGAAGACATAGATATAGAGCCACTAAGATCTCCCAGGGATCAAAGGGAGTGACTTCCCAAAATTGTGTATGATCACTGAGGCAATCAATTTTTTTTTTTCCTGTTGCTCTTGTGCTGCTGGTATCAGGCACTGGCAGATCTTGTTCCTCACTGAGGAGTATATGTCCTACAAAGATGCAGAGCAGGGACTAAGAGAGGGCAAAGCTAATGAGTATCTTTTCATTCTAATAAGATTCAGAACCACAGCCCCATTTTTGGCCCCTTCCTTTTAGGTCATTAAGGCAAATCACTGATTTTCTCTGCATCTCCCTTCCTTCACTGGAAGCTAAGGCTATTTAATTTCCCCTGTGCAATCTTCTTCCTTTCCCAATAAAAATGTAAGTTCCTTAAGGCTGTAGTTTGTGTAGGCTGCTGTCCAGTGCCAGGTGTGGTACCTGCAGGGTTTACAGCCCTGTCACAGCCCAGGTGAAATGGCAGTAAAGGGACCTGCGGCCTGCAGCATCTAACTCTGGAGTGCTGAGAGATTTGTGGCCAGAGCAAGGGCAGAATTGTTTTTCAGGTCACAAGGAAAGCATTTATAGTGTCTGGATAAAAGAAACACCCATCCTCCCCGTCTGAGCACAGCCTGCCAGCCCTGGCTATGAAGCTGTGCCTTTTCTTTCCCTGCCTGTTGGTAAGGCAGGGAAGCCAGCTGAGGGATGAAATGCCCCGTTTGCCAGGCTCCTGTCTGGCCTGGCAGGCAGCAGAGGTGTTGTGTGGCAGGCTGCTGCCCTGCCCACATGCTGCACTGCTCCTGTCTCCTCCCTCCCCACCTGCAGCCCAGCCCTGGCCGTGGTGCAGCAGAGATCTGCTCTCAGCTGGAGAGGTGTTTGGAACCCTGTCCGTGCTGCTCAGCTCCCTGCCTTTGTGGTGATGGACTGTGTCCTGGCTTGTCCTGACTGAGTGATCATTCATTTCTTGTATCTTTTAATTAGGGCAATTTCTTTTGGCCTGCTGGAAATGCTTTCCTCATACAGATTAATTAAAAATAAAGCCTAGCTCTGACAATTTAATATGAGCTCTGGTCAGGATGCAGGCACTCTTGTAAGCCACTATTCATTACACCATTCAAATTCTTCTTAATATTTACTTTTAAACCATGTTTTTCGGGAACTGAGGACAGCATTTGTTAGTCATTCTCCACAAAGTCATAGGCAGAATTAATCCAGCTGGAGAGCAAAGATGCGCATGAAGCATCACATCTGTGGCTGCACAGCCCACCCCTTGCTGCTGAAAGCAGGGGCATGATGCCAGCTGCCCTTGGGCAGCTCCTTGGAGACTTGCACCTCTGGGCAGCAGGGGTCCCTGGCTTAACACCAGGCAGCTCAGCCCCATGAAATATCAAGCTCTGTAAATGCTTCCTGCTGTTTTTTTCTGCTCTGTTAGCAGCAGCTGACTGGTTTGGCCTTTGCAAGGTGTGAAACAACTGTCTAGAGACTTGGGCAGTCAATAAATCAATACTGGCTAGTGAATGACTTTGTTCTGATCTCCCTCAGGGTGTCTATTTAAGTTCCAGTTTGATTGGCCTGTGGTATTTGCAGAATTTTGACCATCTCTTGAAGAATATTTGCCTTCATGTGGATGACTTCAGATTAGTTCTATTTTTATGTGACCTCTCGTACTTCCCATAAAAAGTTATAATTCTGTATCTACAAATAATTTGGGTAAAGCTGCATCCCTTCACAGTATGAATTTGTCCAAGGAATACTATAACCTACATTACAAAGCCTAAGGTCAGAGGTGTTACAGACCAGACCAAATTCAATAAGGTGGTTGCTGTGACACTGCTCTGCCCAGAGCTCTCCTGCTGACGGGGAAGGGGACAGGGAGCCCACATGTCTCAGGTCTAATCCAGTCTGGGACTCACCTACCTTGAGTTTTCCTCTTCAAACTCTCTAAGTTCTCTCAGGCTACTCTTTCAGTGAAGCTTCTTAATTTTAACTTCTTATAAATTGACCTTGGAGAATAAATTCTGCTTCTGCCAACAGCCCATTAATATACAATGAGCAACTTCCTTGGGTGTGTTACTGGGACCAGATGAGAAAAGTGCTCTGATGTAGTGGGATTTTGCTTGTCATGAATATTTATCTGAAGTCTCTGTGCTTTGATACTTCCAAGAATGTAAATGAAAAAAGGGAGGGAGCAGATTTTTTTAACAGTATTTTTAATACATCTTTTAGTCTACTTTTGAAGCCCCAGGGAATATTGTGCTCTTTCTTGGCAGGTTCCTCAGTGAGAGCAGCATGCTAACTGCCTATGGCAGGACTGCACTGCTCCACCTGTGCAGAGGCTGGAAGGACAGGAGCTGATGGGCACAGCTGTACCTCCACCTGGGACCCCAAAATTCAGCAAGTTTATCCACAGTGTGGGGTTCTTTGTGCTGACCACAGTATGCACTGATTGCAATATTTAGCAGTAGAAGAATATTCCTGTAGGTGTTATTGTACTGCAGATCAGGCATTTTGCTGGGCTGCATTTAAATATACAAAATATAAGAAAGGCATAAGATTTCAGCGAAACCTTTTTGTGGGACTTGCATTCAATATCATGAGAAATTTGAATTATGGTGGTCCTTGTAAGTTTTACCTAGAACAATTTTCCTTAAATCCCTAAAACACTAAATGGGAAAGGTGAAGGAATACTTTGATCAGGAGCCAGTGTAGAGCTGTAATCAGATTAAATTTTAAGACAGTGCTGTGACAACAGGGCTGATTTTTCAAATGGAAAAAAAAAAACTACACAGTGGCTGGAAAGGTGAGGAGGGGGCAAGTAGTATTGCCATGAAATATATTCCTTCTTCTTATGGGGAAAACTGAATATGTATCAGCAATTCTTCCTGTGGGAGACAGCCCAAAGTGCTGAGGAAACACTGTCACCTGCAGGGTCTGGTTTCTCACACTGATGTCGGGCACTCTGCTGAGTGCTGGAGTTTCAGTGTCCCATCCCAACAGCACTTTGCAGAACCTGTCACACAACGGGGCAGCTTTCCTACAGCTGCAAACAAGGGGAGCAAAGCACCACTCACCCCAACGGGGGGGTCAGGGCAGATGCCCCCTCACTTCTCCTGCCTCCTAAAGCCCACAAAGCTTTTCTTACTCATTTGACTTTGGTTTGCTCACTCAATACCACTGCTGCGTTTGTCTGAAGCCAGCAGAGCTGAATTTCTATTCTTAGATGTTAATTTTACAGATGACACCATAATTTCAAATCAAGCATAAATGAGGAGCCATTTCTGTGGACTGTAGTTGGTCATGGAGCCTTTATTTCCCTAGTTTTATTAATTTTAAATATATTTTAGTTTAAGTGTTGAATTTTGGCTCTTTCAGACTTCATAATTCCTGAGGTAAAATTGCTTCATATAATGATTTCATTGTTCACATATTGCAGAAAACCAGAAAAAAAAAAAAAAGAAAAAGGCCATGTAGTAGGTAGTCAAAAGATCAAGCAAATATTTCACTCAGTGTACAACAAAATATTATGAGGTAATTTTATTTTTTTTTCCATTTTTAGGTAAAAATATTACAGTATACAAGATAATTTTATTAAAGGTAAAAATACAGTATTTTTTTTCTCTAAACAGGTCTACGTACAGTACACTTTTTTATTTTGTTTTCTTTTGTTTTTGTACAAATATAACTATTATTCTAGTAGGCTATATGTATTCTCATCTGGCACTTAAGAACTGATCACAGGTCACCTTCTGGCTCTGCTTGTTTGTCTCAGCTGAAACCCAGATGTCATGTTCATTTTATAGGTGTCTCATGTAAACAAACAGTCCAGTTCCATGGTTCCCAAGTAGTAAGGTGTGCTTTAAGTAGTTGAAATCATGTAGCCAACCATGAAAACCCAAGCCATCCATCCATGTTTGCAGTTGTGTTGCACAGACTTACAACTTTCCTATTGAAAAAGTGATCCTTGTATTACCACAGCCTTAGAACAGTTTAAATCCATTTCTCATCCTCTGTAAGAGCCAAAAACATATCAAGAATGTCTACAATGATTTTTCCTTTATTTCCTTTTTTTTTTTTTTTTTGGTCAGAATGATTAATTTAAGCTCTTTTTTAT
>WBMY01001911.1:41179-76573 GCA_013397315.1 Donacobius atricapilla | reverse complement strand
TTTCCCGTTTATTTTACATTTTATATTGTGAACATTGTACTACAGTACTACAGTAGTTTGACAGCCACTCAATTACAACCCCACAATGTGAAGCACTTCAGGGTACTTTGTGGGATGCATGTGAATGTAGAGCATGCCCCACAGGCAGAAAAAACCCACAGATGATCCAATAGGAAGCTAAGGAAATGGGTTCCAGAGCCTTCTTTTAGCATGTTGCTGTCTAATAGTACTTTACAGGAAGAAATAAGTGGTTAATTAATGATGTTAGCAAACTCAGTCACAATGCAGCTGACCTGAGGTTCACAGAGAGACTCTGTTAGCCTTGTCATTGGGTTTTTAAGAGAAAATAAATGTGGAGAAGGACAGAGAAAGGAGAGTCTGAACAAAGCTGGGGAACTTGGCTTAAGTGAGAAAAGTTTCTTGTGGAAATGATGGATTTTATGAGACATATATGGTGAAAAATATGGAGCCATGTAAACTTAGAAAATGGAAGATGATTGTTAGTAAGGAAGAGTATGCATGGAAATAGATAATGGTTATGGATATGAGCCTGCAATGTGCTATTGTTCCAAGAATGTCTGAGTTCCTTTTATCTAGAAGGAAAGTAACTTTGGCAGTTGTGGGCTGCATGCTGGGGTACAGCTGACAGCCTTATCATCACTGGGGAAAAGACACCCCAGTGGGGAAAAAAATNTTTTT
The DNA here is from genome assembly GCA_013397315.1 of Donacobius atricapilla. Classification (NCBI taxonomy): domain Eukaryota; kingdom Metazoa; phylum Chordata; class Aves; order Passeriformes; family Mimidae; genus Donacobius; species Donacobius atricapilla. The sequence continues at coordinate 75,874 of WBMY01001911.1, read as the reverse complement.
TTTTTTTTGGTCAGAATGTTCAATTGAAGCCTTTTTGTATTAATTTCAAGTCTGGAAACTACTGGGCAATGCTCTTTGTGATTGATCTCTCCTTATGGCTTGCAGTTTGACCTCTGGAATCTGAAAGCTGAGCTCAGTTGCATCAGTGTCTCTGGATTAATGCTGTTCTTTGAACTGAACACATTAGCACAAGGTATTTTATCTCTGGGTATTCCTGGGAAGTGAGTTTCACATCATTACGAATATTTCAGTACACTGTTGCCGGAGATGAGATTGACTAAGGATAAAAGAGAGGCTAAGTGCATACAAAGAGACCATATCCATCAGCAGACTAGCTAATACAGCTGGAAAAGGTGGACAGGAGTGTTTGGCTGGAAATCCTTTCATCAGATTAAAGGATAATTTACCCCACAAGCTTGATTTCATTTTTCCAATGCTGTCAGTGTCTACTTGTAATTCACTGCCTTGGTCACTTCACCAGATAATTTTTCATTAGTTTTTCATTAGCCACAGTGCTAATCAAAGTTATATTCAGGGTTGCGAATGTAAACATAAAAGGAGAGTACACACCCAAGAATAGGAATTTTTAAAAAATTGCAGGGAATATGCTTGGCGTATTTTTTCTTCAGACTTCATCCATTTCTGGTCAGTACAGACTGTTAGTGTTAATGAGCACTGTTACATTGTCTTCTCTGAGTCAGATGAATGAAGATCTGCCTTTTTTGCCTTTAATTGGAGGTGCCTTCTCTATGGTGCATCTGTTTCTGATGTCAAGGGGCATACATTTTTACCATTAAATCACTTTAGTATCAGAAAAGTTTTAACTGGTTGCTCATCAAGTGCAGGAGAAACACAAAGTGCTCCAACCAACACTTGGTTGTCAGCAAAAGCTGAGTGTGCAGTACCCACCTTTCACATGTTTTTTTGCCCTCCTAAGATGCTGGTTGAGAATGATCAATGTTTAGAAAACAAGTTGTCTTACTCTGTATTCACCATCAAATGTCCTTATTTAAGGTCTTCCCAAACTTGTCACTCAGCTGCTGTATTAGTTTTGCCAGCTCACCAGTAGCTTGGGACTTCTCCTCTAGGAGTTCATAGCGGAGACTGGAAATATCTTGTTTGATTTCTTTAAGTTCTCCTGAAAGAGGAAAATGTTCTTGTTAGCCGTACTGAACCAAGTCTGTAATCCCTATGGCTCCAAGACCTGAGAGAGCAATAATTTCAGTGTGTTTGGTCAGGAATGTGTGTAGAGCTGCATTTGATCTCCCTGAATTACACACTTAATATCTGTAGTTATAAGGAATAACCTGTACTTGCAGTAGTGGTACCAACAGCAACAGCAAATATGTGTGGAGAGTTCATGTTTCTTTCTCACGTTTGTTCTCTCTCCACAGACTGATCTCCACCTGCATAGGCTGTTTGCAGGAGGGTAGCAGTTAAAAGGTGTTAGAGGTTCTTTTCCATCTGCACACAAATCCCACATGCCGCCACAGCAGTCCAAGCCTGGATCCCATTCAAAACAGTGTCCTTGGGGCAGGCCTGGGCAGTGGAGTCAGAAAATGCCTTATGTAGGCACCAGGGTAAGGTTGGGTGTTGGCAATACCCTGGGAGTTGTAGAGGAAGGAGAGTTAGAGCCACAGGGGTGAGCAGGGCTGGGTGAAGGTCCTGTGAGATATGTGCTCTGCTAGGGAAAAATAAGGACCTGGGACGTGAAGGGCACAAGGGTGGCTCAGAGTCAGCGCTGCTCACCTGAGTGTGGGCACGAGCAACTCTCCCTCCACAGAGGATCTTAACTAACCTCAACCCTCGTACTGGCCAGCTCAGCAGCAATAACAGCACATGCTCGTTAGGTGGATCAATTATAAAATGCCACTTGCCTTCATTGACCTCGTCATTTTCCCGGTCAACTTGAGCCTTCAGCACATAACGTTTAATCAGACGCTTCATTATCTTCTGAAAGGAGAACAGAAACACTCCTTGAGTGGGAGACTGTCCACATTCCAGACTTACTATGAGCAAATCAAACATCTGGTTTCACTNTGTGGAGAAGGACAGAGAAAGGAGAGTCTGAACAAAGCTGGGGAACTTGGCTTAAGTGAGAAAAGTTTCTTGTGGAAATGATGGATTTTATGAGACATATATGGTGAAAAATATGGAGCCATGTAAACTTAGAAAATGGAAGATGATTGTTAGTAAGGAAGAGTATGCATGGAAATAGATAATGGTTATGGATATGAGCCTGCAATGTGCTATTGTTCCAAGAATGTCTGAGTTCCTTTTATCTAGAAGGAAAGTAACTTTGGCAGTTGTGGGCTGCATGCTGGGGTACAGCTGACAGCCTTATCATCACTGGGGAAAAGACACCCCAGTGGGGAAAAAAATCTCATAATAAAAACCTATAAAGGAAAAAAGGAACAAAAATATATAAACATACAAAGAACAGCTCTCTCAGAGACAGAGATTTAGATACATCCTCTGCAAACACAGGAGGGCTCAGTGTTTTTGATTGAACAGATGTCCAGTGTTAAGGGAGAAGCCTTTGGCAGCATGGACTTACTTCTTCGCTGAGCAATCACATCTCTGCTTGGAACACCACTGACAAATGCTACAAAGGGTGTGGAATATGGATTGAGAAAACAGTACACCTTCTCTTTTTTCTGAGTAGCCAAATAAGGATTATAGTAGTGCAAAAGGCTTGTGAAGATCAAAGAAGGATCCAGTCATTTGTATACGCCATGCAGCCATGGAATATGGGATGACTAAGCCTGTCCTTGTATGTCAGAGGTGTCTGGCTAAGCAGGGGAGTCACTAAGGCAGCAGAGATGAGGCACAGTGCACGTACTGTGTGTTGGAGATGGCCAAGGTAGCAGAATCCAGAGGGAAGTAGGGTTGTCACCTGAGAAAACATAAATGAAGTAATGTTTGGGGAAAGTAGGGAAATCCTGGATCCAAAAATAAGTAACTTTTTCCAGAGCAGAAGCCAGAGGAAATTTAGACTAAAATGAGGAGTCAAAACACAGGCTCTTATTACCTGGAAAAAAAATGATACATCACCTCTCTTTACACCAGTTCCCATATTCTCTTTGATAAAGGTATAGCTTTTTCTAGACTAGTTTATTCCCAGATATGTTGACTTGTTCCTCATGGTTCTCAAAATGTTGCATGTTTAAATTCTGTGTATTTTTGTTTTCCCTCTAGAGCACTGTCCATATGTAGTCTTAAGTACACAGACTGCAGGGCCTGCAGATAAATAACTCGGTAAACACTGCTGGAGAAAACAGTTCAGCAAGAAGCAACTCCTTCAAAGGTTTCCCCAGTTGTAGAAGAAAAGCTTGCTAGCCAGATAATCACACTGTTCCTTCTTTATGTTTAGATAATCAAGAATATTACACTCTCCTTATACTATTTGGGCAATTTCTTCCTGCAGCAACCAAAATGTTCTAAGCCAGTTTGAAGACAAACCTGGCATTATTAAAACAAGATAACAGGTACTTATCTTTTTCTATCTATTTTTCACAGTCACCTTTAGCTTTTTCAATATTGGAAATAAGGTTCTAATTTACCACAAACACTAGGTGGTCTCACTGAGAAATAATAGCTCCAGGAAAAGAGCCAGTCAGCAGAGGCTGACACGTCACCCGTGGGTTTGAATGGATGAGAACGTGTCAGAAGTGCTGAAATGCTACTTTGAGCAGGACACAATCTCTCATCCCTTTTCCTTTGATGGAATCAAGGCAAGTAACTCCAGATGCTAGAGTGAATGTATCCCATTTCTAATTTAGATTTTTAGACACCCCTCCCATTGTGACAGAAAAGCATGAAAAAAATTCTAAAACCTGTAGAAATTTCTTATTGGTCTGCTGAACAGCTAGGGAGCCCGTTATGCTGGAAGCTGTACCAACACAAGACGAACCACTTCTAGAATTGCCATTGCACATTTTAGCCAATTGAACTATTATTTTCCTCATCTGTCCTTAATGTCTGTCCCTTCAGACACACCACTTGCCATCAGATTCCTTTTCACTTTAGGTTAAAAAAGAAGGCAAAGCTCCTATGGGACACAGGCTGTTTACTGCCTTGCCCTAGGACACGTTTGCACAAGAAATAACACATCTGCTGGCACAACACTCACACTGGACAGGCAGCTGTGGTTCCCTGTGCCACCTCTGCAGCCACAGGGGGTTCTGAACAGCAGCACATGGCAGGTTTAGCTTGGCAGGACGAGCCACTGCCAGAAGAAGCACATGCAAATGGCAATGCAGCAGCTGGAGGGATGACTGGGAAATGAAATACTGTCAGTACAAGATGGGAGGAGTAAAGGTCGGATGATGTCTCGTGTATTAAGTTGAACACCCTCGAGTGGAATTAATTAGCATGACAAATTCTAACACCATGCTTATTTGCAGGGGTGAGAGGCTGCTTTTGTCTCTGCAATATCCCAGCCCAGCCCTGTGCCAGTGCCTCAGCCTGGCACATCCCAGGATGGCCTCTACTGGGATGAGGCAAATGTGACCCTTGCAGGCAAGAGCTGGGGACGGCCAGACCTCTCCCCTGGCTCTGGCTTTCATGCTGTGATTACCTGGTATCTTGTGGGCTTGTTATAAGCGTTCTTCCCAGAAAAACTCTCTGTGTTTTGAATGCTAGAGTGAAAACGAACTTTCTGAAATTATAAAACATCATGATATGATTAAATCAATGATAGCTTCTCATACCCAGACAGCCCCAATCTAAGCTGTAGAAAAACAGTAGGAAATGGCTCTATGTACAGTAGAGTGAAAGACAGAACATTCAGGCCAAAAACTTAAATTTTTGGAAGACAGAAAAGAACAAAAAATACACAAATTAATGGAAAAATCTAGATTCTAAATTATCTAGACAGAAATGGTATTCACACACAATTTTTAGACAACAAGACAAAATACTTTCATCTTAATGAGACTGATGCTTATCAATACAGATAATTGACTACCCAAGAAAGGTAACTACTTGTATTTGGAAAGAACAAGATTATGGTACAAAACCAAATTCTGAAACACAGTCGATTTTCACTGGTCCTTTTAAAACAGCACTACCCTTTGCTATGTCTTTTGGCTCAAGAAAAAGATGCGTTTTTTTAAATAGACAATTTATTTTTTATCAGAGGCATCACAGCTCTAGCAGCTTCCAAGGAGACTTTTCTGGACACTACGCAAAATATTTGTTGGAGGTTTCTTTGACTGTAATCCACTTCTGAGGTTTTTGGTACAACACTAACAACAACAACAACAACAACAAATAAAATCACTTATTCAGAGGAATAACTATCATAGACCTATATGCAATTGTATGCAGAGGAAAGGCCCTGGATAAGGGCTTTTCTTCCCTGGTTGAACCAGAGATCCTGATTAATTTTTTTTCTTTCAAATTAGGATGCCTATAATCATTAGATTAAAAGTCTGAAGTAATAATGTGATTTTGAAAAATTTTCTTTCTTACTCATCAGGTGTGTCATGAGCTTACAGAGACTCTTGAAGATGACATGTGAACAAAATCAATAGGCAAGTGAGAAATGACTGATACTCTTAATTGTTTATGCTGAAGCCATGGAAAATATGAATTTTGCATGAGTTCCATGAAAAAGGTCAAGCCAGACACTTTCACTCATCTGGCTTGGGGAAGGAGAGGCTTAGAGAAAATTTTATTACTTTGTTTTAGGCTTTGAAGCAGAAATTAAATTTCAAACAAAGTAAGCTTAATGCAGTCTGATTCAAATGACACTTTAAAAACATTTTTTAATCATTACTTGAGGTAGTTGAAGGGGAAACACTTCTTTCATTTCGAGAGCCCATTGTTCTAGTGGTTCCTCCAGTAATCAATAGCAATGTTAAATGGATTTGTAGACATGCCTGTCTATCTTGGCAATGCTCCCCATGCTGGTAGTTAAATTATTTGATAATATGGAGTAAACCCCATGGACAGACTTCTCCCTTCAATTTAGGCGCTGGCAGAGAACACCAGACAGGGCAGCTCTCTCAAACTCTTGGGAGGAGGATGCTCTTTGGAGGCCAGGGGCTTTGCCTGNCCCTCTCTTTGACCTTGTTGATTTGGCCTTGGCGTGCCTGCTTCTACAACAGTTTAACAAGTGCCTGCTTTTATAGAGGTTGCCCTTTCCCTGGTGCCTGGTGCAGCGAGGCCGCACCTTTGGCAGGACCCTCTGCTGGCAATGTGTTTCCAACAAGGCGCAGTGATGAGGTCCTGGGAGAGGCTGTGCTGTCCCTGCAGCCCCGGGGTACCCGGCAACCCCCTCCAGCAGCTCCCTGGCGTGAGTCCTTCCCACAAAGAAGCTGACAAGTGGAGATAAAACATACCCGTTTTTTGGAATTCAGCATCCCCATCTCAAGGTCATTCTCACAGTTTTTGGCCTTAGATTTGCAGAGTTTTATGAGGCACATTTTTATTCTCAGTATGAGATAATAAAATGATTTAGGGCTTGGCACTAGGTTAAAAGGAGCAGGTAAAGTCCTTCCTTCATCAAAGTAGGATAGCCAGAGCTTGGCACGTGCAAACTTCCACTCCACATCCGCATCCTCCTTGGGAAGGGAAGAAGGAAAAACAAATCAACACCCAAATTAGTAAATAGGAAGGAATATGACCAGGACAAACATACAGGTAGGAGTTAACTACAACCAGACAGGATGACACAGCATTTTGCCAAGAAAACGGCCATCACAAAGTTTAAACTAGAAACTTAATATAGGACATCTATTCATGTATTTTCAGAGTCCTTTTTTTCTTCAAGAGCATCTCTGTCTACTGCAATAAACTAGAAAATGCAGTAAGAGGCTGAGACCCCTTCTGAAGTAAAGCTTGCTTCAGGGGAATAGGATTCAGGGAATTGCTTGATCCTAAGTGGTTAGAAACCTTTGCAGAAATGACTCTGCTTTCTGCAATCCTCTAAGATTCTGGGGCAGAGAGCATATGTAAGGTCTCTCTGACATTTAGACTCAGTTACAGCATGCACAGGATAGAGTTATATTTGCACTACAGTTCATGGATGAATCAGACATTACAGTGAGAAAATATTTTCAGCCCTGGCCTTTTCCAATGTCAGGTTCTGAGGGGAGATTAGGACAAGTAATTAATACAAACCTGGCTGCAGAAGTTTGACATTTAACAAATCAGAAGTAAAAGGTGACTCAACATTAACATTATCCAAATAATGTATTTTTTTCCTGCCTTTATTTAGATTAGTGGGGAGTTGTTTATGTCCTAAGCATTTAGCAAATCCACTCTGCTAATAAGCCACACTACTGAGGAGGGCTGGGTAAACCCTGCAATGCCTTTCTGCAGAAACCTATTCGTATTCCTTGAGGGCTCTGTTTATAAGTTTCAAAAGATGAATTTTGTAAATGTCCACGAAGTCATGTTTTGTAGACTCTAGAGACTCCTCAATTTTTTTTTTTTTTGAAATCAAGTTTTGTGCCTAGTAATTGGAAAATATGGAATTTCTAAACATNGAGGCTTAGAGAAAATTTTATTACTTTGTTTTAGGCTTTGAAGCAGAAATTAAATTTCAAACAAAGTAAGCTTAATGCAGTCTGATTCAAATGACACTTTAAAAACATTTTTTAATCATTACTTGAGGTAGTTGAAGGGGAAACACTTCTTTCATTTCGAGAGCCCATTGTTCTAGTGGTTCCTCCAGTAATCAATAGCAATGTTAAATGGATTTGTAGACATGCCTGTCTATCTTGGCAATGCTCCCCATGCTGGTAGTTAAATTATTTGATAATATGGAGTAAACCCCATGGACAGACTTCTCCCTTCAATTTAGGCGCTGGCAGAGAACACCAGACAGGGCAGCTCTCTCAAACTCTTGGGAGGAGGATGCTCTTTGGAGGCCAGGGGCTTTGCCTGGAGCTGGAAGGCTCACCCCGAGCTGGAAGGCTCACCCCGAGCTGGATGGCTCAGCGGTTTGCTCCCCCAGGAGATCCAGGCAGACCTTAAAGCAGCAACGTGTCCCAAAGGCAAATTCTGCAAAGCCTCCTCCAGCTTCCCTTCCCTTCTCCGCAGTCTCTCTTTCGAGGTTACAGCGCAGGATGTGCTGCTCCCCTCTCAGCTGGAGAATCTCCCTGTTCTCCTGTCCCTGGGCGGCATCACACAGCTCTGCTGGGAGAGCCTGGAACACGGGGCCTGAGCCAGACAAGCTGTGAGCCTGTTAGTGCCCCTGCCCCNGATAATAAAATGATTTAGGGCTTGGCACTAGGTTAAAAGGAGCAGGTAAAGTCCTTCCTTCATCAAAGTAGGATAGCCAGAGCTTGGCACGTGCAAACTTCCACTCCACATCCGCATCCTCCTTGGGAAGGGAAGAAGGAAAAACAAATCAACACCCAAATTAGTAAATAGGAAGGAATATGACCAGGACAAACATACAGGTAGGAGTTAACTACAACCAGACAGGATGACACAGCATTTTGCCAAGAAAACGGCCATCACAAAGTTTAAACTAGAAACTTAATATAGGACATCTATTCATGTATTTTCAGAGTCCTTTTTTTCTTCAAGAGCATCTCTGTCTACTGCAATAAACTAGAAAATGCAGTAAGAGGCTGAGACCCCTTCTGAAGTAAAGCTTGCTTCAGGGGAATAGGATTCAGGGAATTGCTTGATCCTAAGTGGTTAGAAACCTTTGCAGAAATGACTCTGCTTTCTGCAATCCTCTAAGATTCTGGGGCAGAGAGCATATGTAAGGTCTCTCTGACATTTAGACTCAGTTACAGCATGCACAGGATAGAGTTATATTTGCACTACAGTTCATGGATGAATCAGACATTACAGTGAGAAAATATTTTCAGCCCTGGCCTTTTCCAATGTCAGGTTCTGAGGGGAGATTAGGACAAGTAATTAATACAAACCTGGCTGCAGAAGTTTGACATTTAACAAATCAGAAGTAAAAGGTGACTCAACATTAACATTATCCAAATAATGTATTTTTTTCCTGCCTTTATTTAGATTAGTGGGGAGTTGTTTATGTCCTAAGCATTTAGCAAATCCACTCTGCTAATAAGCCACACTACTGAGGAGGGCTGGGTAAACCCTGCAATGCCTTTCTGCAGAAACCTATTCGTATTCCTTGAGGGCTCTGTTTATAAGTTTCAAAAGATGAATTTTGTAAATGTCCACGAAGTCATGTTTTGTAGACTCTAGAGACTCCTCAATTTTTTTTTTTTTTGAAATCAAGTTTTGTGCCTAGTAATTGGAAAATATGGAATTTCTAAACATTTTCATGAATGCACATGAGCTTCAGATCTACATGGGCTGGAGTGTTTAAGCAGTAGAGAACAGGGCAAAAAATCAGAAGAAATATTGCTCTGTCACAAGCAAACAATGCAGCTAAGGCAACACACAGGGATAAATTATCATAACCAACAACGGAAATAAAAAATATCAGAAACCACTTTCATTAAATACATGTAAAGGAAATTGGGTTTACTCACAGAGGGTCATTAAGAGAAAGGAAGCTGAAATAGTTACAGAAATGATTCATAGTTGATTATTATTTCAATCTTAATTTGGGGACAGACTCAGCCTTAACTTTTATACCGTGTAAGATGTTTTCAGGATTCTAACCTTGGATGTAGAGTAAGCTACAGCCTCCTTGAGTTTTTAACATTTTCATTATCAGAAATAATTACGTACATTGAGTTTGTGATCTGATTTATCTTACCTCAATTTCCTGATAGGAGTTGTTGATCATGGCTATTAGCATATTAAGCAGCACAACCACCATAGTCACATTATATACTCCATAGAGTACATATCCAATATTCTCAATGAATTTATGGTCATACTTCAGCACCACAGATATCACTTCAGATAAGCCAAATATTGACCAGAATAAGGTTTTAAAACTTTCTTCTACCCTAAAAATAAAGCAAACAATCACTTTATAGAGTTGACACCAGGTTAGCCAAGACCCATGCTAATAATAGAAGCAGCAATGCACAAATATAAACATGTCTTGGCACAGTTATTGTAACCCATTATCCATCACTCAGGGATGTGCCAAATGCTATTTCCTGATTTGATCAAGAAATACAATTTCTGAGGAATACTACAGAGTTACAGCGTGCCCTGATTTGCAACATCTGTTCTTATCAGGTACATTACACTTGGATTTTGTGTCCCTAATAGGGATGATAAATCCATGGGCAACTTGCAGTTTGAAACTTTTTATGTAGGGTTTTTGCTTCTACTCACTCACTCTTTTTTCATCCCAAGAAGATAGAACCAAGTCTGACCTCCTTCTATGCAGTTTCCAGGGCAGAAGAGAAGCGTGTCTTTTACCCAGGAGAAGGGATTGAAAAGTTCTGCTTTGTGGCATTAATATAAAGAACACAGAGTGCAAATATAGCCAGATCATAGTCTGATTTTCTTCCCATCCTGCTTTGGGACTGAAAACATGCCAGACACCCAAGCATTTGTAGGAAAAAAAATGGATTTAAGGAGAGGTAGAAGATGTTGCAGAGAGGCATTTTGATTTGACTATTATCCTTACTTGAAAGTAGAAAGGAACAAGAGGAAAAGTACAAAGTTGGAAGATAGGAAAAAGGGGACTAAACCAATGACAAAGAGAAGTGGGGCTGGAAAGAATATGGCTGGACTAACAGGTCAAAAGGAGAGTCTGATCCAAGGGGTTGGGGCTGTAACAGGGGAGGGGAGCAGCCACAGCTGAAAAGGACAGAAGGAGGAGGAGGAAGAAGAGGAGGGATGACAGCACATTTTGAAAGCATTTTGCCTAATATTTAACTTAGAAGGCATTTTGCCTCTGCCCAGCAATCCTTAGCCCGTTAACAGTTAATTGCCTCCTTTCTGCCAGGAGGTAACACCTTCAAATGAAAGAATGCTATATAAAAATTATTTTGGTGAAATGATTTTACTAGGGTGGCAGACTAATCCTGCTAAATCTGTTTATAAAAACAGCTCATAGACATAAACCATGGCATAGTCAATGGGAAAAAAGAAACTCCATCAATTCTAGCATCAATTACACCATTCATAAAAGCAAGAGAAATTTATTTCCACCCTTTGAAAAGCTGGTGTGGGTTCCTGGGCATTTCCTTTCCGCTCCAGCAAGATGGTTTTTAATTCCCACCATAATTTGTGGTACTCCGAATTTCATTTATTTCATTTAAGTAGTGGTAAAACTGCAGTAAAGAGTATAATATTTACTCTGTGTATTGTCTTGTGATGCGTAACCTTTAGTGATGTTTCAAATAAATGTTGCACAACTTCACTGATCCCCAGAGTCCCCGATACCACAGTCCCTGACCCCTGTGGCTCTGCAGGGCTGCAAAGATACCCTCGGGGGCTGATCCCTGACCGTGCTACACGCGGGTGCCATCACTTTTCACCTGCTGTGCATTTCCTCTCCTGTTACACTCTGCTGTTTTCTCCTGCCCTCGTCTGCAGCCCAGCTGACCTGGCATTAAGTGTCACATTCCCTGCACTGTACAGCAGCGATCTGGCCACCGCGTTATACTTTCCAGTCAAGGAACACACATTACACCAGCGATCTCTGGCACTAAACCCATCACTGAAGTGATTTCCCAAACTAGTATAACCCCCAGCCTGGAGCCCAGCTGCACTCTGCTATTAACTTTCCTTTTTAATTTAGAAAGTTCCCCTCAGTTTTCCACACTGTGGGCAGATTTTAATACAATCTGTCAGTGCTGCTCCTTTTCTGCAGCTTGAACATTAACCCCTATAGTGGATCTGTGCCAGATTCTCCTTGGAATGTTAATTGAGAGCTGCAAGCAGCCCTGACCACCCTGAGTCCCAGAGGTAAGGGCAGGGCTGCCAGGTTCCTCTGTAATGTCCATAAACCTTATTTCCAGCGGCACGTAAGAGACCAGTGCCCGTGGTGGTGGGGCTGGTGGAGAGGCTGACCTAACCTGTAGCACCAAAACGATTTAGCAGTGCCCCCAGGCAGATGCAGGTCTCCCTCTGTCAGAGGACATGATTTAAGGAGACCTTGTACTAGTCCATCCCTACCCTTCAAAAAGGCTGGATGATTCTTTTCTTCTCCCTTTCAGACTACTGCCAGATTGCACGAGATTTGGCACAGGTTGCAGGGAACGTCAGTTGGGCTTTTTTTTTTTCCAGAACATCTCACTAAAACATGAGAGGAGCCAAGTTCGCAAAGATTCCAAGATGCCGATGTGTCTCCTTGTTGCCAGCTAAGCAATTTACCCCCTTCCTGCAAGGTCAGCAGGTGTTCTAGCCTTCTCAAAGGCAAATAAATGAGGGATTTAGGAAGTCAGGATTCCTGCCCGGACTGACAGCTCCTGGCAGCAGGAGGGGCTGGCAGTGGCAGATTGGCTGATGCTCCTTGTGGAGGTGGGTATGCAGCAATCACCCTCTTTACTGTGGTAGAACTGACTGCCAAGGAGACCACAGAGATTTTTTGTTTGTTTGCTTCATTGCACTTATTTCAGTAAAATTTAAAGATTTTGCATCGAGGAAGGTGATGTTTCCTAACAGACCATAACAATTTATCCATTTGCAGATTTTCCTCGCTTTTGTAAACAGTGGTGTGCTGTTCATAAAGAAGGATCAGGGCAAGGCTCTCATTTCATGTCAGTCTTGTGACCTCCTCTTTAAGAAAGCTTAAGGCATCCTTTCCGATTTATCTCCCTAAATGAGTTTGAGAACTAACTCTGCCAAAAAAGCAATGCAGTCAATGTAATCTGCAAAACTATTACATTTTGACAAAACAAAACAAGTAGACAAAAGCCTTCAAGCCTCAAAGTAGCTTTGGCACTGAACAGTGAGTCACTTTCCCCTTTGGGGAGAGTGAGACAGAAAACCTTGCCTCATAGCCTTCAGCCTGATTTCTGATGCAGAAAGCAAGAGGAACACAATCAGCCTTGCCTCCATTTCAATTTTGTTTGCATAGCATGTTCTTAATTACAGGCTGTTCCAAGAGCTGTGTGCTGTACACAGCATCTGATAAACAGATAAACATAGCTGGCATGGTGGCAACTGCTGTGGAAATGATCTGCTCTTCAGCACTGAAAAACTTCCAAGAAATTTTGAAAGTATGGTTAGTTAAATAATCTCTATATTTAACTGTATGGAGTAAAGACAACTGCATCCTTATTTTCTTTGCTTCCTGAACATCAAAATGGAAGAAACAACAGAAACTTTGTATAATAACTCAAATCAGAGGCCACTGGGAGGGCTATGTGCTTGCCCTGTAGATGACAACAGAGGAGAAATTGAGTCCACAATTTCAAAGTACAGGAGCAAGGGAGGGCAAAAGTTAAACCAAACATTCACTAACCATTATCATTAGAACTAAGCAAGCAATTCCCTCAGTGTACACTCTTTTTTTTCTGCTTACATACTGCCCTGGGAAGGTGTGCTTTTCTTAAATGAGTGATTTGGAGTTATTTTAGTGAGCAGCTTTGTCCAAGGTTTCCCACTGAGGCAAATCCAGGGAACGGTCAATGCACTTTGGAACTGGCCACAGTCAGTTATGTGCCCAAATCCAATGGGTCTTTTTCTGTTACACTGTCCAAGTGACCTCTGAGAATCAGGTCCCACAGTTAAATAGTCACATTTCAGACTACAAGACTCACTGTAAAATTTCACCCATCCTCATTAGAATGCACAAACATGCTCCCAGGAAATGCCTCCTGTGATGTTGCTGAAGTCACAGAAGGGTCATGAGGACATCAAAGTAAGCATTACCCCTTTTCACCCCAGTGATTTTTTGACACAGTTCGCCACACACACACAAACACACACACTTTGATTAGAAGGCATGAACTAAAACGAAGTTTATTTAAAAGTCTGACTCTTTTATATTGTATTTCTACAAAGGCTAGGATTGGGGGAGAAGGTTGACGCCTCTCCCCATCCTATTGGTTAAGACAACTGTCCATCAGCTGTCCATGTCTCTAAAAACAGGAATGAAAACTTTCCTTGAAACTACAATAACATTGGCCAGTGTTTACAGACCAGAGCGTGAGAAAGAACTTAAAACGTGAAACTGTGAAACAGAAGAGAAGGCTGAAAAATCAGGGCAACAATTTTTCAGTGAATGAACAGCTGAGTTTCATATCCAGCCCTAATACTGAAATCTTCCTTCTTTCGATGAGTAAGTTAAAGGCAGCAGGAGACCACCACCTTCAGCAAGCAGCATACAAAAAATAGAACAGGAAGCATTTCTGCAAATGGTGTCTGCCCATCTGCCAAAGTAACCTTGCAATTAGCTTACTAAAATTGTTTGAGACTGTCTACCTCAGGGCATCTAGTTTGTTGCATGGAATGCCTAAGAACGATTTTCAGAATGAATGCAAATCTGTTCTCTTTGTTTCACATGATGAAAGGGCTCCTTTTCACTGATCATCATTTGCTACCCGTGTGTTTAAATAACCAGAAGAAAGTATTTTTAAAGTCTCTTCCAAATACTTGAAAGGAAAATTTATGCTCATGGAAAATTTGCTTTATAGCAACATGAAGTCCCTCCAGGGTAAGTAGTCAGCAGGCTGAAGTTAAGGAGGATCTCTCCCCAGTCCAAATATCCCTTGGGCATTTAAAGCAATCTTTACTCCAGTGAGTAGTCATCATTTTAGTGACTGTTTGATCATTATTTCAATCAAAAGACAGTAACTACTGGAAGATGCACTTAGATAATGAATGCTAAGAAGAGAGCTCCTGCGCTGAATTGCACCAGAGACTGGAATTTGTCAGTGCTGCTCTCCAGGGATGTGCCTGGGGGATGCCATAAGTGAGGGCTGCTGTGCCACCAGGCAGTCAGGGATGGTACTGACTTCATTCTCATTAAGTCTTGTGCTTCAAGGGCATCTTCTTCTTTTCAAATCTGAAGCAAGTCACATCCCACACACTCAGTTCTCTTCTCCCTAACTATTGAGCACAGATAGATGTAAATGCATCTGGTCTCACAAATCCTCCCATTAAAATGTGCCCTGAGGCTCTTGGAGAGGTCTAGAAAGCAAATTTGGCTCAACAAGGGAAAGTAAACATGGTGTTACAGGTTACATGTCGCACAGGAGGGTGGTGTGGTAAAACTGGAAGGCAACAGCCACTTGCAGGACAGAAATGATGCTGGAAAGGTAATTTCTCCAAGAGGAGTGATGAGCTTAGCCCCAGGCTCACTGTGTAACACGTTCCAGAATTGAAACATCAAATGCAGCATCAGATGTTTGCAGTGTACACGGTAAGCACTGTGGCTTTGGAGTTGTTTCCTGGAAGTCAGCTCACAGCAAGGGGAAAACATCATGCCAAGCTTCCCACAGACAGGCATGTGGGAAGGAAAGTCCCCACAGTGTCCCTAAGGCAAGTCAAGGTGGATTTGTGAGACACAAAACTGACTGTCCCCGTGCTGTGCTGGTGCTTCTTTGCCCTGCAAGGGAGGAGGCTTTCCCCTGGATGCATGGGACACATCCCTCATACTCAGCAGGACTGTCCCCTGCTCCAAAAACTCCTTCAGGACCTCGGCTCTCCCCCACAGGACAGGGACTTGTGTTCCTGGGGTCCTGGAGAATTGAGAATGCATTTTATCCTGCCACCAAAGGGCTGTAAGTTCAAAAGCAGCCTCACTCTGAACTTCATTCCATTGACATTTGCCAACCTCCTTGTCTTCCCAACATCCCTGACAAGGTGAAGGAGAGACACCCAGCGCAGGCAGCTCGGCAGGCTGTGAGTGCTGGCAGGTGAGCATGGCCCAGGCAGACCTACTGTGGAGAGGAGCCTGGTGTGATGCTCTGTGCAGCTTTCACAAGGGAAAAGTTCCCAGTCAGGACTTAAACCCCACATCCCAGGCACCCTGGGTGGTTTTGCCCTGTTTTGAGCACCATGATGAGCAGCTAGCTCTGCAGAAAGGCACCCAATAATCACAGTTACACTCAGATGATGTCCTAAAACAGATCACACAATCATAGAATATTCTGAGTTGGAAGGCACCCACGAGGACTGTCGAGTCCAACTCTTAAATGAGTGGCCCCTATGGGAATTGAACCCACAATGTTGGCTCTTGGAGAAGCAAAAGCCTTCCTTATTTTACTTTCATCTTACAGGTGTAAGAGCAGTAATCTTAGGTTTAACTTCTCCACTGCTTCTCTTCTCACATTGAACTGAACACCTCACAAAGCATTTCCCTGATCTGCTGTTTTGATTCCCAGAAATAACCAGTTCTGGACTGCCCCTCTCCCTACACTCAGGCTTTGAGCTGACTGCCAGGGCTGCAGGCTGTGGCGCAAGTTTCCCTGTCAAAACCTGGGTGTGATTTCCCCACACAGCTGCATCAGAAGCTCCCTGAGCAGGCCTTGCATCAGCAGTGGGCCAGAAGGGACTGAGCCCTGGAGAGCAGCCTCTCCCCAGGGGTACTCACGTAGTAAAGGCAGGGTTGTACTTCGCACCAAGGTAGTAAGAGTAAAGGTTGAACATCCCAATCATGAAGGCTAGGAACACCATGATGAAGATGACCATGAACTTGAAGATATCCTTCACAGTCCTCCCCAGAGAGATCTGCAGGGGGCCGAAGCTTTCGTTGGCTGGAAGAATGTAAGCAATGCGGGAGAAGCTGAGTACCACAGCTATTGCATACAGGCCTTCTGAAATGATCTGGGGATCCGAGGGGAGCCACTTGTTCCTGGCTAAAACAATACATGTACACTAGGTGTTAGTAACAAAAAGGGTTAGATGGAAAAATGATAAATGACCTTTTTCCAGACTCAATCTTGCATTTGGGTGGGAGTTAAAGAGAAAAAAAAAACAACTTTGGGGGAATTGTTCACTGGACCACAACATGCTGTACAAATATGGTGAATTAGTTGTATTTTTTCACGTGGTAAAGGCAGGAAATTACCAAGTCACTGGGATTTACTGAAGCCACACAGTGAAAAAAACCAGCATGGCTTTAAACAACCTTGATATTTTCTGTTTCCTAGTTGAATATCAACCGTGCTGTGCCTTCTCTGTTGGAAGCTCTTGAGATGGAGAACCAAAACCACACCACAGTGGTTGTCTGGCTGTGGATTTGGATACAGGACTCTGTGTCAGTATTTGGAAAGGAAGCATTAAGGAGACCAAAATCTCTATCCCCACCATTAGATAGGAAAGGATTTGTACAGATAAAGCAGGTATAAACATTGTGTACCAGTTCATGTTATCTCTAAATTAAAATCAGTTTCTGAAGTCTAGTTCCTCTAATATTTTTACTTTAAGAAGCTCCAGATATGTATCATTTACCGAATCTGCTCAAAATGTAAACATTCATATTGATATGGCTTATAAGTGTCCTTGCATCAACTGAGGTTCTTGATGGAAAGATTGTGACTCACAATTAAAACATGGGACATCTTCAGGGCCACAGCAGTAAACTTAGGCATTATTTGCAGTAATCTGAACCAAAGGAAAAGCAGCAGATGGAGGAATTCACAGGATCTCATTGGGATATTCTGTTCTGGACCCTTTGCACCTTTGTATCATGACGTCACTTTAAATGGGTGAGCAGCAAGCCAGAAAGGGAAAAGCCACAACATTGTCTCCATGGCCTCTTGCTTGTGTGGGCAGAGGGATGCAAGAGGCTGATCTGGTGGGGCCACCCCGATCCTGTGGCTCTGGAACTGCTGTGGGCCAGGCAGTGGCTCTTGGGCTGTGTGGGACTTGCCTACAGTGGAAGTTCTTCCTCAGCTCTCCTCTCTCGCCCAAGCACAGCCCTGGAACAACCATCTTACAGCCTTAGGGAGCAAGTGGTGATCCTTGGTGCCCAGCTCTGGAGCTCCTGCAGCCCCCCTGTGAGCAGAAATCCCCATGGGTTTTGCCCAGGGTGCCATCCAAAGCTTGCAGAGGTGTGCCGTGTCTCCAGCCCCCACACGTGTGTGAAGCTCTATTCATTTCTGTACAGCAAAGGAAAACCATTTCAGCCATCCAAAATAACATTTTCAAGGCACTGCTGTGGCTTGCATTTCCCAATGCCAGCACTTATAGACGATACAGCCTCTACAAAAATGTAGGTTTTGATGAGCAGCAGCTTTTTGTACTGCTATTTTTATTTATTTTTGTAGAGGTGTTGGATGTAACAGAAATGCAGAGTTACTGCAGCGTCAGATTCTGAGTTTGTTCACACATCTCCCTCCTCTCAAAACCAAGCAGATTAATTAATCTGTAATTCTGCTCACTCTGAGTTCCTGATTATCTGTTGCTCAAGCTACATTTTCAGGATGTGATTGACCTGAACGTAGCTGTAGCCCAAGAGCAAAGGCTGAATGAGGTTCGGATCCTTTCTGACTGGTTAGGAAGATGGCTGGAATGGGTCAATCTAAGGAAAATAATTTGGTTTATTTAGGAAAAAACTATATAAATATCACAAAAAGAAAGCTACTTTCAGTACCACTACACATTAACCTAAAAGAACAAGGTAGTATTATGTAGCAGAAAGCATCTTACCATAGGTAAAATAAGCAACTTCAGGGGGAAGGGTGACATTATTGAGGTCATCATCTTGAACGTACTGATCTACATACTGTTGTGCCTCGGATGCTTTAAGAAAAGCCATGAACCTGGCAGTGAAGGATGCCACGAAGATAGACAGCATCCCAAAGTCCAGCAGATTCCAGAGATGCACCACATATTCACGTGGACCCTCTTCCCAGATCTCCTTGCACTCTGACCATATCATACCTGTGGAGGGATCAGAGCATCTTTTACTGGCAAACACAGAAGGTGTTTTTGTATCCAGACAGATCTGTGTCCTGTTTGCAGTAGTTTCTAAGACTGAAGCAAAAGACTCTTTAATTAAATTAAAAAAATTTATTGAGAATGACTCATGTCATCTTTTCTTAAAAATTAATACAGCCTTTTAGTTTGTGGGCCCTTTTGTGCTTATGAAGCAGAAATCTCAAAATGCCACTATATAAGTCAATGGGAAAGTTGATTTCTGATGGTGACAGAAAAAGCACTGTTCAGAAATTCTGACTACACTAGAAAATTCTACTGCTGTCATAGTCAGGAAAAAGGTAGATCTCCTCTCTTGTCCCCAAAATGACCTTCCTACACTGTGGCACTGAAGATGGAACTGCTTGCTCTGCTGCTTTTTTCCTCCTTCCCTAAAATAGTGGGAGTGTCCATTTTGAGAATGCAAACAGAATTATTCAAGAATAAGTTTAGTGTGATTAAAAAAGGGTAAGACAGAAGTTCTGTTCTTCCAATTTCATAAAGCTTCCTGTATTAAATAATGAATTTTCATATATTAAAGTCTGATCTACCACTTTGGGAACACTGAGTTTTATGATATCTGACAACAGACTTACAAATAAACCTAAATGCCAAACCCAGTGAATTCCAGTATTTGACATCCATGTCCTACTGGGAAGAGCTGGGGTGGACAAGTGAATTCAGTCAAAGAGCTCAGGTCAGATTCACCAATTTCCCAAATTTTCAATCCCAGCAGGGCTCCAGGGCCAAAATCTTGCTCCTGAATAACTGAAGTGTTGGAATATTTAACCCACTGATAAATATTTCCTGTGCTCTACCCAGTCCTGTTTCCATGGCAGCAGCAAAATTCACATTTAATCAAGACGGAGCAGCGCCTGCCGATTTCCATGTGACCTCCTGCAATCTTCTCCTTTCTGCGAACTCCTTTCTTCCTCTCTGCTGGCAGCTCTCATGGTGTGGCATGTAAATGCATATGCTTGGCTACTTCTGAGCCTCCTGGAAGCACAGGGTGTCCCCAGAGGTGCCCTGGGAAGCCGGATGGCTGGGAGGGAAACAGGTCAGTGGGAATTTAGCCCGAGGGTGGAGGAGTGGAGAAGTGCTGCTGTCATGTCAGTCCCTGTGCATGGGGAAGGATTTACAGAGAAAAAGGAAAGCTGAGCTATCCATAGCACCATCAGCTGAGGGCACAGTGAGCCCGTGACCTCCACAGCCCTGGGACCTCCCGGGAGATATACCCTGATACCGGTTATGCCTGTAGTGTAGGTCTGTCTTGGGAGAGAGGCTGAGGTCCGCAGAATGCTGAGCAGAGGCAGAGGGAGGGCAGGAGAGGAGCCTCCCAGCTCTCCTCCTCGATGGTGCTTGGGCTGTGTAAAAGCAGGAACTTCATCCCACACTGCCACTCACCGTGAGTGAGATTTAATAATAGATAGCCTAAGGGAGAAGGTGGAAGAATTGGTTTCTCAGGAATTTTCCGGGAGCTAGGATGAAATATTAAAGAAACATTTCTACCTTGAAAAAAAACATTCTAGAAATGGTGAAGAGGAGCCATTAGCCCTGTGCATTACACGTGTGTGCTTTATGAAGCACTTAAGGAAATATCACGTGCAGTAGCATTGCCCAACAAAGCACTTGTTCACTGATGACAAGAAATGACTCCCATCCAAATTTATTTCTAATCATGCTCACTTAATATACCTAAATCACAGATTAATGAAGTAAGAAGTGTCTAAAACTGAGGAGTCTGACTAAAATTAGAATCCCTCTGTGAAAAGTAACATGCTATTGGCCTATAATTTCCACTGTTCTTTTCCCCAACTTTGTGGCAACCATTTTTTAAAAATATCTATTCAGGACAAGTAGAAGTTACAGTAATTACTTGGTCAGTACTGCTGGGTAATGGTATATGCATTGTGAGAGAGTAATTCAAACTTCTCCTTAGTAAAATTATTGAGAAGAGAAAAATCAGCTAAAATTCAGGAGATGGGACATAAAATGAGGTGTAAGAAATAAGGAGATGCAGTTAGACAAAGCAGCTGTGCCAGGATGTGATTACATTTCAGTGTGGTTTCTGAGGCCCTCAATGGCTCTGGCAGGGGATATTTCCCTGAGTTTGATGCTCAGAGATGTGGGATATGAGCAGCTTGGCTCCAGCTTCCGCATGTCTCTTGTTCCCACAGCAGGGGTAATCAGAAATGCTGCCTTGATGGGCAGTTGTAGTTTCAGCAGGGGAAGGAGAGTCAAGATCCAGGCACAGCCCATCTAGAAGAAAAATGGGAGCGTGCAAGAAGTGCTGTTCACCACCTGTGCACAAAAAGGAACTCTTTGCCAGATGTTTATATCCTCTGGCCTGGTACATAAATCAGGAGCAGCTGATGTTGCAGAGCTGCCTTTGAGCCTTCCTGGGTCCACCTGAGGCTGTTGGATTAAGAGATTAAGAGTGCTCAGATTGCATCTACCCAGAGTTTAACTGCTACCCTGGCTGCCTTTGCAGTGGGGATTTAGAAATAACCCCCCTGCTCTCAGTGCACATTTCTCTCCATACTGCTCACGAGGAAAATGCCAGCCCTCCTCATTTGAAGGCAAGAGATGGGAAGACCTGTGCACAGGGTAGAGGCAGCCAAGGCATTTAATGATCCCTGGATGCATGAGCTAAAATCGCTGTGCACCATGTACGAAGGGAAGGTTGGTCTTGTTTAACCTCATGAAATCCCCATGATTCCTTACACTTGTCTGGATGATGCACCCCATCCTTCAGGTGTGTCAGCATCAGCATTTACCCTCTGCCAACTCACTAAGGGCGCACCTGAACCCTCTGTCTATGTCATTAATGCTGGTATTAAATAACACTGGTCCCAGGACAGCCCCCTGAGGGACAGACACCACTTGTCACTGATGTCCATCAGCGGACTCTGAGCCACTGACCACAAAACCCTCCAACAGCTTTCTTATCCACCTATCAGTCCGCCCATCAAATGCATCTCTCTCTGACTTAGAGAGAAAGATGCTGTGGGGATCCATGAAAAAGGCTTTACAGAAATCCAGTTAAATGACATCTGCAGCCTGTCCTTGTGCACTTGTCACTCCATCAGAGAAGTCCACTAGACAGGTCTGTGTTGGCCAGTTTAATTATATTTGTACTTGCATAGAGGTATTTATAATACCTGTAAGATTTTAGCACCAAAAGTTGCTACCCTTAGTGCTTTTACAATCCTTGAAGCTGAGGGTCACATATGGGGCTCAACAAGTACAGGTGTCTGCAGGCCAGGTGTACCAAACTTTCACCTCAGTATTCCTGAAACATTACTTGAAGCCCTATGGAGGCAGGCAGGTAAAATGGCCAGAGGAGATTGTCAGTGCAGATGTAGGCAGTCATTAGAAAATCTCATTATATTCAGTTGTCTGTACAATGAATCACCTTTCTTCTCCCAGAAAAGTGAAAACCTGCGCTTTAAATGAAATGTTTTCTTCATCTCTCAGGAACTCAACAAGCAGACAGATACCTACTGCCTATAAGAAAAGAATACCTAGTTTAAAATCTAATCATCTTGTCCAACTGCTTCAATATAATTTTAAAAATATATCTTACAGTCTTACTCCATCCAGTCTGGCATCTATTCAGTATTTTCTAGCCTAATATCCTGTATGGGATTCTGATTATCGCGGGGACAGGGAACAAAGAAACATTGGCCAGGAAGTCATCAGATAGAGCAGCCATATCCCATTTTGCAGGGGAATTTAATGCCACAAGTACTTATGGAACAGTGGAATTATTTGCTGCAAGAAAAGAATCAAAATCATGGTGGTGAGCAAAAATAGAAACAGAAGAGGGAGACAAAGATTCTACAGAGTTGATAAGCTCAATTTCCCGATAGATTCTCCAGAGCTTGTTTAGATTAGTGGTTCAAACTAAGTGACCTGCCAGGAGTAAATGATGCCTGTAGGAAAAGTGAGACATATGAATTTGTCTGAAACTCCTTAGAAATTTAACTTGTGCATGTGGCACACTTTCGCACTCAAAGAGTTCACCCACATGAATCCTTACTTTGTAGTTGTTGAACAACTTAATTTCTTTTATAAGATTTGAGCACAGCACTGTCCTCTCACCAGTAAAAATTTTGTACTATCAATTTCATAAAATCCAGCTCTTACTTGCCTAGCAGGTTTCATCAATAGATCTTGGAGTGCATTACAAAAAAAGCGAATGACATTATACTCATTTTGCAGACAAAGACACTGAGGTTCAGTGAATTACAGCAGGATCCCATGGCAGGGTGATAAATGAGACAGACTCACCACACTTCTTTCTGCTCAGAGTGAAGCCACAAGTTTCTATTATAATATTACCTTCTTTAAGATGCAATGATTAAACCAACAGGGGTAAATAGGCAACATCCACAGCATTTACTATGGAAAGTGGAAAAATTAGGTCAATGAGAATTTACTAAGCATCATTCAGTGTTTTTGGAAGTGGTGACCAAGATCAAAGTCTTCTTTGCACCTCTTTTAATCAAAACTCTCGACATCAGCCTCTAGACTCAGAGTGTGTTGTTTCAGTTTTGGGGAGTTTTCTTGGTTTGGGTTTTTTCTTTATTTAACTTGAGTTTTTTGTTTGTTTTCATTGCTTTTGTTTGCTGGTTTTTTTTTTTTTAATGGGGTTTTCTTTTTCTTTTTTTTTAAAATTTCTCTTTTTTCTTTGTCTTGTCACTGTATATCATGCTACTCCTAATGAGGTTGAATTTCCACAGAGGACTTGTAGACATTTTGATTTTACTTACCCAATACCCACTTCATGATCAGCAATTCTGTCCATGTGAACTGGGTTGTTTTGACTCTGAATATTTGTTTTGGATGGTCTGTGATGGTCTCGTTGGGGAGATTTTTAACTCCTTCAAACCGATCCGAAGCGTTCACTACTAAGAGTCCAAGGAAGATTGTGAAGGAAACTGCATGAGCCACAAACTTCATGAAAGGACTTCGAAGGGTACGTCCCAGCTGCAACAGAACAGACACAGTCATAAGGTTTTTATTTACCCACTCCCAGAAGTTTTTTCACTATGAGAATTTGGAACCTTTTGCCCACGATGAAAAGGATTCAGTAATTGATTCTGGATCATTAGCTAAATAGGGTTTAGATTTGCTCAAGTTGTTATTTGCTATTACTAGACATTATGCATTGGGTAATTTTCTATGCATGGCAATGTCTTACAGTGTCCCTTTAAACCCACATGTAAAATCTAATAGTCCCGGCCATATGGTGAGTGGAAAATGAAGAGACAGGACATTTACATGAGAAATGTGTTTGTTTGTGTATGTGTTATATGAATGTACCAGTGTGTCAATATAAATCCTAATGATGGGCACAGTTCTCATCCTTAAATCATTGCTATGTTAGAATCTTTTATTAATGGTGAATTCTTGGTTCATTATCAATGTGTAAGAAATAGCCTTCTGCTTAAATATTCTTTAGTAATGCTTTTCATATGCTTTGCTGTGATAGTCTTCTCTCATAATTAGTGCAAAAGCAGGAGAATTATTCCCAGAACACAAGGATTTATTTCAAGTCACTAAGCCAAGAACAAGAGCATCAGGTCTCTTCACTACAGATAATTGTTTTGTTCTTCTTGAAAAGCTTTCTTTGTTAATGAATTTAAATATCAGTCTTTTAATTTTGCATTTTCTGTGAACCAAGAAAACATTACTCCAGAAAGACAGAAAAGAGTAGAAGCATTTCCAGGAGCACTAGGGCCAAAGCCTGTAATGTCGGACACAACAGGGAGCAATGGAAGAGCTGGCCTGGATGGGGCCTTTCCAAACTCCACTCAAAGACTGGATTTTTTTTTTTTTAGTATATTATTCATTGATTCATTCCCCGTGATGCCAAGGTATCATCCATTTTTTTCTTAATATCCACTGATTTGATAATAAAACTTCATAGAAAAAGGACATAAAAAGGAAATTACTTGTTTTGGTATTTATCTCCAATAGCAGATTAATTCCAAGGAGCCCTGGTATCTGCTTTTGGCAGAACAGGAAATATTTCAGAAGCAGAGGTCTCTAGGTCTAGTAGACATTCAAAGAAAGTCCTAGGATTCTGGAGTTTATTTCTTTTTCTTACCAGAGTTTTTAAAATGCCAATAAAATATTTTATAAAGTTGACAGAATAGGAAATCCTATTGGAAAATGTGCATGTTTCTAAATACTGGACATACTTGCCATTAAAGAAAACAAAAATACCTGCTCTTTCCTGAGGTCCTTATTAACATTCTCTGAGGTCAATGATGGCATGTTTAATTGGGTACATATTGCACTGACTTGAAACCCAAGTTTATTTAATCTTGTCTAGGAATAATATGGCAGACATAGGAGTGGATGAAGTGTGTTAAAACCAGTCTCAACTCTTGCAGTTCTGGTTCACCTCCAGTGCTGTCACCATTGGTGTAGTTCTCAACAGTTATGGTTGGTGTTGTGTAGATTTATGCTTTGTATTAGAATTGTAATTCCAGTACTGAGCCGATGGGGTGATGGGAGAGGTCTGAAATCACACAGTAATAATCTCAGATGTTTTCCTCCTATGACCTGAGAGAGTTCAGATTGCAAGTGCAAAGTGTGACAGCAGCCATGGATCCTTAGCAAGAAGTTTTTAAGAAAGTGCATTTGAGATCTGTATGAGACTCATTTCTACCCTGAATTCACTAAATAGAAAAAGCATTACCTATTGAATCATGAATCCTCTCCACATAATTAGACTTTTTCTGCTGTCTATAGAAGTGTGAAAAATAAAGACCTTACATTAAAGTAGCATAGTCTCAGTAATCAGAGAAATAATCCCGTGTATTACAGAACCAAGTGAATTCTTATGGGTAATTTCCCTTACTTCTCTCATGATTTAACATGAAATTTTCATTTTTTAGCATTACCTCGGCCATTTGTCCCATTTATTACTGCAGAAAGCTTACCATTATTTTCTTGAGCTGGTGCTTTCTATATCTTCTCAGAAACCCAATTTTTAGCTAAGACCTACAGAAGGTGTTGACTAAAATATTCTGTAAAAAATTAATGAAGGGTCCATTCCTCTAATAAGATTTTTCAAACAACATGATACAGCCAAACTCAAGGTGTGTAACTGCATGAGTGTATCAATTTCTTGATTTTTTACTAAATCAAAATACCACCTTTCATCAAACCAGGGTTTCAGGGTAGTGTCTAGCTGATACTGCTAAGATAGAAACACTGACAGCCTGTGAATACAAAGGTTCATTCTTAAGAGAGAGTAGATAATTTCAGGACTAATTTTGGGATCCTATCTCTATGATAGGAAAACAATGAAGCATACATTCATGTCAAAACAAAAATATATAATGTGATATCATTACAAAATTTTTCAAATGCTCAAAGAGATGGAAACAAAAATGCATAGAAACACCATTAAAAAAATGCAGTAATATCCTCAGCACTATGCCCATAGCAGAAGCATGAAGGATACTGTTGTAGTGATCTCATGTATTTTAGGGATAAAAAGGTACAGATATGGCTTAGGCAGAGGCAACCATTAATGTTCCAATGCTTAAAGAGTGCAGAGTGTGTTGCAGTGGGAGCTGCAGTCCACAAATCCCCAGCATGGCTTCAGGAAGGTGAGAGAACAGCCCAGACAACGAGAGCTGTGTACGAGTGACCTCTCAGTGTTGCAATGTTTGAACATGCACTTCAACCAACCCAAGAAGAAAGAAAACACATCTTGAAGCTCTGCAGGCAATCCAAACAGCCCCTCTTGCTCTTGTCTTTACATTTTCAGGTGACAGACTGTACAATTTTTCTTTCCAATCTCTTTTCTCTTCTGATCAATGAAAAAAAATTTTGGAGACCAACATATGAAGCAACAGTTTATTTCAGAGTCACGGCCTCCAGGACATGGATGAGACAGCAAGGATATTTCAGGACAGGATAGGCTTAAACTTCATGGGTCACGTCAACAGTCTGTGCATCTAGAAGTGAATGAATGACTGACTGAAATGAAACTGGTTTTAATAAAGTCAGCTCTATGCAACTGAATGGAAAAAAATGTAAGGTTGAGGTACAAATTCCAGTCAATACTGTGTACCCAATTTTTGTGGGTAGTATTTGGTATGGTACAATCTAACCCCACAGAGCTTTATTTAAGAACATTTTCTGTTGAGGAGAATAGGCTTTAAAGTATGTTCCTAGCTAAGATACAGTAGTGAAGGAATTTTGAATATGAATTCTTCTATGACCTTATGTGAGGCTGCAGAATTTGATCATCATAAGAATGTGATACACAGTTGCATTGCTCCTATAGGGCAGCTCCTATTGCAGTATTCCACTTTAGAGATTTCCTCCATTTTTCTCACTGCCTTGGTCCAGAAATGCTCCTGACTCATGCCTGGGCACCCGTGTGTCTCTGAAGACAGGCCTGATTTAGGTTAAATATCTTAACTGATTATTACTATAGAAAAATTATTTCTTTGCCCAGCTGTGTAACATCATGATTGCTTCCATTAATAAAAAACAAATGGACAACAAGTAAAAAACAACTTGCAAAGTTGACCAGGACAAAACTGGGCTATGTAGAATTTTCTGCAATAACACTGTGAGAGGATACCAGGCTCTTGGATCAACCTGCAGCCCTTGACATTAACAGTGATGATTTTGGGTGAGGTACCAATTCTTAAGAAAAAACCTGCATCTGTTATTCAGTTATTTCTATCACAGGCCCCAATCAAAAATCAAGACTACATTGTTCTGATCAAGGCAAATCCATGCATTGGAAGACAATACCCATTTGAAAGAAATTTCAATTGGAATCAGTGCTAGAAGGTTACGTGTGGTTTTTCACAGTCTAGTGGGGTGAGAAAGAAGGAGCATTGAAAAATGAGAATGCATGAAAGGTTTAGGATAATGAAATCAAAGCTGAGGAAAAGTTAAGTATTCTCCCCTCCCTCCATTTTTAAATTTTAATACACCTACCTCATGAAATTAAAACCAAGTAACTTTCTCAATAATTTCTTACTTCTGCTATAAAACTGTTATAGTTTTAGGGGGCGTTTACCTCAGTTTCTTTTCCCTTAGTTTTTATGTTTTTCTTTTTAATTCTCCATTTATTTCTGGTATAATTGTTCTTCCCATCTATTGCTATATTCAATGTGGCCTCTGTAATTCTGAGACTACACCACAAATGATGCTGTTGGCTGGTGTGCCAACTCCCAACACATTCAACAGAGGTGAGGGAAATTAAACAGCTTCATAAATCCCTGCTAGACTGGGGTCTGACATGACGGAATCAAGGTGGTAATTCCACACAATAATTCCCTCTACAACCCAGCCAAACCCACCCGCAGCACAGCCTGGCTTTCACAGGCACCTCTCTGTGAGCACCTCTGGGTCCTGTCTGGTACCCATGAAAAATGAGCGTCGAAACAGACCTTGAGGAGATGAAGTTACATCCTCATACACTTTAACACAAAGTACTCCTCTGGGAGTTATTTTGGAGGAGACCAAGGCTTAAGCATGACTTATTATCTTAGACTTACTGAAGGACTGTTTTTCTGATTGTATTAATACGTGTTTCAAATTAGTCTCTCCTCAATACTAAACAATAGATCTACAACTCCTCCAGTTTGATAAATTTAGAAAGGATTCCTCACCAGTTTTTAGAGGAAATGGGAGGAGATACTTTCAGACTGAATACAATACCAGTGCCAGGGGTCATTTTGATCAAATTTAAGTACCTGTGACAAGCCTTCTGCAGAAGATCTCTGTCTTGTAAGGGATGATGCTGCTGGCTATTGTTGAATGAGAAATGATCTCCCCTGCTCCCCCTTTTTCTGTGGCAAGAGCAGTGACAAAGCTATTTATCACTCAGCCACACACCTGTATATTTCCACTTGTTTGAGCATATTCTTTCAGAATGAAACTTCTACAGATTTCATACCGCAAACAACCTGAGCTTTTACCTAAGATAGTGATTGACTCTGGTCCTTTGACCTCTAGGTCTCAACAAACTTTCCTCCTCCATCTGATTTATATTTAGGTGTACAGCAGTATTCCAAGTTTCATCATCTTTTCCCTCAAAACCACAAAGATTTTATGATCATGTCTAGTCTTTGCTGCAGCACTAAGAAGTTTCCTGGGGCTTTCCAGAGTTTCAGGCCTATGTGTCATAATAATGCTTCACTAACTAAAACCACAATAATGTGGCATTAAGTAAAACCACAATAATGCTCCACTAATTAAAACCACAAGCTCGGGAAGAAGGAGGAAAGATAACAAAGGAACCCTGAAGAAGGGAGGAACCCACAACAAAAAGTGCACAAAAGAACAAGGATTTAAACATCAGAGTTAACTAAAACATGAATCTTTTCCTTTAGTTAGTTCCATTTTTGGTGGCTCTTCTGTTTTTTCTTCACTGCCCTCCTAAGTTGTTATTTCCTATACATTTCTTTTTCCTTTTGTTTTCTTGTCACCCATTCCCTCATCCTCTTTGCCCACCATCCCTTTTTCCCTGTGAAGATGAATCTCAAACCATGACTGTTCCATTTGTGTCCGTCAAGCAACACCTCAAGCTTGCCCTCCCCTGGGGCAATCTTAGAGGATACCACGAGTTACTTCCCAACAGCTTCATGGAAAACTCTGGGGTTTCATCCCAGGCCCTGTGCAGGAAGGCCTGTGAGCCCCCACACCATCAGGAGTTTGTACCTTGCTGCAGGGAGCAATCCAGTAGGCGATGGCCAGGAAGGGCAGCCCGATGGAGACCCCAAAGACAGCCAGGAACTTCACAGCTATGGATTGCTGCCGTAAGCCTGAGAGGTTTTCATACCACATGGTGAGCAATTGCTGCTGGCAGTTGGGGTGAGCAACGAACTGTAAGGAAAGCAGACACAGAGACATCAGTAGCATTGTCAGAGGGGGATGAGACTTCAGGGAATAACCCTCTGGTCTTGCCCATGGAATGTGACCGGTCATGTCTTTGCTGTCCAGCAAACAAACAGAAAACTACAAACCAGGCACACAGGACCCCCAGGTACAGGCAGAATGTGCATCGCTTCTGCTCCTTGTCTTTTCTAGAGAAAAGCTATTTTTATGTGATTAAAAAGCAGAATGTCTGAGCCAAACCCCAAAATCCATCAGTGGTCAGCACTGGCAAAATGCCTCTGAGCAAGTTACCTCTTGGGGTAAGACAGGGTACCTGAGATTCAGAAAAGACACAGAGGAAGCCAAGCTGAAAAACACCGTGCTGGCTTTGCTAAGGACAGAGGCCATTGACACAGCAGCTTAACATGATGCTAACATTATATTGTTCTATTCACTTTGTAAAGACCCAACAGGAGCCATTCTGCAGGGGCCTCCTGCAAATTAGGAGATCTGGCTGGGATTTTGCTACTTTAAATGCTTTATCTCAAAGTACCTTTCAAAATATTACAGCTCATTCTTTACTGATAGGACAAAAAGACAAATTCAAAAGCAGAAGGAAAAGCTGTGGTGCTCTGGTACAGAAAGTACCTGATGTGTACCCTGTAACTGAGACTCTTCTTCAGTTTACTGCTCAGAAGTAAAAAAAAAAATTTAAAAAAAGAGATAAAAGAAAAGGTGAGCAGCAGAAAAGTGAAAAGGGCAATTTCTTAATAGCAAAATTACAGCACCACCAGATCCTACCTAACAGTTTTATAATAAAAGATTAAACTTCTTTAGTTCTTACTGTTCTCTGAGGTGATTGAATTTAGAATGTGGCTATCTTCAATCACAAAGAAGGAAAATTAAAATGCAAAAAAACAGAAAGAAAAAAAACCCGAAAAATAAATATGTTGCTGATGCAGCTAATTGCATTAGGAGAACCGAGGGTTTCATTTATTAGTGCGGTGGCTGAATAAATGTTACTAAGAGGGAACTGGAAAATGCTCTAATCTTTTAAAGTGCAGAACTTTCTGGAGGTGAAGGGGAGGATGAAGGAAGTCAAGAAAAAAAGAGGGAGAAAACAGAGGCTGCTGAGGGCTTGGCAGCCACAGGACAGGGCCCACATCTGGCAGCCGCCCCTTGTCCTGGATCAGCCCTTTAAATGTCACCCAGCTGGAGGATTTGAGCTGTCATCTGCAGTTTTCTTGGAACTGAAAAGCAGAGAAAAATACTAACTGTGCTTTCATCTTCACTGTCTGTGCAAGATGATCGATTTGGGAATTTAATGGACTCTTTTTGAGATGTTTGCATAACAAAACTTACTGTTCAGGAGGAAATACAGTTGCACAGTAATTAGGATTGCTCTGGAGTAACACTTTTCCTTCATTAATAGCACATTAGCAACCGTTTAAAATATACTTTTGAGTTGAATTAGGCTTTGAGGTTTACATTTCTCAAAAAGAAAGAAAAAAAAGAAAATGAGACTCTACCCCTTCCACTGAATACATCAATCAGAACAAAGAAAATTGATGGGTACTTTTAACCTCCTTTGTCTTTCGAATTTTTTCCTGGAAATATTAACATTTTAATATGCTTTCTTTTAAGCTGCTTTCACGAAAAAGAAAGCTTTCAAAAAAAAGATAATAATAAATCATGAGTCCTAGTCCTTCTGAGCATTTAAAATTTAAGGTTGAGGTGATGACAGCAATATTACAAGGAGGCATTTCTTAATGCCTGATGTTTGTGTTTGTCCTAATGCTGCCTGGGCTTGTTATCTTCCTGGCAAATGGACAGGAAAATGAAGTGAAAGGAAGCTCGGTAGAGAATTGATCCCTTTTGCAAATTTTATTTTCAGATATCATGAATTCGACAACACTTTCAGTGTCTCATGGAAAGGCAGATGACACTGGTGAATGTGCAGATTTTTGGGATGAAGGGCCCAAGCAATATCCAAACTTCCTCCTCCTCTCTCAATTGTTCACTGCATTATGAGAATTGATTCAAACAAAGAAATTCAGTTGTCCTTGGCAGTGAGACAGTCAAAGACTTCTGGTTGGCATTTCAGAGACTTCACCAGACATTTTAATCTGTCCATTTTTTCACTTTGTCTGGAAACAGTTACAATGAAAATACAAATACAGGAAAATTGAGAAGGAATTGCCATAAAACCCAGTTCAGTGGAACAATTTATTTTGTGAAAGGCAATAAAGACAGGCAGAGTGCCTTAGAGCCTAGATGGTGTTCATCTGTCACCTGTTCGGCCCATCTCCTCCCATTCCCCACCCCACTCAGGATTTTCCACAACTAGGGCCACTCCTGGGTCAGGGGTCTCATCAGCTCCTCTGGAGATCTCAGCTCCCACTGCAGAGAAGTTGCAGACCATAGAGAGGAAGCTTACCAGGTGAAATACCAGGAAAGTGGTCTCTTTAACATTCGGGGGAAACTGAACATTCTCCACAAGTGATGTAACAGATTAAAGGAGAAGAAGGAAGGGAAAGGCTGAAAAGCCTCATCCCCTGCTCCTCCTCTAACAAGCTGGATGAATAAATCCCCACAACATGCTGCTGGAACTAGGATGCAGGGGAGGACAAAGAAACCATAAACCATTCACATCATGAACAAACTCCAGCACCTTTATAAACTTTCTATAAATCACTATCACCGAGCCCAGCACAACAGCAAACCCGAATCTGTGCCCCTCTACTGTAAAAACTACATGTTAGGGACAGTACTGAAACTATTTCCAGATAAGAAAATAAGCCTAGGGACCAGGGAGGTATTAGAACCTCAAAAAAGCCTAGGGAACAGAGACACATGAAGGTTTCCACCCAGAGCGTCATTATGAATTCAAGCAGCATAGCTCCTGACTGCTTTATCCCAGTACAGAGTAAGTACAACCAAAATGCAATCAGTATAGGTTTTTTCCCAAGCCCCACACTGGATGGCAAAAAAGAATTTGTCCTGGTTTAGGGCAAGTTTGGGAAGAAACCTCTGAATGGGGCCCCTCTAAAAAGCAAAATTCAAGTGGCCCCTCCTCCCAACCAGTTCGGCAAAGATTTCCTTGGAGAAAAATGGAAAAAACTTGTTTAACAAACAAACATGAAAAAATGAATAATATTAAACAATGGAACCACTCGTTCTGAAGAGATGGGAAATTCAGAAAGTCCTTCTGTGGATCAGAGAGAGACAGGGCCCGTTTCCTGGGTGTGTCCTGGGTTTTTATCAGTCTCTCCAGGGCTCAGGTCTGGTGTCCCGGCTGCAGCGCAGCCTGGGGGGCCCCCGGACCATAGTGCTGGTATTCCTGGACCAAACAGCAGCTGAACAGATCCCAAAAACTTCTGGCCTCAGCTAACTAAAAAAACCTAACTAAAATCAAAGGAGAGCTCTCTCCTGCTCCCTGTCTGTGCTGCAGACAACACAGTCCAAGACAGTGAGAGAGTTGAAGCTCTTATCTCTGTGGTTTTGAATTGTCTCTGGTTATGAATACAGCCACAAAAAAATTCCCCCTCTTTTCCTTCTCCCCCTCTTTGCTCTCACCTTTAGTTTTAAAGGTACAAAACTTATCTCTGGGCTAAACAGACAAATGGGGATACAATTCAGCATCATAAAGTCACCCCAGGACATCATCTTACTCTGATTATTACGAAAATGAGGGAAAAATAAGTTAAGGATCAGGATGATCAGAGCATGAATGAGTTCTGATCTGTTATTTGCTTACAGCAAGCAGTACAAATTTCATTGTTGTCTCTATCAGACATTAATGAAACACACAGTGACCCTTGGGCACTGCCAGCCCCCTCTCTATCAACATTTCAGAAACTGATCTCCAAACTCCTCAGAGACGTTACAGAGCCATTTAACTTCCTCTCTTTCCTGGGAATGGGCACTGACACCAAGGTAAAGATTACACTAATGCTTTGGTTAGTGATTTAGGCACGGAGAAGAGCAGAGCTTGAGACAAAAGCTTCAAGGCAGAATGCTTCAAAGCCTAATGACAAATGGTGATGCGGGATATTGAATTTTAGAGGACTGAATGCTGCAGTGCTTTTTCAATGTTCCCATTAAACACTATTTTCCTTTCTTCAGTGCTGGAAAATAGGGCAGGAGGCTTTTAGGGACAAACTGTGGATGGTCCTGTGCTGCAGACAGGAAAGAGTGGTGTGACCAGGGCTGTGCAGAAGGGCAGGATATCTCTGATTGAAATGGAAACACTGGCACTGAAGGGGATTGCCTGGCTCCAAAACCAACCACTTAAAAGCATTGAGTGCTTTGTCTCCTGGGCAGAGTCAGTAAGGTAATGCATCAGGATCTGTGAGCTCAAGCAAAATGTTTTCCAGAGCTTCTGCATTCAGAAACCACGGAGGGAGCCTTGCTGGTCCCATGGTCCGGGGATCCCAGTAGATGGCAGTGGTTTTTCCTGGTACCTCTTGGTATAGAAAGGAAATTGTTCTTCCCTCCAGCCTATCAGTCACACAGCTTTTTAAGTTAAAAAAGGCTAAAAAACCCCATAATAAAATCATGTATCAATCAGCTCAAATAATGAAGCCAATGTTTTTGAGAGGCAGTGAAAGACTCAGGAAAGTATTTCACTTCCAAAAGCCCCTGTCCTGTGCTACAGGGGATTAAATGAGAGACACGAGTATCTATCTGGAATATGGAAAAAAAATTCTCAGATATTTCAGTGGGAGTTGAAAGGACCCAAAGAAAGGGTTTTACATATAGGAATAAAGAGGGTGTTTCAGAGACCATTGTGGATACATTGAGTGATCACTTTTCCACATTTCTATCTAATCTGATGTGTGACAGCTCTTTCTAGTATCTTAACATGTTATATGCGCTGTGGGGTAACACTTAAGAGCTCTTACAACAGAATGGGAGTTTTTTTCCTTAGCATAGTTGTTCACAAAAGCAGGAGTTTCACTCCACGGATGACAAAGTACCTTTATATTTTATAAACATATAGAAATCTACTTCTGATAGAAAACACTGTAATAGACATACTTCTATTTTTTATTTTCTATTATATTGAAAAGAGGAAAAGCCTGTAAGGAGAGGAGAGGAGAG
>WBMY01001911.1:355-41080 GCA_013397315.1 Donacobius atricapilla | reverse complement strand
GGAGAGGAGAGGAGAGGAGAGGAGAGGAGAGGAGAGGATCTTGTTCAGAAAAATGGTGTCAGCAGAAATAAGAAAACTTACAGCAAGACAGCTAAGAGACAGAGGTCAGCCTCAGATGATTGGAATTAATCGTGCAGAAAGAAACCAGTATCTCTTTTATTACTCACATAATTCTATTTCCCTTAAAACTACAGAAATCTACCACTGTGGCAAAAGAATGAACCACTCAGACAGGATCACCTCAGGTTCTTTGCTAATGTACCCTGCACTGAATAGCCAGGGGCTGTGGTGGGAAGGCACAGCTCATCAGTGAAGCAGTGACAGCTGATAAAACCCCGCATATCAGAGCTAACATCATGTGACTGTAAAGTCCTGAGGTGCTCCTGTCGGGTCCTCTCAGCTTGTGCCTTCCCTGTCAGCTTTATGGCAAACTTCAGTCTGCTTAATCACTGGGTGTGAGCTAAAAAGGAGCTGCATAAATAGACTTTCAGGAGAACATTGGGGATGTCAAGAGACACTGGCAGGGGCAGGGATGAGCAATTTCTCTTTCCATCATGTAGCTGCATTCATGTCCTTGGAACAACCTTTCTGGGTTCATTATTAAGCATTTATCTTTTGATGTAGCTCTTTGCTTCTGTGCACCTACATTTATTAACACATTTTAGGCTGCAGCACCTGCTCACACAGGAACGCTGGGCTGGGTGTGCAATGCTTCAAACGGCAGAAATCTGAGGGAAAATGCTGACTCAAATGACTCATCCAAACGGTTTCAATTGTCCCCTTGCGCCCCTGAATTACAAATTAAAAAGAAGGGGGCTGCAAATGGGTTGCATACATAGCTTTTCCCATTTTGCCAGCCCTTCCCATGGCAGGAGAGTTGGACCCGGGTGATCTTTAAGGTCTCTTTCCAACCCAAACCATTCCATGATTCTGTGTTGTCAGGACCAGAGGAGCAGCGCTCCTGCAGGGATCCACACATTGGAAAAACCAGGTGGGGTCTGAACCACATACACTGTGTGCTCTGGGAAGTTAAAAGTACATCAGAATTATCACGAAGATTTCCTGACACCTCACAGAATAACACAGCCTGAGCAGAGCTTGCCATGCTCGTGTTCCCAGCAGGACCAAAGCCAGGGCAGGTCTGGAAGGGGAGCTGAGGTTTCCTTGGCAGCTTCGCTGTGCTTGAGCAAAACCAGAGGGAGGGAGGGAGGGAGGGAAATCTGGGCTTGCTTCATAGGCAGTGCTGTGTTTCTCCCAGCAAAGCCTTCACCAAAGGAGAAATGAAATCATCCTTTTTCAGCAGGTCACTGAAGACTGTGGGAGTATCAGCAAACATTGGCAGGGGTGGAAAATCTCAGGGAAAGGTCAAAGTAGGATATTACTGCTCTTCCCCTGAAGGGTGAAAAATACATTTCTCCAAAGAGGATCAGATGAATTAAGAGGTAAACATATGCCCACATGCAAATGACAGAGAAAAAAAAAATCAATGAATGTATTAAAACAAAATATAGGGGTTTTGCTTTTATAACACTTTTCTCTTTTGAAGATTCCTTTTGTATTTTAGGCATTTTTTAAGACTTGAAGCCTAAATAAAGGATCTGCATTTACACTGAATAAAATACCTTTCTTGAACTGAAACATACATTTTTGGGGGAGGAAAAAAAGGTGGAAAATGTGTCAAAACATTTTTTTTATCCAGTAAAAGACCCATTACAGAGTTGTTTCATTTGGTGCAGAGCAGAAGATTACAGAGCTCTGTGGGAATTACTGTAGTTTGCTGGAAAACACACAGTTCAGGCCAAGACCAGCACAGGCAGAAGCCTTTCCTGACCTCCATGTTGTACTCTGCTCTGTGAACCTCCAAGTGAACAAAGAGCCCTTTGTTTTGTAGAAACTATTCTGAGACTTTAGCAGAAGCATGTAGGATATTCTAGATTATATTATGTATTTATTTCATGCTCTGGAATGAGAAAAAAAATAGCAGTTAGCAAATGCATGTGCCATTAAATTCTGCCAGCTGAAATTGTTGGAGGGTACATATGGCTGGAACTTGGCTCACTCTTTGCTGTTGTGGCTGCAAGAGAGGCAAATAAGTTCAAGAAAGATTTCATTAATTTAATTCATTAGCCCTACTGCTAATGAATTAAAAATAACAAGTTCCATTCCAAAGATCCATGCTGTGACACTGGGACATTTTCACAAAAAAAGACCTGCTCTAATTATAGTTAAAATCTATCCATGGCCACGGGCCCTGTTTTAAAAACTTTGCACCAGACTAACCTTACAAGAGAGAGTAAAAACAGGTCCAAATTCCATTGTCCAGATGCAAAAGAAAGATTTTCATGGATGAAAGAAAATTCAACAGATCGAGCCTTGTTTCAATGGGATCTAACCACGGCATGAAAGGAAACATTACGGGACAAAAGGTCCTCTGAGATCTTGCTGCAGACACCCAGAGAAGAAGGAAATGTCCCTGCCCTGAGGATTGCTGCAGCTTTCCCTCTGTCCCCGGGGTTCATTTGACTGTCTAATGGCATCACACAAATATTCATGAGGTTCTTGCTCATCCTGCAGATGGGCTCTGTGACAGGCTTGGTGAATATTCAGACCAGCTATCTGGAGTCTAACTTCAGCATTTTTAAACCTGTAGCAAAGGGAAAAGGTTTGTATTTGTACGCAAGGCCCAGATGAGCCAGGATTATGAGGAAAGAAACCCAGCAAATTGTGCAACTTCAGTCTCTGAGTTACCTTTAGGGCATAAACCCACAAGTGTTTAGTACAGTTTTAGTGAGAAATTACACTTTTCACAAAACCTTTCACATTATTTCCTTCTAAACAAAAACATCTTTCTTCTTAGAGCCATTTGGCAGAGGGCAAATACATCAAAACCCAGGATACTCACACATTCCCCAGTTTTATTGAAATCCAATATCTGGAGCCACTTGCTGGTTG
The DNA here is from genome assembly GCA_013397315.1 of Donacobius atricapilla. Lineage (NCBI taxonomy): Eukaryota > Metazoa > Chordata > Aves > Passeriformes > Mimidae > Donacobius > Donacobius atricapilla. The sequence continues at coordinate 38,128 of WBMY01001911.1, read as the reverse complement.
ACCTGTTTTATCCAGTACAAAAAGATAATTCTGAACAGTTAAAACCTTCACATAGCTCCAGTTTACAGCCACATCTCCTTCCTGTGACTCACTCTGCCCTACAAAAACAAGAGTGTTTGGGGCAGATCTGCTCCCTGCTAAATCAGTGAGTGCATGAACAGGACTGGGATCTCCCTTTGCAAAGGTGGCAGGGGACAGAACCAGGGCAGTGCAGGTCATCCCGGTGCTGCTGTGATTGCCCCCAAACCCCGGGGGGCTCAGCTCTGTAAAGGGCACGGCATGATCCTGCTAGGATGAGTGACGTGGGAGGAAACAGGCTTTGACCAGGCTCATCATAAAACTCAATAAAAACAAATTAGTCGAATAGAAAACAAAAATAATGGGATAAATAAATCTGCCAAGACCATTGCAAATGCAGTTTGCCCATTGACACTAATGTTCTTCAGTGCTGACTGGAAAGGCAAAATTAATAATAATAATAGTGGAAGGGACTTTTGTTCTTCTCCTGTTAATTTTATACCATATGAAATGAAAAGGCAAGTCTGACATGTTTGATGTGTGTAACTAGGAAATGTAGAGTTTACAAAAGTCTTTGATTTGTTCGGTTTAAACCTTGCTTTACCTTAAGTTTCTTTATAATATGACTTCCCTGAGACAAAGATAGGGCTTTTTTTGGGCTCAGCATTCTTTTCTAGGGTAGGGAATAAGGTGATTAGCTCTTTGGAAAACTTCAGTTTCTTCTTCTAATGGGCTGCATGTTTTCTGAAGAGATTTATTGCGACTGTCTGATTTCTCCTCTTTTTGCATATATGAATAAATCTTATCACTGAATTATGTATCTGCAAACATGACACTGAATTGCAAGTCCCAGCCTTAAACATTCCAGGGTTTTCATAACCGTGCAAAATCAAAATCATTTAAAAATCCTTATTATTGAATTATTCATCTGAAAACATGTCACAATAAAAAAACTACCAAAACCAATATCCCTCTGGTATCTAAAAAAACAGCCACAGAGGGCACAGAAGGAGAGATTTAAAACACCATAGCCTCTTCCTCCCCCAGGAGAGCCGGGAACTTTCCCTTGGCAGCATGGTGAAGAAACCGGGCTGGTGCTGGAGCTCACATGCCCCAGGTGTAGATGGATTTATTCCCAGCAGGGCTGATGGGGAGACAGACTCACTCATAGGGTGAGACTCCACCAGGTCCCAAAAATGTGCCCTGATGCAGGTACCTTCAGGTGTGTGACGAGCAGCTCCCACAGGAGAGCCTCACCCTGGCACAGTATCCATGCAGATCCACTGAACACCACCTAGCAAAAGACCCTCAATAACCTGAAATACCGATTTATTTGTATTTGTTTTAAGGATTCTACTCACCCATATCTGACTTTGCATCCCAAATGCACCTTTATGGGTCTATTGCCTATGGGGAATTAGGCAAAGTCAAAATTGGAGTCAGCTAAGGTCAGGTTTGTAGCAAACCATGTTAATTGCTCTTTTCTATGGGAATTTTATTATTCATTATTAATAAAGGTAATTTTAAACCCTTTCATCTGTGATGTACATCCACACAATTGTTTTGATGTGTTCTTGTGCTTACTTGTCTGTCTCTTGATGGACATTTAAGACCCTGTGACACTTAGCAAATAAAAATAATTAAGTCTGCATATTACAGTAAATTGGGAATATTGCAGACAATGTTCAGGATGGAGAAATTATTCATGAAACCTTAAGAGGATGGATGGATGTACAGGAAATAACAAAATGAGATTCATCAAGGAAAAAAAAGAAATTAAAACATCTGGGAAAAAGGAAATAATCAGAGTCACAGATTTTAGTGGGAGGAAGGAGCCTTGCTAATGAAATACTCAGATATAGAAATGCATTTTGTGAGAAAGGGAAGTAACTCTTTCCCTTTCCAACCTCTGTCAAAACATCTGCAACATGCAATTAAAAATATAAAAAGAATAATCACGTGGATAAGCTTTAGAGTCAGAATGACCATAGTGTTTCCACTGATGTTAAATTACATTTTACAGTATTCACTAGCTCTCCCCTGACAAAAGCAAGAGATACTTTTCTTCCCACCACCACTGCCCAAGCCATCAATGACTTTACAAGACCTCAGTTAAATATTCCTGAAACTAAGAAATGGGGAAAAAAATTAATGAGGGATTACAGAAACAAAAACACAACTTTCTGAAAGCGCTTTTGATTGAGAAGTTCTTCTCCTTGAGGCTTTTAATCAGATGGCAAACCATAAGCCTGTCCTGTTCCAAGCCATATCTGTGTGTGTTACAGCCACTGGGGCACTGAAAGATCAATGTTTGTCCGATAAGAAATTCCTAAATGAAAGTTGTGGATGTGAATAATTTCATTCGGGTTTCCCAAAATGAAATTATAATGTAGTTTTCCATTGGTGTTTAAGGCTGGTGTGCAGGCTGTGGGCTGGGCCCTGGTGTGCCGTCTCCCCTTTTCCCTGCCCAGGGCACCCCAGGATTCTGCAGGATAACTGCAGATTGAGAGCACACAGACCTCACCCACCATGGCACGGGGCACAGATACACTCCTTGCTCTCCTGGGGGCAGAACTTGGCTGCTCTGGGTTTCTCCTGCCCTCTGTTCTCCACATTCTCCTGTGCTTCCTGGGCAAAACCCAAGATGTTCCAGGTAACCTTCCTAAGGATGCTCTGGTGGAGCTGTGTTTGGGGAAGTGTCTGTTTTGGGGGCAAAACTCTCTCTTCAGCACAGGCAGGGCTGGTTCTGTTGCCCATTCAGGGACTAACCTTCTCCAGCTCCCATTTAGGCTGCTGCAGCAGTTAATGAGAGCTGGGACTTCTCATGCCCTCAAGATCTGAGTTGTGTGACCAACGCAGTTAAAAGTTGTAATCTAATGCAGCCATGAGTATTCTGTTCAGAGCATCCTCCATATGTTAATTATTAATAATACAGTTAGGAAAAAAGTTCCTGTTCCAGCTCTCTCTTAAATAGGATTTACACAGCCATCTGGTGTTCTGTTTAATTCTGTTTTTTCCCCCCAACCCAATTTGTGTGTCTTACTGTTAATTAAGTAAAAAGTTGTGAAAGAGAAAGGTGCTCTTGCTTTGTGGTGGTTATGAACAGAGCTGCTGAGAAGACAGAGATGGGCACTCAACATTTGCAATTAAAAGAATAGAGCAATGATAATTTTGCCATTGAGAAAGAAGGGAAATGAATGTCATCTCCTACAGAGGAGCAACAGCTTTACACCTACGAGAAGCCACAGCTATACACCTAGAGGTAAATGTTAACACAAGTCCCCTGCCAACATTAAAGAGAAACAAAAAGGGATCATAGTGGTACAGACTAAATTGAGAACATAAAATATGAAGGCATCTGTGCAGCTGATATACAGCACCAAAATGGTTTTGTTGTGAGACATCAAAACTCTAATTTTCTCTCTGTTGTCCGTCCGAGGGTAGTTCTAACCTCTGCATCTCTGCCTCTCAAAAACAGAAGTCATATTCTGGCTTAATTAGAAATGAGTTCACACGCAGCAAAAATGTGTGCTAGCCTTACATTTCAAGTACCTGGGTGAGAACAAATTTTAATGCTTGAAGAAAAGAAAAAGAAAACATTACTATAAAATTTTCAGTCAAGAGCACAGTAAGCTTTCAGATGTTGTAAACCTGCATAAGGAGCAGCTGAGGGTATCCATGGCCCACAGAGCTCACCGTCCTTGGGTTCAGAACTTCAGCTTAGCAACTCAAGCCACCTTTGGTTATAATCCACCAAAACCACCTGTTCCACCTTAACTCTGCTTTTTATTTTGCCACTTCTATGAGCAGCTGCTGGACTCCACCAGTTTGCTGAAGTGTACACGTGCAAAGCATCACTACATAGACCAGGGGAGACAATGGTAAATTTGCAACAATCCCATAACATGGATTAAAAGTTCAGTTCTTGGAAAGAATCCAGGACTCAGTAAATGTTGATGTGTTTGAAAATTGCTTGTTTTGCTCTTGATAAACTGTTTCCATTTTAATAATTTTCAAGAAACCATTATACAGTTGATCTAAATGGAAATATGCCTCTGGAAAACCTGGGCAGAGGTCATTTGAGTGAATTTTTTCAAAAAAAATCCTGGGGTACAGAATGATTATTTAGTTCCTTCAAAAAGTGTGAAGAATAACAGCAATACAGCATTTTTATAAACCACCTTGTAAATTACTGTAACTTTGGGTTTCTCCTTGCTGCAAAATATGTAAAAGCAGAGTTTCATAATTCTTCAAATATCTTCTATAGAAAGTCCTTGAATTAGAGTCTTAAGCTTCTCACCATCATCTCATATGTGTTAGTGGCATGCTTTGCAGAAGAAAAGAAGAGACCAACAAGTGAAGCCTGTAAATTTTGATGCTTTCTTGAATGACTTTACAAGATTCATCTCAAAATTTGCAAATTGGGAAAAAAGATAATGATCAATCAAACCCTGTCCTTTCACTTGACCAGAGATTTTGAACCACGGCTTTTCTGAAGTTGAAAATGAATGAGGTAACAGGGGACTTTATTTGGAAGCACAGACGGAAAAATGCAGTGACAAATAATTTAGGGCATGGGCAAAAACCCTGCTGTAGGTACCAGTTGCAGGTTTACTGAGCAGAAGAGACAAGAAGGCTTCAGCCCTGATGTGAACACAAGATTTTCCTTAGACAGCTGTGACTGCAGTAACTGCACTGTATGACAGTGAGGTAACAAAGAGATTTGGAAGACAAAAGGAAGGTTTTAAAAGATTTTGCAAAGGCCTGATGAAACTCTGAAGATGCAATGGCTCTTCTGTCTGAGGGTGGGAATCCTTGACATCTTTCCCAGACTCTAGAAATAAAAATGTGATGAAATACAGATTGCATCAACTGCTGTAAAAGCAAAATAATGGATATTAAATAATAATTTTTAATGCATTTCATGGTTCTCTGCAATTTTTCATCAAAGAAAACCTATTGTAGGCACTTGGTATTAATATGGAAATGTGAATTAATAAGTTAATGGTAGGAATAGATTTTTGAAACATCAAATATTTCCTGAAATTTCCTATGCCAGTGCAAATATTTAGTCTGGATATGAACTTAATGAAAAAATAACTCATAACCACTAACACCTTTTTTTTGTTTTTTTCTTTTTCAGACCATTCTGAAGTCCTTAAAGTAGCTTTGTATAAAACTGCACAAGCAGGGTCATCCCAGAGCATATGGTGCAGGATTATGTTTGGACAGTTCTTAAATATCCCCAGTGCGGGAGACTCCACACTCTCTGGGCAACCTGTTCCAGTGCTTGGTCACATCAACAGTAAAGAAATTCTTCCTCATTTCCAGGTGGAACTTCCTGGGCATCAGTTTCTGTCTGATGTCTCTTGTCCTGTTACCTGAAGCACTGAGCACAACCTGGTCCACCCTCCCTGCAGACACTGATGAGGTCTCCTCTCAGGTCTGAACAGGCCCAGCTCCCTCAGATTTTCCTCATAAGAAAGATGCTCCTGTCCCCTAATTAGCTTTGTTTTCTGCTGGACCCATTACAGGAGCTGCATGTCTCTCTTGTACTGAGGAGCCCAGAATTGGGCAAGGTCTAGTCAGGGTGAGTCATTAGCTTTGAAAAAGTGACTTAAAATTAAAGAATCTGTCCAAGAATCAGTTTATTAAATATGCGTAATACTTCACCTTCCCTCTGACCCCTCTCTATTATAAGATTTCCTTAAAATAAAAATGGATTTCAAAGCACAGGATTTGTACACATAAACCTGAATATCTCTCAACTGAATAAAAAGCTTGCACATGAAATGCATTGCCTCTTCAGGAATTAATTACTCTGTTACCATAACACACTGCCTTTGTTCAGCAAGTGTGACCAATATCAGTCTATTATCACGTCACTGCCAAAGCCCAAAGCCATTTATCTGAGTGTGTCTCTGTCTCCCACAGATTGAACTATCTTGTTTTCGAGTTAGCAGTTAAATACTCATCTTACTCCTAGACACATGCCAGCTGCTGAAAAGAATGTGCTGAAAAGTGCTGACCTGAGACTGCTGAATGCTTGTGTTTCTTATCCTGTAATTAGTTTAACAATTATTACCAGTATGCAACAAGTTGCTGTGATCAAGAAAGGATGCTCAGCTTTCCTGGGCTTAGGAAAATATGGATACATGAGAAGATCAACTGTACATGACCTCCCACGGGAGCTTTAGGTCAGTGTTCATGCACTGTGGAAAGTTGCACATACAGACAGGGTAAGAAATGGAGGAATGCCCCTCTGGAATCAGGTAAGCCAGGGTGGAAGTGCTCAGAGCCCACAGCAACTCCAGCTTGCCGTCTTGGTATCAAAAGGATGACAAAAATTTTCAGAGGGAAAAGTGAGCAAAGTAACCCGGGAGAATTCACATGCTGAAAAGGCTCGAGGCTCTGACAAAGGTCCCTTGCAACTCAGAATGTTCTGTGATTCTGTGACTGATGATTCTCCGGCCACGGATGACTGGGCACTGTCCCACGATGAGGTTTTATCCGTGTCTTTTAGATTAATTCATTTTTTGATAGAGCACCAGAGCACGTTTGGCCTCCTGTTACCAAAGCAACAGTTTCAATGACTAAACTTGACCCAGCTTGTTGAACATCTGACTGAGAGTGAAATGAGATGTTCAGCTTGGTTTTGGTGATGCAACAAAGCACAGACACAACATCCTGGGAAAAAATATTTGGCTCCGTACTACATGCTCCTGCATGAAAGCTTTTAATTTCAAATATGTTTTAAGATTCTCTTTAATTAATGGTTTTCATAACAGGAAAAGACCTTCTCCGGCCAGCACAGTAGCACACTCAAGAGGGAAAATGAAGCAGGTGGTGGGTTTGGGAGGGCAAAGAGAGCGCAGATGTTAGCTTGAAAATTTGGAACACTCTTTGAGTCCTGTAGCAGGAGCCCAGTTTCCATCAATGCATATTGTAGGAGCAATTAATTGAGACCACACAGGCCTAGAATTTGCCAGAATTGCGTTTTCCATTTACACAACACACTTCTGTAAGGCTGAATTGTTATTTCAAATACTTCTAGAAGAATTTGTTTTTCACTTTGCAGATAACCTTCTCTGTATTAAAGGATGTGAGAAGCTGCAAATCCAGCCACAAGTTGCTGAAATTCTAGGAACAGTCCTGGTCCCACTGAAATGTTCCTTTTGTTTATTTTTCAGGTGGCATCAAGGAAGCATAATTAAATGTGAAGACATATTCCCCAGGGGCCCAAAGGAAGAGCTTACCTTTTTGACCTCGTATTTAATAGCAAGTTTAATCCTGCTCAAGCTTGGCCGGTGGTGCTCAGGGCACAAGTGGATGTTCACATCTCCATTCAGAATAGCTTCCACTTCTTCAGTGTCTCTGCACAGGTCCAGCACCCCCACGACAAAGTCCTTGCATTGCATAGATAACTTCCGATAGTCATTCTGGGGGAAAACAGGAAAAAAGGTATTTAATTATGCACTGGAAAGCTGGGCTGCAAACAGGCAAATGAAAAAAGGAAGAGAGAGCAATTGTGAGCAAGGTAACTTTGCAAAACTACTGCCTGGAAGACTAAGAAAGCATTTGATTTGCGCAGCATGTTGATGGCTTTTCACAGAAGTGCAGGAACTCCTCCAGACTTATTAGCAATGTCTCTATCAGCAGCATAGTTTGTATGACAATAGAACAAGTTTTACAGAACAAGTGAATAATTTCTAGGAAGATCTTGATTTTAAGCAATCAGCTGATCTCTGCTCTCTGTGTGGCCTATCAGTAGGAATGTAAAAATTTAGACAAAAAAGGGTCCTGCTATCTGGTTAAAATATGCAGCAAATTTTTCAGTTCAGGTTCTTTCCCAGTAATTACTTCTTTTGTAACTTTCAAGAAGTTTCAGACTTGTACAACAAGCTGGAGCATCACACACAGATGTGTTCAAATGAATTATATAGCTGTAATATCAATTTCAGCCTCAAACATTAGACTTCAGTTAAACATTCCTGAAAGAGCATCCAGATGATCATTGTCACAACACCTCTCCAAGTAATGGAACTTCAGAAACTCCACATGATTTTCTGTGAAATAATTTCACTTTGCAAACCCAAATTATGCTTGTGGGGAAAGACATAACCTGTACCTGACTTGACTGAGGGCTAGAAGAGCAATTTCCCTGCCTTAAATTAAATTGTGATTGATTTTCACATGCTTGACACTTAAAAAATGAGAAAAGTGCCACCATCTGAGTAAATGTTGTAAATTAGAACACAATTAACACCATTAATACTGTAACAAAATGGTGATATTAAAGGCTTGATGCAACAAATAGGAATAATTAACATACAACAAGCTGTAACTGACTTGAGAGATCTTTTCAAATTAGGTTTGATGAATTAATTAAATTCAGCACCTTATCTAATTAAGCCAGCAGCCAAAAGAAGAAGATAGTTGAACCTGGCTGTGATGAAATGATAAGGGTAACCCGGCTTTGTGCTTCTGTATTTTCTAAATCATCAATTCTATCATTTACACATAGCAACATAGCCTTCTCAAAGCACTGTACAAACATTCATTAATTAGTTAGAACAGCATTGTCTAAAATACCTAATTAGAGGTGGCTTAACTTCTTTGGTCAGTTTTTCCCCTCCAGAATTGAGATGAAAATGAGTTTTTTAAATCAGTTGGTTTAACGACTTTATCACAGGTTTGAGGTTACTTCCACCATGAATGTGTGTGCATGTCCCAGCTTTGCTTTTCGTGCATGGAAGAGCTGGGAAGAGCACAGAGTAATTGAATAATCACAGAGAACCAGAAAGCCCCTCAGGGCTGCAACTGGGGCATCTTCACAGCAAAGGGAAGAAGCCATTTCTGATCCGTGTTTAGGAGAAGGGGCTGAGCCCAGCTGGGGAATAGCAGGGATTTTACTGCTGACACCTTCTGCAAGGTGAAACTTGTATGTTTACATCCTCTTATGCTTAAAAAAAGTGTAGATCTGAGCTCCTCTTTTTGTCCTTGAGTGCTGCAATCAGACCAGGTGTTCTAATTGCGTTGTTAATGGAGAGGAGCAAGAATTTCAAATCTTTATTAAGAGGAGACATAAGAGTACAACAAGCAGATCTTTATCTGGGTGAATGCCCCATTGCAGAACCTGGGGCACCAAGACTTCCATAAATGTGCCAAGCTGGAGCACTAAGATTTAAGATGTCCTTGTGTCTCAGGCAGAAAATGATGGTCTACTTACATCTAAATCTAGTACCGGAGCATTTTGGGGAGATAGATAGGATTTGTGGAGTAAATGTTTTCAACTACAGAGTGATGTAAGGTCTGAAATGTAAATGAAAGACAGATTGTACTTTATGGCTTCAAAGCACTCCTCTCAAATCAATTCCATGCTTTAATCTCCCCCACACCAAGATGAATTTCAATAAATTGAAAGCTTGCCTCTTCACTGAGAGACTAGATGGCCAAACAAAAATGTCAGCCTCAAAATAACTACAAAAATAGTGAAGGAAAATAAATATAGATAGATCTGAAAATAAATATAGATAGATCTGTGTGGGAGTGAAATATCTTGCTGCCACAGGTAGAGGAGATGCCTAATTAGCCCAGCAGTTAAAAAAAAAAACAAAAANAAAAAAAAAAAAAAAAGACGAGAACTCTGCTGAGCTTTAATACCATTCTCTATGTACTGTTTGCGAAGTTCACAAGCTTATCTCTTAACCAGCACATTTTAGATAATTCTCATCACTGCTTCCACATCATCTGAGCAAGTAGTTTTTATTAAGTTAGATTATTTTCCCTCTTCTCCTTTCTTTAAGGAAAGACATTTAGTTGCAACTAGGAGAGTGCTTCCAAAGCATCTGCAAATGGCAGGTTCCCAGCTGGCAAACTCTATTAAGACACAACTTTATGCACATCTCCAAGCTTACTATTTTTACTGGTTGTGTATGTTTGTAGAAACTATGGATGATTTCCTCATTCAAAGTCTTTTACTCTGATTTTTAAGTAGACACAAGCAGCCATACATCCTATCCAAGATACAGGCTGTAGAAAAAAAAATAAACTGAACTAAATTAAAATAAAATAAACTGCCCTCCAGCAATTCTGCAGCCAGGCAGAAGGGCAGATTACAGCTCTCAGGAGACTGCTCATCTGGTAAAACAAGTCTCAAAGATCACTGAACCTGCTGTGTCTTCTGATGATCCCTTTTACAAAACCATTTGTCATCTTTCCTCTGCCTTCCTTAATGCTCACAGTCATCATAGAAAATCCTGATCACCCTGATGGTGAGAGCACACTCAATGGCTCTCCTCATGTCAGGGTATTTCTCTCAAGCACATATTATTCTTTACTCAAAAACTGAGATTAACAGAAGTCTGACAGCCAAGCTTCTCCTGATCCTAGCGTGCAAAGCACAGTTCTGGTGACGCAAGCAGAAATTCTGTACCTGCATCTAAAATACTGAATTGTGAGTTGTGACGCATGGGAAAAATCCCAAGGAAGCCAAGAAGATTTATTGACAAGCTCTGTAGGTGTTTGTGCCAGCACTGTGTATTTCCCACATCTGCCTGTATTCGACACATTTGGAAGCATCCAAGATGTTGCTTTCGCTGCAGGAAGGAGTGCTGGGACAGTGGATGGAAGGCTGCAACCCAGGGCAGAGATTAGCCAGGAGTGGGAAGAAGCGATGAAGGAGAGCAAGGATGCAATTTCCAGACACTTCCAGACACTGGTAGGCAGTTACAGGACTTGAGGAAATGCCCCGAAGCTTGTCAGGAGAGGTTTAGGTTGGATATTAGAGAAATATTCTTCACCCAGAGGGTGGTTGGGCCCTGGAAAAGGCTCCCCAGGGCAGTGGTCACAGCACCAAACCTGACAGAGCTCAAGGAGCTCAACACCCTCAAGAAAATGATGGGGTTCTTGGGGCTCTTCTGTGCAAGGCCAGGAGCTGGACTTCGATGATCTGCATGGGTCCCTTCAAACTCAGAGTACTCTGTGATTCTGTGATTCTTGTTACACCACGATCATAGGCCTGAGGGCCCCTGCGACCCTGCCAGGACACAGAGGGGCACATGGCCACTGTGTCTTGGGGTGCAAAGCGACAGTCCCCACTTCACCACTGCCCTGCCAGCCAGGTCTGACCCCTAAACCAGGCACTTCATGACCCTCCTGTCTAAATAAGTTTTGTGGAGAACCATCCTGGCTGCAAGCCTGGACAGGCAGCAGGGAGAAAGCAGGGTCAGACTTGTACCACAACAAGAAACTCAGGGCGGGGGGCACAAAATCCAGCTCAGTTCTCCTGGCAGTGCAGCAGAAGCAGACAGAGGCAGTGACAATAACCCGCACCTTCCCAAGCACCCCAATTAGGTGCCATGTTTTGGAAGTCTGAGGATTATGAGGTTCATAGACCAGATGGATTTTTACACTAATGGAAATTGCAGATCACACATGAGAGATGCTGGGGCCTCCTCCTGACAGGCTGAGCGTTGTCAGGCCTCAGGGAGAAGATGAGGGATACAACTAAGTAGGCAAGAGAGCCAGTCTGTTTCAAATAACACATGGAAGAGAATTTTATTTCCAATAGAGGAGTGAGTAGAGAAAGATCAGGATAACGCCTGAGAATGTTACAATATCATTTTTAAAAACTAGAATGTAATAAAAGGATTCCAAATTAGTCATTTCCTGCTTCTTCTAACACTGTTGTGCATGTGGAGTTAAAAATGTCTAATTTTGCTGTTTTGAAAAGGCTGATGGTACTTGTCATTCACTGCAATTTCTCCGAGTACTCTATCATTATCTGTTGATTATGTTCGAAATGAACTCTGTCATGTCTCCACATCTGTTCAAAACCAACAAGATTTTTTTCCAGAAAAGAGCTCTTTCAGGTCAGAGGGATGGAATTTGAGTAAAAATTAAGTGAGATGAGAGAAACCAAGACCAGGAACCAATCTGGCATTTCTGGGTAGCATTAAATTTGCTGTGCAAATGAAAGCTGTAGGTGCATTGCACAGAGTCTCTTTTTATGTTTCTTTGAGCTCTTGGCTCTTTGTATTTAATCTACATCACACATACACATATATCAAGGAGAGAAATACTGCATTGCTTAGATTAGCATTTTGAGAAAGACAGCAGAAAAAAAATGGAGAACCAATGCTGTAAATATGAACAGAAAACTCTCCCAAGTAAAAATTATTGTAGAAAGAAAACAAAGCTGAGAAAAAGGAGAGGAAGCAGAAGCATTTCATGCAAGATTTGAAATGAAATTGTTAAATAAACCATCATGTCAATAATTCAAAATGCTTATAAATATTTACCAATTAGGTATCACATGAAATATGCACAAGCCTGCATAGAAAAGCTGTGGGACAGATTTTCTTCTGAGTATTGACAGTGTCTTTGGCTGGCCCTATGTTTGGGAGTGAGAAGAAGCACAAGGCCTGTGGAAGGGAAGGTGATGAGAGAAGATGCTGAGGAAGGGTCCTGCACCGATCCTGACCATGTAACTTTGTTATCCTCTGAAATGCACTGAGCACCCCTCTCAAAGAGCTTTGCCAACTGCTGACAATTTTGAATACAGCTGAGTGCTTTCCTATTGTTTCCAGACTAAATGCCTACATGCACAGTCTATGCCAAGGCTGTACAGTTAATTTTCCAGAAAGCACATCCAGTTGGTTTACGTTCTCTTCCTTCTTAAGTGACAGTACATCAGAGAATTATTGGAGCTCTGGGTATATTGTGCCATACCCGTGGGCATGTCTCTGAATTTAGGCCTGCTGCTTGTTTGCACTAGGTTTTTCCTACTCAGGGAACAGGTTCCCTACTCTGGTGTGGGTTGCTAAATGTTTCTAGAGGTAGGAATAGATGCCCCAGTTCATTTTTAAAATGATCCAGACCTTGACTTCTTAATCTCCAGTGAGCATAATGTAATATGCAATCTGTTCATGCACAAGAGTTTGACATTTCAGAATTGTGACTCTGTTGCTTTCCAAGAAATTTGGACCCTTCTAAATGGAGCCAAGATAGACATGGCTGTGGTTTTTCCCCTGAGCAGAGCCAGGTTGCAGCACGGCAGAGCAGAGAGGCCTCCAGGCAAAGGGGATTTCAGATTCTGTCAGGAGACACTGAGAGATGTGACCAACAGAGGAGCCCAAGGACAAACCAGAGTGCTGTCTGCGTTGACATTATTCTTCTCCAAAGAAGCCCAGAAAACAAAAGGATCATTTGACTGAGGACCAAAAATTTTCTGACTTCCAACAAGCCATGGAAATAACATCCCTTGCATCATTACAAGGATTTCAATGGCAGTTTCACTGACTGATTTACAATAAGACCTTTTTTTTTTTGTGTCTCTTTATTCTCCTCAGCTTTCTAGCTGCAATTAATCTCTTCATATGCACTGCAGAAGCTCATCTCTAAGAGAGTATTTCCCTCCACCAAGGGGATTCAGCAGTGAGGAATCTATCAAACCTCTTTGGATTTCACCTTTTACCTACTGACTCGTAGATACATCAAATCCTTTAAAGAAGCTCGACAAGATGGTGGTATTGATTGCAGCTGTGGAGTTGAAAATTTTGTTACCATTCTTTTGCAGCATCATTTGCAGGTCCAGGTATACGTTTAATCTTCAACAATAACATTCCAAGAACTTTAAAGTATGAACTGTCAAAAGCAGTAGAGAAGACAGGTTTGCACCTCCCTGTTTAGTTTCTACTCTTTTGCACTTTAGCTCTTTTCTGCCCTAGCTCTTATGAATTTAACAACTCTACCAATAATTTCTTCTGGGAAATTATTCATATTTTTGACAAATGTAGCTTCTGTGGGACCAAAAGTAATGAATAAATTTTGGGAGCTGTTTTTCCATCAATAAAAACATTAGAAAAGGAAAAATACTTTACTTTGACTTCCCTTGGAACAATTAATTTAAAAGGTGTCTGGGTGTTTTTTTTTAATCTAAAATTAATGGATGGATTATTTGGGGAAGGAAAGGCAGGAATCAAACATGAGCTTTCAAGAAAGTTAAGGGCTGAGACTGAGCACAATTCCTGACTCTTCAACCAAAGTTTTAGATTCCCTAGCATAAGAAATTTCAGAATAAGTCCACTATCAGCCTTTTTTTATTACATCTATTGATTTTCTTTACTGAATGAAACTTAAAATAAGTTTCCTGTACATGTGAACTCCCTCTACACTGAAATTAATGAATGCCTTGACTTATCCAAAGTTCTCACCCTGAACAGAATACAGTCTTTTCATACTTAATGAGCTGCCAGAAAAAAAAAACTCCATCTCCTCTACTCCTTTCCCCCAAAGTCACCTTCAGCCTGACAGGTACCATTACTGAGCATCCCTGTGCAGGAACATCAGTGCTATTCAGCAGAGAGCTATCGCCCCACTCCAAGTCTCTGAAAATATTTAATTAACCCAGAATAGAATTGATATTTGTTTACATTTTTTTAAAAATGACAACATTTAAAGTCTCAAGGTTGACATAGCAACTTTTCAACATAAGATGGCATTTGATGCTTGATGTACTTCTCTTTCCTATCACCTCAGCTCATTTTCAAACACATTTCAAACACAAATAAGCCACAGCTTTTCATTTCTCAACTAAGTGAAAGGTGGTGTTTTTTTTCTTGCAGATTTTCCCTAGCTCATTTGAATGTTTATGCTGAAACACCTGCTTTCAGAAGATAAACTATCAAGTCCCTGGATGTCACATAAACAGGACAGGCTAGACAGAGGTATTAATGAAATGTGCATGCCAAAGGTGGGGAATACACTAATTCGGCCAAGGAGAGGGTCTGTCTCCTGTGTCCTGTCAACAGCTTCTCTTTAAATGCAAACTATGCATTTCAAAATAATACTCTGATAATTTTCTTGTTGAAGAAGGGTTTAGGATCTGTTCACGTCAGCAGTAAAATCAAGCTCCTGATGATGCAGTGCAATGCTCCAAATCCCTCTCCAAGACATTCAAATATTTGTTTGCTCATTGGGGGGATATGACACTGAGAATCACTGGTTACCTGGGAGAAACGGCCAAGCCCCACCTCACCACAACCTCCTTTCAGGCCATTCTGCAGCTCTGAGGAGAGAGATTTATCAAAGCACAAATTACCTCTGGGCCAAGCTTCTCATTCCTCGTGCCATCCATACTTTTTCTCTCTGAAATTTTCCCATGTATATAACATTCCTCATCTCTTTCTTGCAAGCTTCACTGGGGAAGTTCTCTATTTCCTTTACAATTTGAGATGGAATAGCTTCCTTGCACTAAAAGAATTAGCTGATCTCCCTCAGTTATGTGGCTCTTTTCAGCTCAGCTGCATCAAATCTCTGTGTTTCCTGAAAATCAGATGGGAAAAAAACCCAGGAGAAAATAATAGATTTAAATTCAAAGTAATTGTTTGCTCAAGACAGCTTCATCTATTCCTTATGTTGAGGTAAATTTGACACCTTCAACTTGCTTAAGGAACACACTTACATGTTCAAAGGTGCTATGAGTCCCTCCTCTCACAGGAATTTTGACTACAAGAAGGTCATGCTTATCAGGAAAAAGACTCCTCCTGAATCCATCCTTCCGGTGAATGTTGGCCTTACTGAGAGCCACGAAGGATGTGATATTAATAATTAAAATAAATTGATATTTTCCAGGTCTCAAACAGCCAACTACCACAGTTCTCAACATCCAGCAAGGAGAGCTTCTTGTAAAACTGGTCACAGGAGTCAGAGTGGATGAAATTCTGGTTCCCACAGCACACAGGCAGCAACCAAGCTCTTTGGAAAAATGTGATCTCAGCTGCTGAGTCCTGGCACAGAGCACTCTGGACCACATGGAAATTGTCCTCTCTCTAAGCAGAGCAGACTTAGAAGTCATGCTGCAGAACCTTCTTGAGCAGAAATATGAATATAAAAGGTGCATAATTATATCTCTTTGTTCTGAAATGAATTCAGATCCTGGGGTTTGGACAGTGACAATGAAATGACACCCAGTGTGCCATGAGCTGTTTCCACACTGCACTGCTGACAATTTCCCTGCAACAAATTATATTCCAGAAAATTGCCATTTTTGATCATGTAAATGCCAAAACCACATAGATACTACCTAGCAGCATTTTAAAGCACGATAAAATTGTTTGTATACCATTACTGTTTATCCACAATTCTCTGAATAGTCTGCCTGGACTCAGTGAGGATAAGTTCATCATAATTATCTACAATAACAACAATTAACAACATAATGAGGGATAAACTAAATCACTTCCCATCTGCATTCTATTTGATGTCAGACATGAAATCCTCAGAATGTGTTACTTCGTTTACATTCATTAATATGATATTGATTCCCTACAGCGCCTTGGATAAACGTACCTGACTCCATCCTCCCATCTGCTGGTCTAACATCATTATTCTATTCGGAGCAATCATCCTAATTGTGCTCATTTGTAGTTCCACTAGATATCCCTTCCCAACGTGAATAATGAGTGGCACTCTTTGGAAAGCAGTCATCTCCTCATGATAAACCTCCCGGCTCCCAACTATTCCCAAAGCCCCAGCGCTGATACCAACTGAATGGTTGGCCATTTGGTGGTACTAGCTACTTGCAAAGCTTGCCAGTGTTGTATTGGACTGATATTACGCTGGTGATCACAGCCTTTTCTGTCTGTTTTCCTCAACAAGATTTGGATTTTGGCTTTCTGAAAAATATCTCCATCTTTTGTGCTCTAAGGTACCACTCACTGCTGAAGGGAGGAAGAAGGGAATTGTGTTCCTGTGTCATTTTGTATCAGTCAGTGTGCTGAGAAACTCTTTGATGAACGGGGAGTGTGTGTTAGGGCAAACTCGAAGCCAGACGAGCTCTGTGCTCCCTGCAGAGGACCTGGGATGGAAAGGCCCAATAAGTTTTCCTTTCCAACAGCCAGCTCAGGGAGGCAGGAACCCTCCTTGCAGCACTGCCATCGAATGCATGCACTAATTTGAGCACCAGGACTCATTTTGTCTTCCATGCTCAGTGGGCAAGAAAGGAAAACACTCTGTCACTGTTAACTAAACACAGGCAATGGGCCAAATCCTTCTCCCTACAGATCGGAGCTCTCTGAGCAGCTGGCAGCAGACCTGGCAGGGAAACGCGGGATGCTCCGCTCTGCTGCAGCAGCCAGGGCTCCTGCCAGCACCACGGAAAGGCCCTGGGCAGCCAAGGCAGGGCAGCCAAAGAGCAGCAGGAGGGCCACAGAGGAGTTTGTCCCACCTTTATTGCTTAGAGCCCAAGGAGACAGATGTCCGTTCTGTAGGAGACTCCAGATGATTGGGAGAGACTGTGGTAGGGATGAATCCCCCCTACTGATAGACCAGGCAATCACCCTGCTGTGATGGACCCGGGATGTGATGTGCTACTCCTCATTTGTCTGAAGAGAGGAATCCATGAGCAGGGCTCAGCCTCGGATCAGATCTGCTGGTCACCCCACTGCTCCACTGCACATCATTCTTTCAAAGGCTGAGGAGGAAACCATTGCTCCAAAAACCTGAAGATGACTAGATGGTCAAAAGGGGAATGATTTTGCCAGCTACTGAGTTTTTCTCCTGTGTTAAAGCTGCTATAAAGATCAAAATGTGACAATAATAATACTGTGGTAAGCTGACCTTTTTACATTTAAATTTTGAAAGTATTTCTAGACTATTTGTTGCTTCTCTGCTGAGTTTGTGACAGTCATTGTATCTGTTAGAGTCAGCCCTCTAAGCATCTGTACTTAAAAACCTGTTGCAGAGTAGTGCTTGCACAAAAAAGACATGATAAAGGCAGGCCATCTTCATTCCTAAACTCAAAATTATCTCTAAAATCAAAGAATTTTCTTAACTCCTTGTCTCTGAGAAACAGAAACTGGCTGAGGAACAGGTATCAGCATCACTTCTGCTACAAGAGCTCCCTTTAGCCAGTTAAATGCCACATAAATCTTCCCAGCAGTGACCTACTGTCCTTTGCTCAGCCATATGTAGTATACATGACTCCACAACACACATGGACATTATATTAATTTAATTTTCCCTTACTTCACTTCCTTTATATCATAGTAACACTAATTATTATATTTAACCTTGCCTTCACACAAGTTATCCCTAAACACAACAAACTATCTCAAAATGGCAGGTGTTTATTTTCCTTCTACTTACTAAAAACTCTTTACATTCCTTCGTTAACATGTTACAAGCTTTTTTGTACATCACCCTAACTGCAAAATGTTCAGCAACTGCCTTTATCAAAGGTAAATTACTCTTGTGTTCACTAACAGAAGTTTAGGTTTAAGAAGGATGAAAAGGAGATCCCTCAGCTCCAAACTCCTTCTAAATATATTCAATATGCTTCATGTTACTGTATATGAGATGTCACATACACAAATATATTTCCTGAAAATTACGGTTCAGTAAAATTATTTGCCATAAGGCCTTGGCATCTCAGAATGGTTTACAGCAGTCATCTGACATAACAAAAAATTAACTTCCAAATTCCTCATCACATCCAGAATTTAAGAACTGTGTGGAAAATCTGTATTTAATATAGTCATTACATCAGGCTACAAAAGGAAAAAGTAGAAGTCATCAACCATGTGTACAGAGAGAAGCACACTGACAGTCCCAGTTTTACTGGAAGGTTGAAGTTTCAGATTCAGAAGTTTAACATCAGAGGTTTCTGGCAGGGGAGAAACAAACACATTTGTATTGCTGGATTTCTCCCTCTTTTCTTTGTTACACTCTTATCCCGGGATTATTTATGTGTAAGGGACTTCACTCTGCTCACCACCCTTACCAGCTGCTGCTTTTCAGGTCCCTTAAAAATATACCCATCAACAGAGATTTTCCAACTCCTCAGAAATGTGCTCATGACGGAGGATGGAATGATTATTTGTAAGGAAACCCTGATACCCCACGAGGAAAGTTACCCTAAAGCAATTTCAACTGGTTCCTGATTTTACACTTATTTCTCTGCCTGGCTAAAGCATCACAGTGGTTGGCTTAAAAGTTTCATATGCAAAAATGCTTCTAAATTGCTCAGCAGTGGTGAGACAACTGCTGTTCTTCTTCCTTAAAAAAAGTGACACTTCTCTATTGCTCTCTACTTCCCAGATGTTTTCTCCCATTAATGATCATAAGAGGATTCCATGTTATTTTGTATTTTTATGATCATGTCTGTTGCTCACCTAAACTAAAATCCTGCTCCAGGGACGTGTTCAATCAAGCTGCTGCAGTTGCAATGTTGCTCATCCTTAATTGAGTAGGACTAAAAATGACTTCCCAGGGAGCCCTAAAGGGTAATAAACATTGCACTGATGGTGTGCACACTGGCATTGCCAAAAATCTCACTTGCAGTAGCATTGCAGGAAACAAAAGTGTCCCAGCTATACTCCCTGGAAGAGTCAAATATTTCCAGGGTTGCATCTGTCTTGCCATCCTCAAATGTTGAATGTGTCCTTCAATTTTTGGAGTTTTTTTGGGGGAGCAAAACCCTTGAGGCTTTAATTCAAATATTACATTTTCTTACACTGGTGCATTGTCTATGCTTTGATGTGTAGAAAGAGTCTTTTTTCCTCTTTCACTCTTTCAAAAGAGAGAATGGGCTGGTTCCCCAGGAAAGCCAAGAAAACAATTTCCTGCATATAAGGTATTTTGATAACTTTAAGGAGGTTTTCTTTCAGCTGGGAGATTTTAACAACAATGTCACTGCTAAGGTGGGCGAAATAACCTTGTGGGCAGTGGACATTATCCAATTTTATGTGACTGCTCAGTGGTTTGTGCTGCCAACAGAGTTACAACTTCCATGAAAAATGGTCTTAATTTTTCCAGGTACAGGTGTGGGTTGTAGATGACTGAGTTCTACCCTTCACTATGAATCACAGCACCTACTGCTCTGCTTGACTGTGGGCAGACATAGACAGATGCTAACACACCTTCACACACAGAGATACAAATCTGGATTTCTCAAGACAGCTCCAGATATCACAGCCTTGGCAGTGGTTCTACACCCCTATGAAAAGCTTTGAAGATTTTCTTCTCATGCAACATTCTAAAACCATTTTTCTTGGGCAACGTGCCAGGCAGAAAATTATTTAATCACAGTCCCTAAAAGGAGCACTTACCATAACAGCTCTCAAAATATAAAGGATATTTCTTAATTTATCAATATTTAAAGAGAGCAACACAAGAGTCACAAATTTGGTGGGTTTTAAGAACAGAAAGACTATATATATCCTTTTCCCACAGTCTACATATCCATGGAAAAATGTAACTGTGATTAATTAATTTAGCTCTCAAGACAAAGCTGGTGTAGCATCTATTATTAGTGAATTTGTCTCTGAAAAGAGCAGCATTAGAGAATGAGTTCCTTCTGCACAGAGCAAGTCCCACTCAGCGAGCCTAACTCTAATTTCACTACAGGGCTTAAATATATTCTCCTTCTCCCAAGCAATTTCCATTACTGCTTTTGATT
The DNA here is from genome assembly GCA_013397315.1 of Donacobius atricapilla. Classification (NCBI taxonomy): domain Eukaryota; kingdom Metazoa; phylum Chordata; class Aves; order Passeriformes; family Mimidae; genus Donacobius; species Donacobius atricapilla. Next base: position 17,649 of record WBMY01001911.1, on the reverse strand, counting down.
TCCTTTCTTATTTTAATGCCTAATTTGTTCCAACAAGAAGTTAAACTTCTAACAATAGGAAATTTGTTTTCCTGCCTTACTGGGGCTTGATTCTTTCCTGTATTATGAGTTGGGTAATTGGTTGTACCTGTTTATGCATTTGCTTTGCACAAGTGAAAATTAAAATTAAAAAAATCATATGTTCTAAATGTGTGTGTTTTCATGGCAGTGGGGAAAATTGGCTTATAGGTGAGACGGTAAAAAAAAAGGATCAGTTCTTTTTAAAGGTTAAAAACCACCAAACCACAGCCTTGACTACATCCCAAAGAAGAAATAATACTCTCACTAAAAATTGACCTGGAAAAATTAATATCCAAAAAACAATCACTAGGAGTAGTGACATATACTCATAAGTATTTGTATTGGTGATGCTTAATTTTCGAAACAGGCCCTAGGTAAGATTGAAAGCTGTGCAAGAGAAAATAAAAACAGTAGTAAAAGGCAATGAATACATTCTGTCTACCAGACCAAATTTCTGAAGTTCCTTTCTGCCTTCTCTTCTTAAAACCCAGCAAAGTGAAACATAAGGAAAGAAATGAAAGTTGCTTGAGTAAAAAATACATCTCTTTAAAATATGCAAATCCTGTCTGGAAGAAAAATAAAGAAAAGAGCAGAATGTCTGAAAAAATTAAATGAAAACTTAAACAGCATAAAAACACACTAAAGCCTTTAAGAGCAGCTTGCTGAAATTACAAATATGAGTCATAAAAAGTATTCCCAAAGATAACAGAAGGAAGATATCTGCCAGAGAATATGATGAGGGCAGAGATTAAGAAAAGATTAAAAGATCACTCAAGGAAGAATGGGTCAGAGTGGAAATATTGAGTGATGGATTTACAAGAATGTTCATGAGGCTAATTAGGGAGGTTCCCATGCCAGTTTCTGGTTTCAGGGGGAGCTCAGTCGCAGGCACCAGCTCCCATCAGTCAGTCCTGAGAGCAAACAAATCCGAGAGTCTGTTCAGCCTGGGTAGGAAGCAGAGTTTATAAGTGCAGCCTGGCTGGTTTACAGTCTGAGGGTTTTCAAGTATTTTTCTCTTTCCAAGTTCACTGCTACCCTCCATTCTCTCAAAGTATTTCCCCTTCCTACTATTTTACTCTTCAATGTTTTATGCCATTTTCTATCTTTTCATCACTCATTTCAAAAGACAAAGACTCTAATAATGATTTTTTTTTAACTCCGTGCAGCATGGAGTCAGAAATACCAAGAAAATGGACAAAGTAATTTCTCTTAAGAAGCTGAAGTTAAGCATATCCTGTGAAGTTAACAATTTATAGTCAGGGAGAACAGAAGTTGGAGCTGACTGACTGAGGCACAAGGAATGCCAGATCATCCTGAACAACTACAAACCATTGAGTCTCAAGGGCTGTTTTGTTACTCTTTCAGGAGAATGGAGGGATCTGAGCCTCAGCTGCTCTGCATCACTGCAGCCCCAATGGGACAGGAGGCAGCTCCAGCAGGCTCATCCCTGCAGGCATCCCCACACTTGACTTGCTGCCCCACCAGCCACCCATCCCACGGCCACTCGCAGTCCCTCAGCCAGCTGAGCCTGGACATGATGCTTGCCTGCTCGAGAGCAGGCCCACTGCCAGGACCTGCTTTTGGACCCCAGCAGCTTTTAGAGAAAGTGTTTGAGAGGAAAAGAGCCAGTAAGAAGCATACAAGTGAGAAACAAAACATGGTACGCTGCAGTAAATGCGCTGACACTGTTGGTGGGAGCAGTGAACAAAGACCAACCACCATATGTCTTCCAGGAGGTGATTTTGATCTTGCTTTTAGTAACATTTTAATCAAGAGGAGCTGAGATCTGATTTACTGCTTATGGTTGGTGAGGTCTTTTCTGAGCCTCCTTTGTGAGTCCTTAATTTGATTTGTCTGTATTGCTAAATGGAATGATTTGCCTGATTTACTTAATCACAAGGATGCTTCCTGGCATACACAAGCATGTGGTCTAATTTGAGAGCATGCAAGGCTGTAAAACAATCCTGGCTGTGGAGTGGGATCTCACCAGAAAAAGGAGTAAGCAGTCACTGCTTTAGGAAAAGTAAACAGAGCTATTATTCTGGGTTTCACTCAGTTTCCACAATGTGGACAGTAATATTAAGCTGACACTGCTATTAAAGGCAGTTGCAAAGGCATTTCCTGCAGGCTGTTTGCTAAAAATTCAATCTCCTAAGGCTTTTGATGGACATATGAAAATGATTCTGTTGACTCTGCTTTTAATATTCCAGTCTTAGAAATGAGTCACCTGGGTGTGAGCAGCTGGTGAGTGTGCAGACATCTGCATATGCCTTCACACCAAGCTGCCATGAGGGAGATCGATTTCTCCGGACCAGAGAGGAGAGCAATTCTCATCAGCCCCCTGTCTGTACTGCCTTTGCTCCAGTGGATGTTTGCTTGGTTTTTTAAAACACAAAATGAAAACCAGAAGGAGAGAGAAAGTCATGAGCTGGTTCTCAATTTTGAGCTTTCAGGTGGGATATACAAAAAATGACAAAGCATTTAATTAAGGTTATCATTTTTTCAACTTGGGCTGCCTCCACTACAGGAGCATATCACTGCATAAAGACCTGCAAACATACACAGGGACTCTGATGTTTACTTTTTTTTTTCTGAAATCCATCTCTTACGGGTTTCCAACCCACCCCATTTACATGTATTTTCATGGAAACAACTGGTTCCGTATTTTTCATTTTATTTTGGGGAAGAGGCCTTATTTATTTCTAGACTAATGGACTACATATTTCATAGCAATTTTTTTTCTACAATTAGTATGAAAACTTTCTTTTTGGCAACATTTTGCAAAGCTGTTTCATCAGATTTGCAGCATATTACTGAATCTTAGCAGCTTAAAGGTGATAAAAAAATCTATTGAGCTTCTGCCACAGTAAAAAACTAAAAGAATGGATAAATTGGCCTCCCACAGGTAACTCAAGTTTTCTTCTTTAACATGGTCCATGTGGCTGTTTTGTTTCACATTTTTCTGCACAAAGAGGCAATTTGCTTAAAATTTTTCATGTTCTCTAAAAAAATAGCACATGTATTGGCTTTTCATTTTGATGTGCTGAAAGCTACTATTGCATAAGAGATTTGGGGCAACAAGCTGCAGGCGAGAGGCACTTCATTTATATTTTAATTAGCTCATGCTAGCAGTTTTTTCAGAGGTTACTAAATTACTATTTGTCCACCTACATTATTAAAATTTGTGTCTTTCCATTTCAAGGACTCTTTATACCTCCTTAGAACTGTATATGTGCAATTGCACATAGTTTTTAAATAATGGTCTTAAATAATCCCAAGTGATGATTTTATAAATCTGTTGAGTGCCAATTTTAATTAAAGAACTTTAGGAATCTGATTCTGAGAAAAGTACTATTTTAGTCACAAAAAAAGCTCTGCAGAACTTGTCTAATTTCATAAATTTTCTTCATTTGTCGGCTTCTTAAATACGTTTTCAGCAATTGTGTTCTTCCCTCAAAATAAATTCTTAAATTGTCATGTTCTGTGAAACCCTCCCCACTGTTTTATTAATACCCTATTTCACATCACACTGATTATGTTAATAAGAATAAATATTTTTACATAAATACATACCTCTGGGGCTTTTTTTTTGCTACAGTGAGAATACATTAGAATCTTGAGAAATTTCTTATTTCTGGAAGAATCGATGTACTAAAGGAATGTGAAATCTTTGGAGCAAACTAATGGTATGGGTAGGTACTTCACTAACATATACGGATGTGTGCTGCACAGTCTCTCCCAATAAGACAATGAACTTGGAAAACCTGGAAATTCAGTCATTTGGCAAATGGTTTCTAATGCTTTGGGTTTTTCTTGGTATTGATTTTTTCCCGGTATTGATTTTTTTCCCATCCGTTTGCCAGTACAGAGACATAACCACCATGAAACTCCTCAACATCTGATTGTTGGTTTGCTCCCGGAGGATTTGTGCACCTTCCAGTGCCAGTATAGACCCTGCTGGCAGCTCCAGGAACAGAAGGAAGGATTCTGGTAGAAATGCATTTACTCTTCTGCAGCAGGACACTTATCAGGACTGACAGGCATGCAATGCTGAGGCTGCTCATGCTCCTCTCAATATACATTTTTCTATGAAAAGAAACTGGAGCATTAATGAGATATTAATGTTGTTAAGTGTGGGGATGAGCCTCCAGTGCTTTCACACTCAAGCAGTCAGATTCACTGAGCCTAAGGAGGTTGCCTCGGTCAGACTGAATCCTAGTAAAACTTCCCCTTCAAATTATTGTGTCCTTGCATTCTGATGCACATGGGGAAAAAGACTTTGTGAAGTTTTACCCTGATTTTATTGCCCAAAAGATCTCAGCAGTTTGGGAATTCTTTCCTGTTAGAGTTACGAAAGGGTTGCAAAGCCTGAGAATGTTTTCCTCTTACTTTGAAATTGGAGAGCATAGATTTATAGAACAACTTAGGCTGGAAAAGCCCTCTAAGATCCAGCTTTAAACCCAGCACTGCCGAGGCCACCACTTAACCGTGTCCCCAGGTGGTACATCTACACATCTCTTAAACCCCTTCTAGGAAGGTGGCACAGCCGCTTCTCTGGGGAGCCTCCTCCAGGGCTTGACTCCCTTCTCTGTGAAGAGTTTTTTCCTAATATCCAACCTCAACCTCCCCTGGCACATCTTGAGGTTGTTTCTCCTGTTGCTTGTCATCTGGGAAAAAAGAGCAACCCCCACTTGCATACAAACCCCCCAGGGAGCTGGTGAGAGTGAGAAGCTGCCCCCTGAGTATCCTTTTCTCAAGGCTCATCCTCCCCAACTCTCTCAGCTTCTCCTCATCAGACTTCTGTCCCAGACCCTTCCCCAGCTCCACTGCCCTTCTCTGGACCTGCTCTAGAACCTCAATGTCTTTCTTGGAGTGAGGAGTTCAAAACTGGACCTGGGATTCAAGGCGACCTCACCAGTGCCCAGTGCAGGGGGATGATCTCCTCCCTAGTCCTTTGCAATACAGAACTACAAGTCCTGAAACAGATGCTTTAACACATGAATAGTGTCCTAAATTAGAAATAATGGATTCCTGGTGAGCATCCTACCCCAGTGTACTCACAACTTGGACTTCATTACCCCAGAGTCACTGATCTTGATTGTAGCTGCACAACAGCCATAAGCCAGAAAAAGGTCTTATGTTGGTGGCTGAGCCACTGAAAATGAGGGGTTTCAATGACTAATTTATATTAGAAAGGGAGACAATGCTCTTTTTGTCATGTAAATGACTTAGAGAAATACTGCAAATGCATTGGACATTTACAAACTCATTGTGATAATGGAAATCTCAAATAACTTGTAAGAGAGTTCCACAAGCTCTACTCTTACATTTGGCATGATGATAAACTTCATAACAATTTGTGGATTGTTTCTCTTTTCCTTTTTCATTAAATTCATCATGTATAGATGCAGCACCAAACCATTAAGATGGAATGCAGTTTAAATTATTTTACAGAAAAACAAAACTTCTTGATTTATACCTTTTATCATTGTAGCAGAACTAGATGTACTGGATTCTTAAACCAGCCTCTAGAACTCTGCCTCTAAAATAGATGGCTCAATTAAAAGACTTACCTTTCTTACAAAAAATGAGTCTCCATTTTTTGAATCATCTAATTTTTATTCCTGCTGCAAACTAGAGATTCTAAGCAATCACAGTGTGCAACACAGAAACTTAAGCTTCTGCTGTAATATGCAATGTTCAGTTCCAAGCATTTATTAATTGGAGAATGACAGCGATCTGAATCTATGCATAGCTAACACATCTGGCAGTCTCTGCCAGTCTTTCTCCCCCACCTCTCAAACAGCAACCCAAGACTTGATCAAGCATGTAAACTACACAATAGCCTGAACACTCTCAGCCCAAGGAAAAAGGCGCAGTGGTGAGTTACCTTAAATTCAGTTTCAATGTTGGCTAGCCTGGCCAATTCATTGCTAAGCTCTAGAGCGGTAAGGACAGGGTCTTCACTGGACAGAGACAAATAAGCAGCACTGGCTAATCCTTTGTAGGCATTCATTCTTGAGCGAGAGTGACTAAAGGAGTCTTTCCTCTGCTTTTCCATACATTCATTGCACTTGCAAAAATAGTCATGTGGCCTTTCAATCCGTGCGCCTTTTAGAAGTAAGATGTGAACAATTTCATACTCCTGGCAGTGGGCAGCAAGTATGATGGGGGTAATGTCATGGGAGAACCGAGTTCCATCTTCATCGTAAGCATAGAAATCATCATCCCTCAGTTCCTGCTCGAGAGGGCTGAGTGTGAGACGCTGTCCTTGTGCGAAGGCTGGGTGGTTCAATATTGCTTCCACAATGCGCACGTATCCTTTACTGATGGCTAACAAAAGCGCATCCCCAACTCGAGCGAGGTTCTCCTTCTTGAGGAGCAGCTCTGTCACTTCCAGGTGCTCATTCCCCACCGCTAACTGGAGGGCGTTTTGTCCCATGTAATCGACACAATTGAAGTTCAAGGTTTTGGATTCCTCCAGCATTTTTCGCACGACAGGAATGTTGCCATACTCTGCAGAATCGAGAAAATGCTCCTCCTCTGCAGTGAGGCTGGTGCCTTTCTCGTTGAACATGTAGGCAGGGCCCCGGATGGCCTGGCGCCGGCCCTTCTCCCGAAGGGTGGCGTGCCTCCGATGCATGTCTTTAGAATTGCCGTGTCTCAACCTGCAGAAAGCCAGAAAGGAACGTCGGTTATATCCTAGCAGAGGCATCATTTCACAGAACCTGAAATAAGGTTGGAAATGTGTCATTATGGGCAGATCTGGCTGGCTTTCTGTGGCCTGAGCCAAATACTTAAAATCATTTAGGACACACGTGGTATAGAGATTAGCTTCTGAACAAAAGACAAGCTCTCCTGTGATTTGTTCACCCTGCAACAAGGATGCTCAGCACATTCTCAACTTGATAAATAGAAAAAGAAATGCACATACACATAGTTTTCTATTTGTATTATTTAGAACATCTTTACATCATATTTAGGATTAATATACACAAGAAAATATTTCTCTCAACTACTCTTCTTAAATTTTGTCCTTGAGGGCAGAAGCCCTAAAGAAAGTTAGCAGGACTCTCCCTTTTCAATAGACCTTGGATCAGGCCAATAAACTAGGATCCATAAAGTTGAAAACCATGTTTATAATTTTAAACACATGGTAACAAGGATAATTATAGTGCATATTCTGCTACGATTCAGCTGGTACAAGTAAACCACCTATTCATTCCCTGCTTTTTGTCAAGGTACATAATACCATTTTTCTGCTTTCTGATCTAGGGCAGTTTAATAATGAACTAACTTCTTACTAAAATACAGTTGGTGGTTACTCCAAATACAAGTACCCAAGTACAGAGCAGAGTTTAGAAAAACACAGGAATAACTCCTGATATAATGTCACGTGAGTCCCCAGGAAGCATCTTATAGAGAGCTACTGCAGAAAGACAAGACACAGCCCTCTCACCACAAATAGAGGACAGGAAAAAAAGGATCATAAATTTCCCCACTGATTATGGGGCTGAAATGTCCTTCAGTTGGAGCTGGTGAGATGAAGACAAACTATTCTTATTCCACCTTCTCTGGAAGTCCCAAAGAAAGCTATGCTATGTGCAGTTGGTCTCATGGAGAAGAAAATGCACCATTGTATGAAAAAAAATGGAAATCCTAGATGTATCTGCCCTTAAAACATTTACATTTTGCATTCAGAGCTGTCTCAATGTTGCTCTTTCAAAAAATTCTATTGCAGCAGCATTTCAACATATTTATAGCACCTTTTAGAGTCTAAGCATGTGGAGTTAATTGCCATCCAAAGCCCACAGAATGTACAGCCTAGGTAAAAAAGTAAAACCAGTGCCTCTTTCACAGACAGCCTTTGCACTCAGCGCAATAGCAAGTCCTAAATCACTTGGGTAAAATCTTCAGCAGGCTCTGAGCTGCAGTGGACAGACGTAAGAAATAAGCAGGTGTTAATGCTCAGTGGGTGGCAAAGGTTCATCCTTCCACACTCCATCTGTTCTCCAAGTCGGTTATGACCTTCAGTCAATGGGAAGTTCATGTGTTGCTCTGAAAAATACTACAGAAGTTGGAAAGTGCTGCAGTGAGTGACGAGAGGGAAGTGTGCCAGGAGGCAAAGTGGAGTAGGTACATTGCCTTCAAGAATAGGTAATAAAGGAGTAAAGGAACCAGCAAGAACCCTGTAAAACACAGGCTTATCAGAAACTCAAAATACCTAAAGATCCAGGGCACCAAAATTCTCAAGGTAGCTGTTTTTATGGAACTAATACATACGTATCTATCTATAATTTTAATTCATCACTTTTGTGTTCATCTGGACTGAAGAGTTTCAAACAATTTTTACAGCAATTTTTTAAAAGTTACATTAAAATCTAAATAAATCCTAAGAAATCAATTTTGGGACCACACAAGTTTGAAACAGAAGTTCATAATCAAGAACCTCTCCCCCTAAGCTTTGATGCAGCACTGTAACAGCTTAATAAAAACTAGTAGGAACTAAACATATCATCCCAGCCTCCACTGGGCAATAAAGTGCTCTATGAATCTTAAAACTATTTCCTTCCAGCATGGTTTGAAGTTGAGGAAGTGCACAGAGATGAGGGATACAAGAATAATGAAGGAGATATGGTAAAATGAATTAATTCCCTAGACTGCATGAAGTTTACTATAAGAGAAAACAATAACAGCAAAATAAATAAAGAATGTAATTAAAATATCTGACAGGGAAATAGAGCTCGCTAAAGCTGAAAAATGCCTGGGGTAAAACTGGGGGCTCTTTGAAGTCAACATTATAAGTTTCATTGATTTAAGTGGAGTCCAAATTTTGGAAATATATATGCATACACACATATATTTTCCTCAGGAATTGGCTTTCATCTCCAAAGCAGTTCCAGCAAGGCCAGGTCAAGTAGCACGTGGTTAAAATGAAGTGATTAACCATATGCACAAATGCTTTTCTAAACTAGAGCTCCCGTCCTTAGCTATTCATGATGGCATTTACGCTTTAAACACATAGTAAAACCTTGCTAAGTTCAAGCCAGGACTACACATGCAAATAAACACTTCTGAACTGTGGCTTTGTTAAGTGGGGAGTTACAGAACCAGAAAGCACTTTAAAAATTTACAGCCTTGGGAGTTCCTGAGTGTTGAATTAAATCTCTTAAAATGTTAAGCAACTTGAAAGGACAAGCTGGTGAGGACTTAAACCATCATTGCTGGGATCAAGTGGAAACCAGTCCAGCTCAGGTAGGTGCTCAGTATTCACCCATGAGTGCAGCAGGATTGCACATGCCTGAATATTTTAGGACAGTTAATTTTATTAGCTGCTTTAAGCTAGAGGAATTACACTGGGCTTTTTTGATATTTAAAACCCATGTATGGTAAGACATTTGGCAACCTTATATTTGTTGTTATACTAAAGTGTCAGTACTGGAAGCATCTCAGAAATATCTATGATTTCCAACAGTGAGGAATCTATTAGATACTTTTCCTGATGTAGACGTAGAGTTCTTGATATTTCACTTTTTATTGTTAGGAAAGCTTTTCTCTTCAGGTATGTTATTACCTCAAAAGGACAACCCAGATAGATGGGACAGATAACCTTATAATCACACCCAAAGTAAACATAAGCCCACATAAAATATTACTGTTGGCCTCGTTAAGATTTTCACCTGAAAAAGAGGCTAGAGTTTGGCCTAGAGCTAATTCACACCTGTTTGTTGTATATGTAATAACATGCCAGAAAAAAAGGACCTTCATTTCACTTTCCTCAGTTCAGAGAGAACACTGCTTTCATACATGGTTTCTAACAACAGAAATTGCATCAGAAAAAGAGGAAACGAGAAAGAACACCTGCTCTTCAAAGAGATAACAATTATCCGATATTTATCTTGCTATAAATGTTCTGCAGGGATGTCCTTACAGCACAGAGCTGATCTCCATTCCCTGCAGGTAAGGGCAAGAGCACCATCATTCAGAGGGCTTCACCTCAGATGAATTATGACCCCTCTTGCCCCCTTGCTCATCAGCAGAGAAGATCAATATCTCAGTTATCACATTTTATCATCTTTATAGAGAAGTAGAGATGAATAAAAAATTATACTTTTAACTTCGAATAATTTCATTAGACGTACTCAGCCGTCAAACCCCCTTCTGAAACAAAGTTGTAATTATGCTTGACCTGAGCACTGAATCATGACAAGAGAAGCAGTAGTGCAATGAGCAATGCATGCAGTAGATGAAGCTCTTGGAAACTGAACCCTACTGCAATGTCACAACTGTACTCGACACCTTGTTCTACTCTACTTTTCAGTTATGTGCAGGCAGATTTAGAACTAATCATATTTGCTGAGAGTGTGTAATGTGCTGGCTTAATAAAAGTAATTGTGACTTGATTGCATTTATCTTACCATTTTTCTTCAAAGGTGCTTTGGATTGAAATGATTCTGTATTTGCATACTTTATTGAGATAGCTAGTGATCAAAGTCATCAAGCTCTGCAGTTAAATACTGTGTTTTTCTAGGAAAGGATGCCAATGCATGCAGTGCTCTTGGAGACAAAATGGTCCAGGAAAAGGAAATTAAAAATTTCAGGGCCTGAGTACTGCTTGCAGCAAAGCACATCCAGCTTTCCATGGCTGAGGGAGCCACAAGATGCCTGGACTCCTGTGGGGAGTGGAGAAGAATAGCTCTTTCTGAAAGGTGATTTAGCTAATAACAAATCTTCCTCTGGGAGCATTTCAGTTTCTAATTAAAGTGACTAAGAGCAGGTCCTTGCAATTGGCTCTGGCAGTGCTGAGACACTCAGTGTCTGAGAGGGGAACATGGCATAACATGAGATTTGTTCTTAGTGTGGTGGCATTAGACACATACTGAAGCTGAAACTCTCCTCTTTTTTTTTCCACAACCAGGCTCTCTTAACTGATCTGAGTACTGACATGTAGGACAGGGTGGACATAAGAAAGAACTTGAGCTGCTTCCCATTGAGCTCATTCCAGCAAATGGTCTCTCCTTGACCTTCCTTTCCACAGTGCTCTAGACTCTGCCACTCAAGACCTTCTGCTGCCTCTCTGGTCCCACACAAAAACTCATGGAAGGGTAGGGCTAGCACCTGGAGCTGGGGCTTGGAGAAAATGCTCAAAGATACAAGTGCCTTAAAAGGCTGAGTTGGAGTTTTCACACATGGCTTTGAACCAGAGCTTTAAAAGCATGTAGGAGAGGCTGAATACTACCTGCTTGAGGTTTTAAAACATCTGAAGTCTATAAAAGGTATCGAAATCAATCGATATTAGGAACTGCAGCAATTCTGGAATTCTCGGGTGATGCCAACCTTTACTTGTCTTTAAGCCTAAGAATTGAGCAGGACATTTACAAAGGCAGCTTTGGGAACATAAAGTCTCTAACTACACTTTGGGTTTGCTTTCACTGAGTGGGGAGAGATTGGCAGGAGTCTCCCTGTGCCCTTTCAATGACCCTCTTTGTCCAGAAACTACAGAAGAGATTTTGGATATGTAACCATTACTATGCTCTATAAGCTCTACAAGCACCCATCAGAGCAGGCTTTGATGAGACGTTGACTCTGCCTCTTTGAAAAGAAAATTTCTGTTTCTGAAAGCCATTTTGAAAGCACTGCCCTTAGTCCCTGCAGAGCCTCAGAAACTGTCAAATTGACACTTTACTTATTATTTTTCTTTCTACTTACATCAATACTTCTGAAAAGAATCAAGGCACATAAAGGCTGCAGACTCCCTGAGGCCTCTTTGGAATTGACACAGCTCTTATATATCAAAGGACCATTTTTCTCCGTTAACCCTTGGTTCCACACAGAAAACCTGATCAGCCAAGACATGCTATAAACATGAACAAAAAAGAAGTAAATTGGGTTCTAAAAGCAAACACAAACTTATATAGAAATCAATCAATTAAAAAAATAATTCAAATTGTTCAGAGTAAAAATAGTAGGATGTTGAATGTTTTAATTAAAAATCGCAACTTATTTTGAAGTATATTCCAGACTTCAGGCAAGGAGCACAGACTGAATGCAAATGCATACATTTATTATCCTATATACAATAGGCTACTCTGGCATTCCAAATGCTGCACAGGCTCATATTACCAGAGTCCTCTGATACCCCCATTTTCTCCTGCAAAATATCTTAATCAGCCTTCTAAGTCTTACCTAAAGTCAAGCTTTTTTCCTGTAAGACAAGACTTTTAAGTATCCTTTTACACATATTGCTGATTTACTATGTAAACAGACTCGGTATAATTTGGGATGGCTGCCTTGATTGACAGTGGCTTATTCTGAAGTTTTCTATGCTTTGAAAAGCTGAAGTGCTGCTTCATTTATTCTTGGATTGTGACCAATGTTGAAAACCCCAATTCAATACTGTCAGCAATGTGGTCATTCTCCTACATGAAAAGTTGAGTACATGAGTAGGATGTATTATTAGATTTTTTATTAATAGATTTTTAGATGTAATTAATAGAAATTTTTAGCCTATGCAGGCAGATACTCATTCATTTGCAGAGTAGTCCTACAAACCAGATGTGGGAAGTAATATCCTCTCCCCATCATTCCCACTGCTCATACAGATGAAAGAAAAATTAGGAAAGAGGTCTCTCTCCTTGTGGAATTACAGTAGCAGTCAGCAAAACCCCACCTCTTCAAATCTTTTTAGGGAATGGCAGCATGAGAATGTTCAGGAAGACAAACCAGGCCTCTGGTGCCATTAAAAAATGCTGATCAACAGCACACACAAACACTTAATATCTTCATGACATGAAGCGTAAGGTCTGAGGACAATTGCCTAGAAGCATTTAGGACAGACCAGCAAATCTTTAACAGTATCTACATTTTTAAATCCTCCCTGATCTCTGTTAGAAGGGAGATAGCTCTGTCTTGTGGTTTGGAAAAAAAAAAAAAAAAAGGGAAAGAAATGGAATTTGGCTTTCTACCAGCTATCTTGCAGAAAAAAATACATCCACTACTTTTCAGCTGTCTCACCCTTCTCTTTCTTGTAGACTAATCATCAGCATTTTCTTTCCCATCCCATAGAAATGCCATACAAGTCTTTCACAGCAGAAGAGAATGACAAATAATCTCCTATGTTCTTTTATTAAAATCTTCTTGTGGTATAAAATAAATACTAGGTTACTCTTTTTTCCCCCTTCCTTCCTTGTTTCACCTTAATCTCTGGTTATGAAGTTGACTAATTATTGCAAATTTATCACAGAACGCATGAGATAGATGTACCTAAATTAAGGCTATTTTTACATTCTCTGCTATTGTTCGTTCATTAATATGTTTGACCACCAAATGAACTGTCACAAGAAGAATGAGCTCTACTTTTACTCTTTTTTTTTTTTTTTTTTAAGTCTGGCTTTAGGAACTAGGAATAATTCACCCTTACTGTTGAAGTGCTTCAAAACTCAGGCTTGGATCATACTAGAGAACACAACAGAGAAATACCTGTTCATTCATAAATTTTTACTAGTGATGAGAGCAACGGAAAATCTCTAATTGTTCAAGCAGGGGGCAGTGTAACGCTGATTTTCAACAAGCAGAACTATTAAAAGGAGAAAGAACAGATTTGAAAAGAACTAGTGATCTCTGTTCTGGCTGTATTTCCTTTTCCCCTACTGATACGCCCTGTTCAATGCTCACTTCGTAGTTATCTCAAGACAGGAAACAACGTGGAGAGAAGGACTCCTGACAACCATTAGACCTTGCAAGCTGCAACAGGCATGATACAGTGTCCCCTTTCACTTTTTTTTTTCTTTTTTAATTGTTGTTACTGTTATTATTATTTCACCTTGCCCACACTACTTTCATGAAAAACAAACCCTTAATCATTTCACCCCGCTACTAAAGGAGACAACACTGTGGCTCCAAACCATGTGGCTGGTAACAAACAATAAGCCCTCTGCGTTACCCTGAAACCAAGCCCAGACTCCAAGGGTAAAAAGCCACACCACTCTCACGCGCAGCCAGCCCGCCTCACTCTCACCAGCCCGTCCTCGGGCTTGCGGGGACCGTGTCGCCCCGAGGCGGCTCCAACCCCACACAACTTCCCAGTTCCTAGGAAAGGAGCGGCATTAGAGCCAGGGCGCTTCCCAGAGGAGCCGAGGGGAGAGGGGCACGGGCAGGGGCACCATCCCCGGGTCAGCATCTTACATGTGCGCGTCGGGGCTGGCTCCGCTTCAGTGCNCCGGTGCTGTCCCCGGTGCCGGCTCGCTCAGCGCGGCCGGGCGGCCCGGGCTCTGTCCGCGGTGCTGCCGCCGCCGGCGCGGCCGAGGAGGCGTCTCATCGTTATCCCCTCGGCGCTGCCGGGGCAGAGCTCCCCGGGAGCTCCCGGGGTTCGCTTCCTGCAGGAAGAGCCGGCTGCCAGGTCGGCATGAGAGTTGCGCTGCCCTCCCCGTCTTCCCTCCCCCTCGTCCCACGCCGCTGTCCTGCCGTAGGTGCGGATTCGATGCTGTTTTGGGCGCGCCCCCTCCCAGCCGGAGGTGGGCGAGTAGCCCGGAGCCCTCCCAGGGGCTGCCCCGGAGCAGGCGTGGCGAGAGAGCCTTCCCGGAGAGGGCAGGGCTGTCTGCCGGCTGCCCAGCGGCGGGGGCTCCGTCGGGGGCTTTCCCCCTCGCACGCCGCACTGCTGCCTCAGCCGCTGTGCCGCCCCGCTGCGGGGAGTGGTTGGAGCCGCTTCTCCCCATCTGCCATGCCCAGCTGGAGATTGTTTGATCCCTTACCTAGGAGATACTGTCTTTTAGGAAGTAGCAGAGAGGGGCTGTGTGTGTGCGAGTGCTAGGAGGGGAGGGAAAGGGAGAGTAAAACCATAATGCAAAATAATCAGTCAATTCAATCAATCCCCTCCCTTGCGTGGCAGAGGAGAGCTGCCAGAACTCAAGCTGCATCCAGGAGCACTGGGGCATCATTCTGCACCCCATTCCGAGTGGTAAGAGCAGGTGTTCTTCCCCCAGTCGCCCCCCAGAACGCTCCCCTGCCTCCCACACAGCTCCATTCGCACAGGGTTCTCCAAGTCCATGACCTTCCATGTCCTTGCCCACTGGTGCAACTCCCCTGCCCAGCTGCCTTGCCTCACCTGAGGCAGGGATCCCCACCTCATCATGCCCCCCGCTGCAGTTACCAAATAATGCCACCCCACCTCACATGCTGTCTCTGGGAGTTCAAGCCTGGAGGAACCCCTCTGCCTGGAGAGGCGATGGCGGGAGGCAGTGCGGGGCTCTCCAAACAGCACACACGGGAGGATGGCACAATGATGATTTGCCCCAGGTTCTTCTGCCACCCCCTCACGGCACTGCATGAAGTGAGAACACTGATTAGGAAGAGATTTTTCACCATCTTTCAGTCTCAGATCTGTGTAATCAGCTGAGGATGTTATTTGATTGAAACACCTGAGGGCACTGACTGTTTTGGCAAGGACCACAGAGAGCTTGGTGTGGCTTCTGCCGTGGCACTAGAAAAGCATCCCAGACGATGTCTTTAGAAACCTTTAAAAGTGGCTGATGCAGGACTTGGATCTCACGTCTCTGGGCAGTGAAGTTAGTTTCACCAGCCTGTGCTGTACTTACAACTGTGAGGAGGGGAAATCTTTTCCTACTGAGAGGTTTCGTCTTGAATAAGGGGAGAGAGTATCAACCTTAATGATCATGGGCAGCAGCCAGAACTGCAGGATTCACTGCACTCTGTTTTGACACTGTCAGCACCTCCTGTTCTGTAAAATGCACCCATTGCTTTGGTCTTGCCCCATTTAGGGCTTCTTGAAGTTCCTTATAAATTAATGAGGGCTTGTATTAGCAAACATATGAGAAGGATGTGGATGTTACCAGGCTCATGGGAGAACAGCATTGTGTGGGAAGAGACAACCTGTGTAGATTGGGAAATAAAATGAAAGAAAACAAAAGAAAGACTCCACAGCTACATACTCACTTATGCTGTTGAGATAATTTTGAAATTATATGATGCTGCAAAGACACAAATCTCTGCTTTAGGTAGCAAACACAGCTTGGGGTAAGATCTTTGCCTCTCTTGCTTTTGGACAGTTCTTTCCATATTAAAAAATAATAATAATAAAAAAAAATAGCCTTCACAGTATCTTAGTACTTGTCTGGGTGCTGTTTTTTTGCTGGGGTAGAGTTAATTTTCTTCCCAGTAGATAGTATGAGGCTGTGTTTTGTGTTTGTGCTGGAAACTGTTGATAATTTGGGGATGTTTTTGTTACTGCTGAGCAGTGCATACAGAGTCCAGGCCTTTGCAGCTTCCCGCTGTGCTCCCCCAGTGAGGGGAGCATAAGGAACTGGGAAGGGGCACATTCAGGACAGGTGACCCCAGCTGACCCAAGGGACATTCCGTACCGTATGACACCATTCTCAGCGTATAAAGCTGGGAGAAGAAGGAGGAAGGGGGGGTGTTTGGAGTGGAGTTTGTCTTCCCAAGTCAGTGTAATGTAGGATGGAGCTCTGCTTTCCTGGAGATGGCTGAGCAGCTACCTGCCCACGGGAAGTGGTGATTAAATCCCCTTTTCTAGGGGTTGTTTGCATGTGTGGTTCTTGCTTTACCGGTTAAACCATCTTTATCTGCATCCATGAGTTTCCTCTCTTTTACCCTCCTCATTCTCTCCCCCATCCCACTGGAGGAGAGTGAATGAGCAGCAGTGGGGCTGAGTTGTCACCCAGGGTAAAACACTGGCAGTGAAACTCTTTCTCCTTCAGCTTTCCTTTTTCTGTCATTGACTTATCTGTCACCATAACAAACAAATTAACAATCAAATGTGTTTACAGGCTCTTACATTAAAGTATTCCTTTATATTTCATTTCTAAGGCTTGAGAATACTTGCAAAAAGTCAAATTTTTCACTTTTTGGGGTTTTCAAGTGGGTAGATGGGAAATAAGGGTTAGACAAAACCAGCCTTTTTTTTTTTTTCACCTATCTTATTCATACACAGTTTTCCCAGGTAATCTGAAAAATATTAATTTTGGAATTGAACACGGAATTGATTTGACAAGATACGTAACCTTTTTCCCACATATATCCTGGAAAATACTGAGGTATGGGATCGATGTACTGCATTTCTGTTCCATGTGTCTGTGCAGTTGCAATTACATCTTCTGAACCTTTTGAGTTGTAACTTCAGTGGAAAACATTCACCATTTATGGTTTTGTGTTCATATCTTTTTTGCCCCTTTATTTAAAAAAACCCAAAACCCAACCAT
>WBMY01001909.1:55239-66149 GCA_013397315.1 Donacobius atricapilla | reverse complement strand
ATGGGGGGGGTCCCGAGCCCGCAGCGCTGCCGCTCGGCCCCGCTGGGGCTGGACGGGGCGGCGGAGGAGCCACTCCCGCCTCCGCCGCTGCCCCGAGCAGCGCACCGGGGCGGCTGAGGCTCCTCGGCGGCACCGGGAGCATCCCCCGGGGTCGGGGCTTTGGCCCCCGCTGTCCCGGGGCTGGCAGCACCGGGCGGAGGGTCACGATCCCGCGGAGCAAAGGGAGACCCTCACACCCCGAGTTTCCCCGACGGCGACCGCGACCTTGCCCCGCGCAGGCCCCCCGAGCTGTCACTTGTCCCCGCCGCGCCCCGGGCCAGCCCTGCCCCAGCCCGGCCCGCTGGGCAGCCGGTGCCCGGCACCTCCCCGGGCCCTTCCCGGAGCCCTTCGGGGCTCTCCCGTCCCGTCCAGGCTCCCGCGGGGGGCTTGAGCCTCCAGCGGCTAAATCACATCTGTCCCCTCTGCCGTGCGCCGGGCAGGGCGGTGATGAGGATGAAAGAGGATGTGTGGGGAGTGAGGGGCTTTGTGCGAGGGCGGCAGGAGGGGAGGGGAGCGCGGCTCAGCACCGGGGGAGCCCCCGGCGCCCCCACACCCAGCCCTGCCCGGCCCCGGCGCCCCAGGACGCGTCGATCCCGCCCGGTGATGGCACACAGAGACCGGGGGACCTCAGCGATGTGTCTGAAGTCCATGAAGGAAAACCACTATTTCCTAGAGAAACCCGCCCCGGCTGTCACGGCGCTCAGCAGCGAGCCGGTGCCTGATTCAAAGCAGCTGTGCCAAAGCCAGCCCTGCTCTCCCAGGCCGGCATCCAGCACGGCACAGGCAGCAGGCCCCCGGCGCTGCCTCGGGGATTCCAAAAGGCAGCAGTGGGTTTGGGTGCCAGGGTCACCTCTCACTTCCACTCCTAGAAAGTGCCGAGCCATCAGGCCGCGGCTGGAGAACCCAGAGCAGGGTTTGAGCGAGCCTG
The DNA here is from genome assembly GCA_013397315.1 of Donacobius atricapilla. NCBI lineage: Eukaryota > Metazoa > Chordata > Aves > Passeriformes > Mimidae > Donacobius > Donacobius atricapilla. The sequence goes on along the minus strand of WBMY01001909.1, from coordinate 65,182 downwards.
ATGGAGAGCCAGGCACGTACAGCAGCGTCTCCTGCGTCGTTTGTGCCTCCATCAGTGCCCTGGCACCTTGGGCAGGTATTGCCGGCCTTGCCTGTGACACTTCTCGCCTTGCAGGACCCCGTCTTGGACGGCCTGAAAATCTCCTCCCTTTTAATTTGTCACAGACAGTCCCTGTCTGGAGGCCTGCTGCACTGACCTCCTAAACCTCAAGTCCCTTTCACGGTTATGTACATGGCCCTAAAACGCAGCGGCCTCACTCTGTTCCACCCTCTGGAGACCTCAGCAAGGGCTTTGTCCTGAAATGGGCGGCTTTGTGACCGGCTTCAATGAGTCAAGAGCTCTTGTGTTCCTAAGCATTAAAGAGGATTTAAAGGGGGTTTTTTTATACACATATAGGATTAAGTGAACCTCTAGTTCAGTGTCAGATCTTTCTCGTTTTTGGAAGAGTTCAGTCTCAATCAGACATCTCATATTGTCCACCTTGTCTCGAATGATTCCCTCATCATCCTTGCTTTGTATTGTTTATAATAATAATAATAATAATAATAATAATAATAATAATTTCACATGATTGCCCTGATTCTTATGCGTAGCTGTGAGATCACACTCCTCAGGTGAGCAGCCACGCAAACGAATCTCAAAAAAAAAAAAATCACACCAGAGCAATAACACACCTCCTAATTCTGTTCCTAGGTATTCTGGAAATCACCGCTGTGGACGTTGGAATCGTTGCCATCAAGGGCCTGTTCTCCGGCAGATACCTGGCCATGAACAAGAGGGGCAGACTTTATGCGTCAGTAAGTTTTACTGAAGCCTGGCGCGTGCCTGTCATCTCCTTTGGGGGGTCGGGAACAGGGATTTCCACTAGTGGGGAGCACTGATTTCTTATAAATCCACGTTTCCAGAGAAGAGTGATGTTAAAAGAGGATTTTTGCCTGGAATTCTTACAGGCAACCAATCAGTATATTCTTAAAAGCGGGCGGAAAAGCTGCGTTCTTCCTTTCTTACTGCCTGGACAGCCACAGGTACGTGGAATGTCAGAATTAGCCATATTTTATATGGATCTCGGATGCTGGCAAAGAGATGTCAGATAAAGAATGTCCACAAACAACTGAGCATTGATGCTACAGGAAAGCAGCCTCCTGGTGGGAATTTCTTTGCAGAGAGCTTTTGGTTGGGCAGTGGAAGAATTTGCAGGCACTAAAAGACAGGGCTATAGCAAGGAAAGCTAGAAAGAGACCGTGCAAGGAGCTGAAGGTGAAATAAACACCTTATTTTACTCCTTCGACCTATTTTTTTTTTTTTTCCTTGATCTGTGAGATAAAATCTGGGGTGTGCTGATATAAGTGGGAGCCTTGCCTTTTCAGCCCAGAAAGTATTTCCCCTGAGCGAATAAAATCCTCCAGCTTGGACTTCTTCACACTCAGGGACACACCAGGGCACGTTCGCCAGCGTGTACCACACACATTATCTCCCCGCTTGAATTTCTTCCACTGTCTTTGATTACATCCCAGCAATCTCGTGATCTCTCACTGCAGGGCAGCCGAACTGTTGTGTGCAGTTTCCCCAGGAATCCTGGGGCATGGGAGCAGGTTTGAAGAGGGGAAACACGGCTGAGGTGAAATTTGCCCCCTCCTAGAAGCCATTAGGTGTAATTCTGTTGACTTGGGCAGCAGGACGTACCCTTGAGCTATGCGATCTTTTCCTGGGAGAACCCAGCCTGGGTGACACAATCAAATCTGTCCCTCCCCAGTTTGACACGTTTAACTCCAGCTTTTCAGGGGTGTTCTGGCAGCGTTTACCGCCCTGCTTCTGTAATGTGTCTCATGTGATGCTCGCTGATTAAGGGGCCTGTGTGTAAAGATGAGGGCTCTTCGCTGCTGCAGAGAGCCACGCCACAAACGATTTTGGCAAAGGAAAACGAAGCCGAAGAGGAATGAGGGCATGGTAGCTCTGCTTGCCAAAGTTAAGGCTGTCCAGTTGCATGCTTCTGGTTAATATTCTGATTGGAATGGGTTTCTTTTTCAATGGACCTACCTCCTGCATCAGTTCAGAGCCAGCATCTGCCCCAAAGAAATTATTCGGAAGGATGATTTTTTAAAGCTCTTCCTCAGCTTTCTCTCTTTATCAAAATTCTCTCTTCTTCAGGTTACTTAAACTGAATTAAAATAAGACTAAACAAATTTTGAGCAAAAAGCTCCTCTCCTGGAGTGCAGAAAAACCAGGAGCAGGATAGCTCTGAGACTCCTTTTCTCCTGGACTTCCCTTTCTGGCACAAAGAGCATGAGGCCATCCTGAAGTTTGTTCATCTGTCTTGTGCCACAGAATATCAGCCATGGAAGGCCTCTGTATAACTCGAAAAGATAATTTGTCCCCTTCCAGCTCAAGTTTGAGAGAGAATGTTTCAGACTTCAGAGCTGGAGGGACAATCCAGGAAAAGCTATTCCACTCCAGCTTTGTTCACCGAGCAGGAAAAGGGGCGAGGGCTCAGCTCAGGAGAAACTCCCTGTCTTTGCTTGCCTGTCCAACAACTTTACTGATATTGCTGTCCCAAGACCCTGTGCAAGGCCCCTGTTTGAAAAATCTGACTAATTCCGGGATAATTAGCCAGGGAGCATTTTATGAAGTCCTGCTGGAATAACTCCGTTATCCCTCGGTTCGCCAGTTTTCCCACGTCGACAAGATGGGTTTGTCGAGCCTGCAGAATTCCTTTGTGCCCTTAGCAGATGGTGATCACCCTCTCAACTTGTCCTGCGTGATAAAACCCTCCCCAGCCAGAAGGGAGGCAGGCAGCAGGACAAACCCACCTACATCTGGTGGCTGCGTGGGCTCCGGCACCGCAGCATCTGAAAACCTTGTCCTTGCAAGGAAGGGCGCTTCCGTTCCGCTGCTGGGAAGCTGGGACATGTGGAGTCCTTCAAAGCCTCCTTAAACGCCCATCAGTGTTTCTGGGGAGCGAGCAGCATTAAAGACACGCTGTTCGTGGTGGTCTAGGGCTTTCCTGGCCCCAGCCCGGCCACCTGCGCCCTTTTCCACGCCCTCCAGACAAGGAAAAATAAAAACCCCTGGTGGTAGTTCCCCTCTGCCTCTGTGCTTCACATGTATTAGATCCTGAAATCTTCCTCCCGCAGGTGGAGCAAGGATGGGTTTGGAGTTAAGGAAAGATGGACAGTGTGGATCCCTCATGCTGCTCCCAGGGAGGGGGAAGGAGTTCCTTGTGCCAGGCTTTTGCAGAGATGCCTCTCGGTCAAGGAGCAGGTGAAAAGGGGCAATTTTGGACAGGTCATGTGAAACGTGAGCAACTGGGATGGTGCATACCGCGCCTTGGTTTGTGACGAAGGAGCAGCCGGGCATTTTGGAGGACCACACTGGGAGGCAGAGTGTGCTTTCATTTTGTTATGCTGACAAAGAAGCTCCATAAAGGTGTGGTTTACTGCTCAAATATCCGTTCTGAACTGGATGTAGCAGACTACGAGGGTATCTCATGACTAACACACCAATTGAAGGGACACATTTCACATTACACCATAGGGTTTTACCTTTTCAATAGATGGCAGAGGTTGACAAGCAGCAATTAAATAATCTGTCCAGTTCGCAGCTGCGCTAAATTCATAAGCACACACAAAAAAAAAAAAAAATTACGGCTGAACAATCAGCAGAGCTATTCACTCCTATTCACATGCCACCTTTCTGTTTTCAGTTTGGTGTGGGGGCCTCTTCCTGGGGTCTCTGATGCACAGATCGTGCTCACACTGCTGGCAGGGAGCACCTTGTTCAGGCTCGGCGCTTCTCTCCTGCCCTCTGTGGCACCAGCCTGAGGTTTTCTTACCGAGCACGTCGCTGTCCTTGTCCTAAAACTGAGGAGAGCCTGGCTTAGGATTTCTTTTTCCGTGTTCCCTTTCCAGGAGAACTACAACCCCGAGTGTGAGTTCGTGGAGAGGATCCACGAGCTGGGCTACAACACCTACGCCTCCCGCCTGTACCGGACTGTCCCCAGCAGGGCGGGCACCAAGCGCAAAGCCGGCGCCGAGAGACTCTGGTACGTCTCCATCAATGGCAAAGGACGACCCAGGAGGGGCTTTAAAACCCGCAGGACACAGAAATCCTCTCTCTTCCTGCCCAGAGTGCTGGATAACAAAGACCACGAGATGGTCCGGCTGTTCCACGCCAACGCCAAATACCGGGAGAGTCTCCTGAAGGCCCCGAGCAAGAACCAGCGCAGGAGGAGAGGACACTGAGGGGCTGGGGGGTGCTGGGAGCCTTCAAAGTGCTACTAAAGCAGCGAACAGCTGCGATTGTACGAGAGGCGTTAACACGGACAGGTTTTACACGCTGTGTAATATAACAGAGAACCACGCCGCTTGCTTTTAGCTGTTGTAGGGTTGTTACCCATGGGGAAAGAGATGGGAGATAAACTGAGGCGCATTCAAAGGTAAATTAGCTGGATGTAATGGTTTGGTCAATGACTTTCACGTTTCCTTCTCTTAAAAAAAAAAAATTATTTCAAGTATTTTCATTCTAACTTGCCATAGGCTGTTATCTCAGTGATGCTGCTCTACCAGACCACATGGATGTTTAACACCAAATTTATGTCCATAGAGAAGCACTTTCACGGCTCTTCTGGTCATAAGAGGCTACATTCTTATTTTTACATAATACAGGAGTTAGAAAACTGGTGGTTTGTTTCTTTTAATTTACAGATATTTAGTTTTATTTTATGACCAGCCATCATCAATTACACTTTTTCCAAGACTGTCCAAGAACAGTAAGATTGTCAGCTACTTCAAACGCTTCAACAGACCTACCCATTACCAGATTATCTTGATTTTATTAAACTAAAAGCCCGAGATGCCTGACCTTGTCATTTAAATAAATGAAAGGTGGTAAAGTGGCACTTGCATTGGTCAGGCTTTGGCAGTTTAGACCTGTTTACCACCAGATGAAGCCTCTCTTAGAATAGGACTCAAATGTAATGTGAAAGAGAGTAGATTTGGCTTGGATATTGGGAAGAAATTCCTCCCATGTGAGGGTGGGCAGGCCCTGGCACAGGGTGCCCAGAGCAGCTGTGGCTGCCCCTGGATCCCTGGCAGTGCCCAAGGCCAGGCCGGACAGGGCTTGGAGCAGCCTGGGACAGTGGGAGGTGTCCCTGCCATGGCAGGGGCTGGAATGGGATGAGATGATGAGATTTAAGGTCCCTTCCAACCCAAACCATTCCATGCTTCTATGATTTTTCTGCTGCGATTCTGGAACTTAACTTCTGCAAAGCCGAGGGGAGCGCCCACCACAGATTTGATTTTGAGCAATTTTAAACATTTTTCTTGGCGTCCAGGAGATGACAGAGTAGCACAAGGACTGAGATGTGCTTGACAAGCACAAATAATGGTCATTTCAGTGGGGTTTGGCCTTGTGCCCTTCATTTCCCAGAATTAGGCCCTGATCGTGGAGAGATGGAGAAAAGAGAGACTGCACTGAAACAAAGGCTCCATCTGAATTTAACAAAAGATCTGTGAGTTGAATCTGACATTGCACAGAAACAGACAGGTGTGAATCCTATTCCTGGTCGTGTTGAGAAAAAAAAAAAGTCTTCTTGTGGGCTGCTTTTGAATGTGCCCATTTAAATGTGCTCATTTAAAACTAGGCAGTGAAAAATCTTCTGTTCACCAGGAGGTGAAACCTGTGACAGGGAGAAGATGAGTTCATAGAATGAGGTGACCAAGCCTAGGTTTTACATCTCCATAAAGGTAAAACCAGAAAGGTGTCTTTATACCGAATAATGTGTTCCATTCCTTCCACTCTGGCGTCTTTTCTGTAATATTCTAACAAAGGAGGAAACTGTTTCAATAAGGAAGTCAAAGTTCCCTGATCTGCTTTCTAATTTATACTGAAATAATGTAAAAAGATCTTTAAATGACATACATTAAATAATGGTGCACACAGAATAGACCTAGGTTTAAAGAAGAGTATGGAAAGCCAGGGCCCATGCTCCCATATTTACCTGCTTTTACAAAACACGCAAAAATAGTGATGTGATCTTCACAGAGTTCATCAGGCAGCCTCATGTCAGGAGCCACTGGGAAGGGAAGTGTCGGCAAGCCCGGCTGGCAAGGAAAGACCACATACAGCTGAAGGTTGAGAGAGATGGTTTCCCTCCTGTCTAATTTCTAAATAAATAAATCAAAAATATTTGGTTTGGCCGCTTTCAGATTTGCTTCACCTCAACTTGTAACAAAAGCAAGATCCATTCTCAGCTTTCTCTCCCCTAAAATTGCTGTTGGTTAAGGTCCCTTCCAACCCAGCTTCACGTATTTTTGGTACCTGATAGTCTGAAGAAAATGAACGAACTCCTGTTTCCCATGGCACAAAGATGCATCTTCAGCCCAGCTCCAAGTCCATTTCCTATCAAACATTTATTCTTCACTCCCAGCTTTTCTCAAGGACGAGGTTTTTGTGCTGGCTGTATCCCTTGCTTTGCTGTACCTCTGCTGTTACCAATTTTTCCTCTCATTCTTTTCTCCTGCTTCTCTTTTCCAGCTCCCTGCCATAAAGGATCAGCAGGTAATGGCTGTGTGTGATACAGGAACATCACTAATCACAAAACACCTGCCTACTCCTGCCTTTGGTTAGAGCCGTACTTCGTGCTTGTAGGAATATTGTATTAACCCCTTTCCCATAGAAAATCGCTACAAAGTTAAGCTTAACACACGAATTAAATACTTATTTCAGTGTTTTGTCCCAACAATGACTGAAATACTAACACTGAAAAAGAAAAGAGAGGGGAGACAAAAGAAAAAATAGTTAACTCATTGGACACAATGGCATTTTAACTACTGTAGGTAAGTGATGATTTTCACATCAACCTAAAACAATTTCATCCACATTCTTGGGATTTTTCTTTGCTCAGTCTCATTGCAGCAACTCAAAGGAGATGGCTTTGGGATTTGTCTTCATTTTTTTTCCCTATCTTTTAAGAAACATTAATATTCTTGTTGAAATGCTTTTCATTACAGACATTCATTGCTTAATATTCTTTTAGCAACCTTGAATTCCACAGTTCCCAGACACTGACAGGCTGAAATCCTATTCATGGTAATAATCCCACTTGTACTCTATATCCCATTTTTATTTATTTGGACCAGAACCATAGGGGATACCTTACAGGAGGAATTATATCTGAGCTTTTCTTCATCTCCTTCACCTCCTCCCCATGGCAAAAGTCTTTCGGTTGATGCCATTTCTGGCACTGGTAGCACCATTTCCTCACAGTTTTGTACTTTTAAAAAACATTGCTCTGTAGAAATTGTACCAATTATGCAAATAGTTTTTGTTTGGATTTTTTTTTTATTTCCCAGTCACTGATACATTATGTGAACTGGGCTTGAATGTCATTGTCTTTTCATGAGGCAGAGGACAGTGAATTGAGGGGCACTGGCAAAGTTTTCATTTACTTGCTTCCAGGCAGAAAACACACAGCCTAGTCCGTGACTATATCTGGAGGAGATGTTTTAGTTCCTTTAATCCTGGCTTTAGCCCATCACAGCTCTGTTCACCAACCTCATGCAAAATATCCTGGCCTCTGGTGATTGTGTTGGGACTTTTGTGGCTGTCTCTTTGTAAAAAGCAAGAGCTGTGCTTGAAACATGAACAGCTCCCCCATGCTGAATAACCGAGCCACAAGGCCGGAACGGCTTCCAAATTTACTCACACCCTTTTTTCCTCCACTTTCTAAGCATGGATTTCCCTTCTCTTTGAGCATCATTAATTTGCCATGCTGAGATGACATTCTGGTAATTCTGTGATATTTCTGGCTCTTTGTTTCGCCACTTTATAGATGCCTGATATTCGTTTCTACAAGCCCTGCTCCTGTTTGCCTCAGCAAGGGCAGCAGTGAACTCCATTTGTGTTTGGAAACTGCTTCACAGTTATTCCCTCAGCATTTAGAAGGGGGCCTAGTGACATTTCTCTAGGTAATCTTATTTAGTTACAAAGAATGTACAAAATCTATTTTTCTCACTCACCACAAGCATGAAGATAATGCTAGTGGGGATGTTTTGTTCGTACTCTTCAACAGCCCTCACCGGCCCCCAAACCCTCTCTGCTTCCAGTCCTTCTGTGACCTCTTGGATTTCCTGCTTTACTTCCTGACGTTTCCACTTTCTTCTCTGCTTTTCTTCCACAGATGTACAACCCTCTGGAAAACAATGGGCAAAGAAATCCCTTTGGCCACACGTGTCTTCCCTTTGGATACTTGCATGGGCCTGGCGTTGGAATGGGGCTGGTGTTAGCTCAACTATTCAGTCCACAAGGCTTAGGTGTTCCTTATAATTGTCTGAACCGAGGATGTGGTTACACCCCCAGCTTTCAGAAGGTTTTCCCCCACCCAGAGCAGTTCAAGATGAAAAAAAAATCTCTAGAGCAAAGCTGTTACAACACCATCATATCTTCAATTCACAGCCTTGTCTGTAAATAGGAACTCAGAGGAGCAGAAAAGTAAATATATTAGAATTGTAGCCAGGCTGGGCAATATATGAGATATCACAGAAAAATGGCTTTGAAAAAAATCCCTTTGAGTTGCATTGAAAACCTTCCCCCTGAGCATCCTGCCACCACAGAGCACTGGCATCCAAAACCTCCTTCAGACCTAAACAATAACCCCAGAAAATAAAGCTGTTAACAACAGCAATAGTGAAAACCTTGAATCTTAGTGCTTATTTGTATGACAGAAAGCACAAGATTCTTCATACTTATTATGCCCATGTATCTCATAGTAACACAAAATTTTCCTCTGGAAAAAAAAAATGTATAACATTAAAAATCAGGAATCCTTTTCCTGGCCTCAAAAGCTGAGGGAGAGCACTAGGAGAGAGAAGTTTGCGATGTGCCTCCCCAAAAATGAATACAAGCAAATTAGGCCAAACCTTTCTAAGTTTAGCCATAACAAAAATCACTGATTGCCACACAGATACAGCAAAAACGTTTACACCTTTGGACCCAAAGCAGATGAGATTCCACATAACTTTACACTCCTGGAATTGAAATGCTTCAATCCTAATTTCAATATTACTTACCAATGACATGCTGAAGGCCTTGGAAGGAGAGGCATTTAGTTAGGACAACTGTTTGGGCATTGTTGATGTGCAGGATTGATTTCTAAGGACCAAAGGATATCAGCTTATTACGCTGCCAAAAAGATTTTGATAGGAAGTGCTGAGATCTGTCTTATCAAAACAACAATCTGTGCACAGGGGGACCTTACTGACAGCTCCTCTTCTCCTCCTTCTTGGAATGCAAAATATTTTCCTTGGTAATAAATATAGCTTCTTTCTACTGTCTGTGAAAAAAAGTCTCTTTTAGCAGGAAAATACATCAGCAAAGAAGCCTTTCCAGCCCAAACTATTCCATGGCTCTCTGTGGAGAGGAAAGGCAGAGGGGAAGGATGTTAAGCTGACAGAACCAGGAGACTGCAAGGGGTATCTCCTGATGAGCCACATCCTGGCAGATATTCCTGCATCTTCTGGAGCTGAACAAGCAGATGTGAAATGTCTTCAATCACCCCTTGGCTGCTTCTGGTCTCCTCTGCTGTACAGATCTTCAGGGACAGAAGAATTGTTTTCCCTCTCTTCTGTCAATGGCATTTTAAAAAATGATCATGGATTCCTGGCTGCTGCCAGGAGCATTGTTCCAAGCAGTGAATTCCTTGGTTTGTCCCCAGGAAAACTTAGCTGCAAGTGTGGAGATGAGCAACGTGAGGGAGGTTCCCTTCTCTGTGGTTGTTTCTCAAGTTTTTAACTTGCTGGTTCGTAGCCTGGGAAGGCACCTGGGATGGGAAATGGATGGGAAATGGGTGGGAAATGGATGGGAAATGGGTGTTCTCACCCACATCCATGATGCGGACACAACCCTTAAACACGAACTGACCCAAGGAAGAAAACACTGCCAGCTGCAA
>WBMY01001909.1:15116-47306 GCA_013397315.1 Donacobius atricapilla | reverse complement strand
TTTCATGCTTGTGTTCTCTTTTTTTTTTTTTTTTTTTTTTTTTTTTTTTTGTTTTCCCTGAGCAATGAAACTCTGTCTGCTCTTCAAGACTAATATACGGCCCCTGAGTGAAAGCAAGGCTGTGATTCAAATCAAGGGTTCTGTTGACATTATAATCCTTGGGAGCACAGCTGGAGCATTTCACGAACGGTAGCAAAGACCCTCCATTGATTTACTGCCCTGGTATTCCATCAGGAGCCCATGTTCTGTGTCGTTGGCTGNTTTTTTTTTTTTTTCCCTGAGCAATGAAACTCTGTCTGCTCTTCAAGACTAATATACGGCCCCTGAGTGAAAGCAAGGCTGTGATTCAAATCAAGGGTTCTGTTGACATTATAATCCTTGGGAGCACAGCTGGAGCATTTCACGAACGGTAGCAAAGACCCTCCATTGATTTACTGCCCTGGTATTCCATCAGGAGCCCATGTTCTGTGTCGTTGGCTGCAACACACAAAAAATAACTCGGTGAACTTCTAATTAAGGCATTTAGCTCCTTGCCTCTCTGGTAAGAAAGGAGCCGTGCTATATGTGAGATGCTGCTGCCGGTTTTATGGATTCTCCCCTATTTTTATAGCAGGAGGGCTTCAGGCCCCAAGAAGGCCCTGTGGGCTATAAACAGGATAAACACTGAAGTCGCTCCCTGACCCTTCCAGCAGCGTGGGATTCCAGCAGGAATTTTCGTGCGTCTCCCCCAGGCTCTCCCCAAGTTCCTTTCCCTCCCAGTTTTACAGAAACCTTTCCCAGCCCCATCGTCCCTCAAGCAGAAGAATACCCGTCCCAGCGAAACAGGGACCCCACAACTCAGCTGCTGGGCATGGACCAAACCCTTCCCTTCCCTGCAGGGCCGGTCCCACAGGCACAGCATGCACGAGAGAAATTTGGGAGCCGTGCTGTTTCTCGTCTCGCCCCCGGCTCCCAGGCGGAGCGCGGCCGTGCTGCCAGCCCCCACTGACCTGAAGATGAGAGTTCCCTAGATTGTTTCCAGCTAGCCCCGCTCAATGCATAGCCCCGGCAGTATTTTTGGGGTGGTGACTCACCACGAAGCCATGAATGGCCCCTTAAGAGACCATCGAAAGCCCCCTGGTAAAAAAGGGTTTTTGTTGTCCTGTGCTCCAGCAAGGTTTTCTCCCTTCGTTGTCCAAGCGGAGAGTTGGGACTTAAAAGGCAGCAGAGGAGAGAAGCAGCCCCTGGTCTGACACCACTCCTGGCTATCCCAGTCTGCAGCAACAGCCAGAACAGTCTTCCCAGTCATTGCAGGGGCTGCCAAGGTGCCAGCCAGGACCTCCACTTGCCCACCTGCCTGCTCGTTCCAGTGGTACTTCGGGCAGATGAAGGTCATGGAAGTGCCAGGGTTTAGGGATAAAAGTGTCTTGGCACATCTGGTATCAAGTGTGTCAGTCACATTTTCTTTTCTAACCTTCCAGAAGTGCTTCATAAACTTCACTGATCCTCTCAAAAATAACATCGAGTCGCCAGGGGTTGTTATCACAGTTCCTTGCACCTCTAAGTGTGATGAGATTCAACAACTTGGGCAGGACCAGCAAAAACTGGTGTTGATGCGTGGTCTGGATTCAAAAAAGGGCTCAGAACAGCTGTAAGTTCTGGAGTTGTGAGTGTTATATTTGGACAGAAAGACAGCTGTGAAAAGGAAAAATGGCATATGTCCATTTTTTTGTCTGAACACGTGGCTGGAGACGTGGTGCTTCAACAGAAGGTGTTGCCTGTTTACCTTCCTTCATCCCTGACATTTGTGTTCTTCAGGCACCTTCGCTGGGCTCCAAGCCTTGGCAGCATCTGGGTTCCCAACTTTCTGTCTCTCACTGAGCCAGAGGCGCAGCTGGTCAGAGCTCTGCTAAAGCCACCGGGTCAAGGACCTGCCCAAGATGTCTGCTGGCACATCCAAGAGCTCAGTGACACAAATCCTACTGAATAATACTTTGCAGGGCCCATCAGAGTTTTATCTGACCCATATTTTTGGGACTGAGTACTCCAGGAGGTGGATCATGGAAACAGGAAAAAAAATGCTCTGGAATTGCCCTACCATGAGCAAGGCTGGGTCCCATCTCAGCAGCAGTCCTTCTCTTGAGGATCCACGTCTTCTCAAAAGCTGGCCATTAGAGACAAGAAATAAGTCAGAGGAAAGCTCAAGGGAGAACTTTAGAGCCTGGGAATCTCACAGGGTGAGCCAGAGCAGGTCTCTCCTGAACCACTTTCAGTGTTGCAGGGCGATGGAACAGGTTTGAACCCTGCGAGATGTGCAGCTCTCCTGACAGAATTTCCCTGTTTGACTTCCCAGGGTGGCCCTGTATCCTGTGAGAAGCTGGAAAAGTTTCTGGCAACGCCAGGCAGGACTGTAAGAACAAAATCCTGCGTGTTTGTGGACTTCCTGCAATAATTTTATCCCCGTCAACTTGCTGTGAACAAGTGGGTGAGGAGAGTGGCTAAGGACAGAAAGGCTGGGTTGCTGCTTCATGATTTAGCTGAAAACTTCTCTCAAGAGCTGCTCAAACTGTTTAGCTGTGGTTTCTCTCAGGCATGAAGAGGAAGAACTCTTACCGTAGCTCACTTTCAGAACAGCAGAAAGTTTTCAAGTCCATGTATGGCTAAAGACTAAGTGCAATGGAGCCGTGAAGAATTCCAATTATTGCTTCTTTAAAGGAATATCTTGACACTGTTCTTGTCCAACAAACCAAATATTCCATCATATTAATTTCTCTTAGAGCCCTGATTCCAATTTAGTGAAAAAAAGTGGTGAAAAAACCCCAGAATCTGATATTAGCAAAATAATGTCACATAAAATAAAGAGAGTGTGAGGTTTATGACTGCTTATTTGGTGGGGCTGGGGTTATCCAATGGGAGGAATACTACCAAAATCCAGTGAGATATGGTTACCAGACAGGAATCCCAGGAGATTCTGTTACCACACAGGAATCCCATGAGACAGTATTATCAAGAAGGAATCTGTAGTATTCAGTTCACCACAAGGCAGTAATATTAGATTTTTAGAATTAAATCCTGTGGTATCTTGTTTTATAAGAGTTGGCATAGGAGGGACAGAGAAAAATGCAATGGAAGAAAGATGCCTCCCTGGAACCTGAGCTGGGAGCCTTCATTGTTGCACTGATTTCCAGCTCAAATAAAACATCACAAATTTTTCCTCATGGTCCAGAGATATTTTTACTCCACGTGATATAAATAATTTATTAGTGAAACATACTTTAATGTTTTTTCTTTGCTTTTACAAAATACAGATTCAAGCATTAAAATGTGTGAACACTGACATGACTGGTTTTGTTTGGGGTAAATACCTTCTGGATTCATTTATTTGTAATGGGTTTGCTTTTGCCACGAGCAGTACTGTTTTGTTAAAAATGGGTGAAATGGCCATTCCACATCAGCACCAAGCAAGCTTGTGAGCTGTTCAGAGCAGTGCCTTGCACTGCAGGATTTTGTGATGCCTCGTGCCCTGTCCACAGCGTTCGAGCAACACAGAAATGTTGCAGAATTGATTTCCTCAGTATCCCTTTTTTTTTTTTTTTGGTAGTAACAATGACACAGGAGGGGATTGGACATTTGTCTCAAGGAGATCTGGTTTAATTTCAGCCCCTCTCAGGAGTTTGGCCACGACATCTGCGAGCTGTGAGAGCCTTCTGGCAGTGATGGGGAGGGTTCTCAGAAAGCTGCTCCCGAGATGGCCAAAGGAGGAGGCCTAGGCTTGCTGTTTTCACCTGATCACAGCAGGAAATTCTGGATGCTCATCATCTTTTTAAATAAATGTACCGTTTTGCCCGCCTGTATCATCTGTATCAATATTTAATCAGATAAAATCTGGTCAAGGACAGAAGTGCCTTCAATGCAAAGAGTTTAGTGTGAAGAGACAGATCAGTTTTGTGATTGGCTTGAATAAAGGCTGAATGTGTGTTAAATTAGGACCTAAAATCAAATTCTAGATTGTCGCTGTTTGTCACACAGACACGCACACACAAACACACACACACACTTTGGTGAGAAGGCATGAACTGTTTATTATGAAGATCTGACTCCATTTTATAGTATTTCTACAAAGGCCAGGGACTGGGGGAGAAGGTTGACACCTCTCCCCATCCCGTTGGTCAAGACAACTGTCCATCAGCTGTCCATAGCTCTAAGAACAAGAATCTAAACTTTCCTTGATTTAATGAAAACATTGCCTCTGTTTACAACACCCGTGCCTGAGAAACAACCTAACTATGAAAACTGTGAAACAAGAGAAGGTTGAAAAATCAGGGCGACACTAGATGTACTTTTAATTCATCTGCATCTCTCAGAGATCTCTGTGTTTTGGCAGCTGGGGGAGACACGCAGCAGGTCACAAACTCATGCGGCTCCACACAAACAGTCACAAACCTCAGGAGGGTTCACCTCTCCAAAGCTGATTTTATGGACGAGGGAGACAGAAAAAAGATGAGATGTGAGAAATGAGAGCGGAAACCTGCTGAAAAAAAAGAGCATGCTAGAACATGCTGGGAAACTTTAAAAAGGAGAAGTCAACAAACGTGGGCGCCATGGCTTGAGACCCAAAGCCATGAGGTGGCCCTGTGGATGGATCGCTTGTGGCTCCTTGGCTCCAGCCTTGGTGTGACACCCGGTCCTGCACTCAAAGGTGCCACCCGTGGGACACTGCCAGACATCCCCAGGGCTCTTTGAAGCTCGTCCCTGCCTGGCATTCAGCTGTGCTCGCAACAAGCCAAGGGGAAAAAAAAAAAAACAAAAAAGAAGAGGAGGTGGCAGGAAGGAATACAAGGCTCAAGAGGCATTAGCCTGTTTGCTGTGCTTGGGAATACATCTGCTTGAGTGCCTGTGAACAAGAAAGCGGGTGCAGCTGAATGGCAGGCTCAAGGAAAAGTCCGCGGAGCTTCAGAAGAGGGTGTACAAACACTGATCAGATCTCAGCCCTAAAAGACGTAATCAAACAATGCCGTGGGACGACCTCTGAATGCGCCAAGTGGACCATTAGAAAGCACAACACCTGTAGTGGGGGCGTCGGGGGCACAGAGGAACGAGGAAGATTACACAGAGAGATTACTGGCGATGACAGATGGAGGAGTTACCGGACCCGCGCTTGGAGAGATGCAAATCACAACCTCTGGTGCTTTTGTGATGAGGATTTCAACCCTCAGGTAATGGTTTGGGACCATTAGTTCACAGACCGTGGCTGCAGCTGGGGATGCTAAGGGGTTGCAGCAGGGGAGGACGGTGTCACCCCACGCTCCTGGGGCAGCTGAACCTCCCTCCGCCGTCTCTGTGAGCAGCTGAGGGCACCCCACGCACCTCTGCTGCACTTTTGGCTCAGGTACCACACGTACCTCTTCTGCCCAGAAGGCTGTGGAGATTTCAAGGGGGAGCATAGCCTGTGAGTGATGAAGCTGCAGTGTTGTGCAGTGACCATTTTCATGTGTTGCTACAAGGCTGAAAAGTCAAATGGAGTTTGAATGAGTTGTCTTGGAAGGATTAACAAACTTAGTACGTTCAACATCAGGCTGAGAGCCAGGACAACAGTTCATGGATCTCTTGAGACAACCTGTCAGGGAAATCTCACCTGTACTCATGTGACATTTCACAAAGTTAGCCTCATCCTGTTTAGCTAATTATCTTCTCCTTGATACAATGTTTGCTTCTATTAGTATATAATAATGGCTTCTATTTGCTTGCACTGCAGAGAAATAATTCTCACCTTCCTTGTTTCCCACAAATAACCTTCTCTGGTGTCCATCTCACCAGCAGCACCTCCTGTGCTTCCCTGCAACACATGTTTTCAAAATCTTGACTCGGGAGCCCCCAGTTTTGGCAGGAGTGGTGTTTTTGCAGAGAGACCTGGCGGGCTCGGGCGGGATTTCAGAGCAGCCTCCGTGGCAAGTGGCAGGACCGAGACCTGGGGCAGAAATCTGGTCCCGAATTTTGGTTTGGGATTTATCGCTCAGCAACTTGGGAGCGCAGCGAGTCAGCAGCTGGCTCTCTAGCCAAAACACCCCGGCAAACAGAGCAAAACTGTCATGGTAACAGTGACACAGAGCGTGCTGCAATGGCACCCTGGGCTCCGGAGGGAATTCCTAAGTGGTACCACAGTAAAAATTGTGGCTAATAATAACCTCAATAGTAACTATTGCTGCTGCTAATGATAGCGGCAATTATATTTGTGCTGTAACAACAGCGAGATATATTTGGCTGGGATTTGGCGATTCCAAATTGCTCTTTAAGTGTGTCTGGCAGATTTCTTTGTGACCTTTTTGTTGAGGTGCTGCAGCTCCTTCAGCAGTGTAAGGTTAGCCCATGAGCAGAGATGTTCTGCATTTTTTGCCTCTGCAGGTGATGGAAATGCCATTCCCTTATCCCTAATCATCACAGAGGCTTTAGAAATAAGTAACTTATATTATTATGCAAATTATAGTAATATTTAACTTTGAGTAATACGCAACTTCATCATAAATGACAAAGTGCAGTGTTGGTGGTGCAGGAGCAACACCATGGCAGGGCATTCCCAAAAGGGAGGAAAAGAGCTCCTGAAGCCACTTTGCCATCATAACCAAAACATGATCCCTTGTATTTGGGAACTGACCCTGCAGCCTGTGTCCATGTTGAGTTAAAAGCAGCGGGAAAATTACAAATGGGTTGCAAACCATCCCTCAGGCTTGGTAAAAAACAGTGGAATTTTGCTGCTGTTAAATAATAATCTACAACAGTGTGTGTGAGGTTTGTTCCCACGGTTCTAAATAATGATTGTACCTACAAAGCTGGTACAGGAGGGAGTTTGGGGGGAGTTTTTTGGATATACACTCCTCAGTTTGCCTGCTGCAGTTTAGATAAACTACTGCAAGGACAGAGAGGGGAGGAGAAAAACTTTCTAAGTTCTGTCAAAATATAACGTATAACAACACTTTCCGGCACAGCTCTTCTCCCCTCTCTCCTCCATATTCCTAATTTTTCAGCAGAGGCCCCAGCCAGGAATTCCATCCACTCTTTAGCCTCAGGTAGAGCCCACACCAGCAAACACCCACCTTCCCTGGGGGCCTTGTGACTGAAGTCTTGGAATGATTTTTTTTTTTTCCCAGAAAAAGAATAATG
Source organism: Donacobius atricapilla (assembly GCA_013397315.1). NCBI lineage: Eukaryota > Metazoa > Chordata > Aves > Passeriformes > Mimidae > Donacobius > Donacobius atricapilla. Next base: position 40,169 of record WBMY01001909.1, on the reverse strand, counting down.
AGAATGATAGTGATAATATGTATGGTGTTGTAGGCAACAGAAATGGCATTTTACAGCAAGAACTATTGTACCATTATTATGTTACTTTGTCTTCCAATCCAAGAAATGCTCATGAAGACTCCAACGTTTTAGCTTTTTCTGAAATCCCGCATTTGAACTTCAAGTGACAAGTAGCCTCCAACTGTGCTGGTCCAGCAGCTCTCAGGAATATAAATTTGCAAATTAAAAAGTGGAAAGGGGCAAGGAGGGGGAAAGAAGGCAGATTAATTTTGAAAGTATATGTTTTTTTAATGACAGAATCCTTTTCCACCCAATACTGGTACCCAAATTTAGTTTTCAACCACTGAAATAAATGGGTGCTCTGAAAACTCCAGATAGTTTTGTAACACCTCATTCCAGCACTATGAAATTTCATTAGGGGAGCCAAAAATATTTGTTTCCCTGTTCCAGAGCAGTGCTAGATGGCCATGGAGGCACTGAAACCAGCCCCTGTGGTTTTTGCCTGACTCTTTAAATCCAGAACAAACTACATGCAGCGTGTCCCTGGCGGGTCACTGCTGGGCTCCTTTTGTGGAGGAGGGTGCGCTCCAGGGGTTATTATAAGACTCCAAGACTTTGGGGTTCGCAGGGCTTTTTCTGGCCGTGTCACTGAGTGGAATATTTTGTGACTGGATATAGCACGTGGCAAATAGCACAGCAGTGACTGCCCAGCACTGTCTGAATTCCCTGGGCAGGGAGTTTTCCCTTCGTTGTGTGTCGTTCCCGTCCCGCTGTCCTGAGTCCAGGAGCTCCTGTGTGCACCCTCTATTCCCTCCAATATTGATAATAAAGCGTGTGGAGTTCTGTAATCCAAATAACCATCCTCAGTGGGTGTGCTCTGACATAAAAACAGCGTCTCTGGTGATGGCCTGGAAGGCTGAGCTGGAACAGAGACTGGACAGAGCTAAAGCAGGGATTTATTGAAAGGCCTTTAGGGCGCACCTTGGGCAGGACAGAGCCTGGCCAGGGCTACACCCAGGGTGGACCCAAAATGGTCACAAAATGCCTGACCAGTCACAAGGTCTCACATTTTTATAAGTTTTGGTCCATTTGCACACTGGAGTTTAATTGCCCAATTACAGATTCAGGTTGTGAGGTCCCATCCTTCTTGTTCCTCCCTCCAGCCCACCCTTGTTTGTGCTTTTGGGCTGAAAGTTGTCCTTGGTGTGCAGCAGGAGAAGGATTTGTTTTGTGTCCCTGCTGTGTGCAGAGCTGAGTGACACCGAGTGTGAGCTCAGAGCTGCACCCCTGGGCAGCACAGAACCTGAAATACATGGATGCTCAAACTTAACGCATCACTGGTAGGGATCAGACTTTGTGCAGCCACAGTTTATTTTGTTTTATTCCATTATCCCAGGAAGTTACACAGAAATGAGCTCCGTGGCACCTTCCATGCAATAATTTACCTGTTTTTTCAGGGGTGTGGTAGCAAAGGGAAAATGGGGGAAAGCTGCTGGGACGTGCTCTGCTGGGATGTGGCAGCTGAGAGGTTTCAGGTGGCCATGCTGTTGCACTCAGCATTTGTAGGGTACACACATTCAGGAGGGACACTTTCAGTCAATGGAGGGAATCACAGGTTGCTCCTGGAAATTATTAAAAATAATTAAAAATACCAAAGCCTTCATTTTGTTGTTGACTGCCTCATTTAAGACTTTTTTTTTTCCTCAAGATGATCTTCAAGTTGTTAATTTCAAATTTGCATTCATCTCATCCTGCTTATTAATAAGCAGTCCCAAGCCAGGTAAATAATATCTGAGCTAATTCCCTGGGGATCTCTTCCCTCAGAGCTCATTGGCAGGATGGAAACTGTGCATTCTCCTGGTCCAAAGACAAACATATTCTGAAATGCAAGAAAATGAATAATCTTCACTATTCATTGCTGAGAGCTGAGGAGGTTGTGTGGCTTTATGGAGCAAATTGACGCAGAGCCTGGTCCTGTTCCCTCCTTCACCTGCAGGAACAGAAGCAAACCCTGTGGGAAATGTGCCCTCAGAGCAGCATGAGCAATCATCCAAAAGGAGATGAGCAGCCTTTATTCTTTCCTTTTACTTGTCATTTCTTAAGGTGCATGGATTAATTCCAGCAATGCTGATGTTTCTGTGGCTCTCAAATCTTTATCAGTGAAGTGAGAAAGATGGGAGTGGAAATAGTTAATATTAAAATGGATGACCAGAACAAAGCTGCTCTTGGGCCTTGAACAGCAAGGGGCATTGAATGATTAAATCAAAAATCGAGCCATGCCATCTCTGCTGGTTTCTTGGTGTCAAGGGGATTTTTCTGGGCAAGGATCATTCATCCAAATCTTATTTACTTGTAACTCGTGTGATCCTAATTCGGAGTGAGGACTGGCTCCCATTGTGGTCTGCCAGGCCTGTTACTCAACAGCACAAAGAGAGTGAGCAACGAAACCCATGGCAAATCCCCTGGACAGGTCTGCTGACAGATGCCTGACATGTCTGCTGACAGGTAACTTGTTTTACACACTGCTGCAATGCGCTCCCCAGCCACAGAGCTCAGCTGTAGACCTTCTCAGCTTTGTTTTCCAGGTGAAGGGGAAGAAAATACATTTTACCTGGCATGCTACTGCTGTCACTGCCCTCAAATAAGACAGCATTTGGTGAGTAACCTCCATGCTGGTTGATCTTCAAGCTCCAGAGCTGTTACCTGTGCATAGTTCACGGCTTGCAGTTTGCTTTTCAAAAACTCACCCATCAAAAAACCCTGCAGACGTTTTTGGCTGGCTCCATCAGGAGCAATGTCGTGCTGACGTGGTTCTATACCTGTTTTTAGGGCTTTTTGTGTGCCAGAGTGAAAGATAAAGCTGTTGCCACTGCTAATACCACCGGTGGTATCAGGGAAGCAGGGGATTTGTTTCGCAGTTGTGACACTAAAGGTCAACTGGAAAAGCTGGTCTCCTGCACACTCGGAGAGGTTACGGATTGTACAGCTGTGTCCATATATGTTCTGACAGGTTCTAAGTGGTGCTTTGCTAGGGAGTTTTAAAATTCAGCAATACACGTCATTTGCTTACAGCAGCCAGTTTTCTTCACTTTAGCCACGGGTAAAAAAATGATTCATGCAAGAGAGGCCGCATGTTGAACAGATTTGGTGTAAAACCAATTGTGCTGCGCTCAAAGTCAGCTAAAACATTCTCACACAAAAAGTCAACTTAAGCTACTATTTCCCACAACAACAATAATAAAAATAAGCTTAACAAACACTTACTCTGATTCTCAAAACTCATTTTCTATTACGTTTCCTTTTGCCAGTTTTCTTTGGCGGAGTGCCGAGTAATGTATCAGCAGAAGTAAGTGTGTCATAATCTGACAAAAGGAAAAAAATGTATATTTTTAGTGGTAAAGTGTTTATAATTTCAATAGGTAAAAAGCATACAGGACGAGGAAGGACAAAACAGCACATGCAGAAATATCAGCGCGTGAGCTTCAGCCTAAGAGTGAGCCTGGCTGGGAATAAAGGTTTCTGAAGGCCAGCATCAGTAACTGCAGCCTCCTGAGCATATTTCCCCATCTGTGCTCTTCCCTCCCAAACTTTGGTTCAAACTGCACAAGGATGAGGGGTATGGGGCTGTGGCAAAACCCCAGAACACGTTCCCACCCCCCAAAACCATCTGGGATGGCTTCCCACTGTCCCATCCCACTGGGTCCTGCTCTTCAGTAACACAAACTCCAGGGCTGCTCCTGAGGGGTCCTCAGGTCTGCACCTTCCCCACTCATCCCACCACCCAGTCAAGGCCTGGGTGATGTCTGGGAATGTAACTTCCACAAAGGCTGTCCTGAGGATGGACGAGGGGGTAGAACAGCTACAGGGGAAAAGTGAGGACAGTGGGCAACAGGAAGCACATACAGCCAGAAGGGCTGATAACAGAGCAGAAGCCACTGAGCAAAGAAAACTGCTGGAAATCCAGAGCGGTGGTGACAGTGGGGCTGGGAATTTTTTGCTCTGGACAGCACGCAGCGAAAGAAAAGCATGGAGCAAAGCCGCAACCTAAGGAGCAGGTTGAGAAGCAGAAGATGTAACAGACAGTCTGGAGGTGTTGTTTCACCTGAGAGCCGGAGGGCAAGGAGAGGGCCTCACCATGACCACATCAGGTTGGTTGGTGAGCGGCCTTGAGCCTCCTTGAGAAGGCCGCCCCACCTCCTCACAGCTCCGCAGGGATGTTGCAGGAACACCAACCCAGGCAGGGCAAACAGCTCAAACACAGCTGCCACAGCACTGGATGGAGCACCCAGACAGTCAGAGGTCCGGCCCTTGACCTCCCAGTGCTCCTGGGCACCCATTCCTGCAGCAGAGGGTGCACCGAGCAGTGTGGACTCCAGCTGGAAGTGTGACTTGCTGGACACAGGCTGTGAATTGCAGCCTGGGAGCCGTTGATGCCACAGGAGCCTGCGGGAGCCACACAGACGGGTGCAGCCGTGTCCCCTCTTGCGGGCTCGACATTTCTGAGCCTGAATTTTAGCTTGATAACCATTGCTGGCTCCTTTCCCAAGGGAAAGCTGCCAACAGTTTCTCTTTCCAAACCATCTCTCTCCATTTCTCAGCACAGGCTCAGCAAACAGTGTTCCCTTTGCCAGAACAACTGTCCCAGGGGTTGTTTCCTATTCCTGAACCAACGGAGAGCAGTGTCAGTGCCATGGACCAATAACAGACCTTTTTACACAGCGTGTTCTAAAAGGAACTGTTGGGATTGTAAATAAAGCTTTCTTTCTCCTCTGACAGCTCTATGGAGTCAATCCATTCCGTGTCCTGCCGTGACACCCTCTGGTCTCTGCTCAGCATGGGGACGTGGCCCTGCACACCTCTGAGCTCCCCAGCAGCACAAGGAGCAGCTGCTGGCAGCATCCACACCCATCCCAAGCCATGCTCAGCCCCCTCACTGCATCCATCCAAAGCCACCGCAGGGAGGTTTTTGTCGCCTCTGCTGCCTGCCCAGCGCTGCTGCTGCCCGTGCCATCCTCCCCTGCCCCTCTCAGACGTGGAACGGAGATAATGAGGCCGGAGATAATGAGGTTTCGCTCCCACCAGCGAAGAGCCCAGGCACCCAGAGATCAAATAGACCAGCTGCAAACAGAGAGGGGGAGAAGGCTCCGGGTGCCCCTGGGCTGTGGGTGCGTGTCATGCAGGAGGCAGAGGGTCTCCCAGAGACCCCGGCATTGCAGGCAGCCTCTCCCGGGACCCCTGCCCCTGCTCACACACCGAGGCAGCCGGACGTGAAGGGCATAAAGCCTTCCAAGGCTCTGCCCTTCTGCAGAGCGCTGCCTGCTCGTCCTCCAAAACAATTGTAATTAAAAGGGGCGCAGGCAAAGGGGGAGCTTGGGACACCTTTTCGCCGTGTCTTCGTAGCCTGCAAACAGGATGAAAGGGATTTTTCCCCCTCACAGTGTCCTTCTCCATGCCCCTTCCAGCACAGCCCCCCATCCTTCCAGAACAAGGGGTCTCAGTGAAATATTTACCTTCAGGAGAGAAGCTCGTGCGCAATAACTTTCAGGGTCATTCACATCTATTTACTGGGGTTAATAAATATGTAAATTGATTTTTANCAGAGGGTCTCCCAGAGACCCCGGCATTGCAGGCAGCCTCTCCCGGGACCCCTGCCCCTGCTCACACACCGAGGCAGCCGGACGTGAAGGGCATAAAGCCTTCCAAGGCTCTGCCCTTCTGCAGAGCGCTGCCTGCTCGTCCTCCAAAACGATTGTAATTAAAAGGGGCGCAGGCAAAGGGGGAGCTCGGGGCACCTTTTCGCCACATCTTCATAGCCTGCAAACAGGATGAAAGGGATTTTTTACCCTCACAATATCCTTCTTCCTCACAATATCTCCCCTTCCAGCACAGCCCCCCATGCTTCCAGACCAAAGGGTCTCAGTGAAATATTTTCCTTCAGGAGAGAAGCTCGTGCGCAATAACTTTCAGGGTCATTCACATCTATTTACTGGGGTTAATAAATATGTAAATTGATTTTTAAGCTGTGGACCTAGATCCCCTTAGAAAGGCAGACACGGAGGCTGATTTGGATGGCTGCTAAGCCAGTGCAATTGCAAAATAATGCCGTGAAGATGCCTTCTTCTTTTCCATTTTTCCTTCAGAATCCATGATGCGGGGCTTGAACCTGGGCGTGGACCTGAGTTCTGTGGGTCCTGTCTTCTTTTTTATACTTTAAACCTAGAGGAATTTGGAAACCAGAGCTGTCTGAACTGTGACATCCACAAATGCTTTTTAGGGAAGAGCCCCAGTACAGAGACTAAGACATTTCACCTGGTTTAATATCTAAATTATTGCTGGGAAAGTGTCCACCAGGCGTGGGGCACACAGCAGCAGACCATGGCACGATATGGAAGATTCAGAATTAATTATGAGAGCTCTGGAGACACCCAACTCTCCTTCACTGCCTGAAAGCTGATGGCACATTGGAGAGACAGTCCCTCTCTCTGGCCTGGACTGCCTGACACTGATTTTGGGCTTCCATGGGGAATATCCTGTGGGATATCCAGTGGGGAAAGGTTTCCTGTGCCAATAATTTCCAACTGACCATGTCTGTGTTACAGCCCAAAGACCCGGGAGGTGAGCATCTTCCACTTGTCATTTACACCTGGTGCAAACTGAAAGTGGTGCGGTTCTGCTTTGCCTCCATCTCTGTGGGTTTTTTTTTTTTCCCCAAGTGCAAGCAAGAAAAACCAGAGGGTTTTGAAGCAGCAGGGCCAGGGTTTCAGAGGGGGTCCAAACACAGGCTCACACATACGTGGATATGGACAACTTGAAAGCCAACCCAAACCTCCTCATTTCATTTTTAGCTGGAAACTCAGCGCTTTTCCTCTCAGAAAAGATCATTGGAAGCCTTGATGGAAAGGCTGATGTCTAATCCCGCGGCAGGATTAAGAACGGAGCTGCAGAAGCATCCCTTATTAATCTGTGATACTGTGGCAGTGTCACCCGATGTTCTCTGTGTGACCACTTAGGACCTGACCCTGCAAACATGCGGACTAGGAGCCTGGCAGGGTGTTCTAGGACCCATTTCCCTACTTCCCAGAGGGGTGAAGGTATCATCCCTCGCTGAGCCTGCAGGGCACATCCCTAACTCGGAGTTTGAAGGCGCTTAGGGCTCGCAGTGCTTTGGGCCAGGCAGAGCTGCTGGCTGTGGCAAGAAAAGCCAAGCAGGTCCAGCCCTGGCCCATCAGCCACGGGCACTGGGGCCACCCCGCGCTGCAGGAGGGAAGCGGCTAGGTAGGTGTGTCAGCACAAGTGCCACTCCTTTTCCTCAGCCCCCAGAAGGTAAATAAACTCAATCCCAAATTCGCCCGCTGCTGTTTGCGAAGAGCAAATAATTCAGGGTTTGAAGTGAGGTGGGATCGCGCCGTCCTGAGGACCCTGGGGAAGGGGAAGGCGCCCAGCACAGCCCTGGGGAGCAGGGCAGTTTCCAAGCCTGGGAGCAGCCTCTGCACCCAGCACCGGGCCGCTCATCAGCTGCAAAAGGGGCTCTGGATGGACCTGCTGCAAATAAAAACGCGGTAAATCCCCGCGCATTTCGTATCAGTGGATTTCACAGAATCACAGAATTGTTAGGTTTGGAGGAGACCTTAAAGATCATCTCATCCCAACCCACTGCTACAGGCAGGGACACTTTCCACCAGATCAGGCTGCTCCAAGCCCTGTCCAACCTGGAACATTCCCAGGGACGGGGCATTTTCACCTCCAGAGGGGAAAAATCAACATCGTGTCGTCTTTGAACACACACGGAGGAGGGAACTTGCTTGAGGCTGGGACAAAGCGCCACCGAGGAGATTGCGATCACCCCCAGAGCAGCGGCATGTGCACCTCACAAGAAGAAATAAAAGCGCATCATCTAAGTTTGCTCAGGTTTAGCGAAGGTCAGAGATTTTCGCACCTAGGTGAGCTGTCATCTGCCTCGGGGCAATTCTCTTTTCTCTCGCATCCTTTGCTGGAACAGCGGGAGAGCTTTACTGGCGTGAAAGACTAAACTGGCTTCAGGCTGTAAAGGACTTGAGTCACAAACCACTTCTCCCCCCTCCCCCCGAAACACACTTTCAGATTAATTCAGGACCTTCCAAAACTGTCCTAATGTCTCCTCACCTGTTTGTGCTGAAAAACTATTGAGGGCCGAGGCTGGAGCTATGGGAGGTGACGTTTGCTCTAAGCAAAGCAGTTCTAAATTGATGGGGTCCAAACTTCTCCTTTTAAATACTGAGCTTCATTTCCAGGAACCTCAATCAAATGAAGCAATTACCTAAGAACAAATGCATCATTAAAACCCAGCAGCAGCATCTAAGCAAAGATTTTAAAAAAACCCCCAAAACCCATTCCATTAAAAAGAGCAGCAATACTCGCACGAGTGGGCAGCCCTGGGCTCTGGAGTAAACTTGTGTCACCACAGCCCCTGTCAGAACAGTGACCAAGAGGGAGCTCCAAATGCCTGGCACTCCAGATTTCTTAAAGGGCTATTTAGAACCAAAAACTTTATCGCTGCTTTTGAACACTTGCTGCCTCTTTAAACTCTTTCCTCATTGTAAAAACTTTAGTCCTTTCCTTTATTTTGTTTGTTGTTGTTGTTGGTTGGGTGGATTTTTTTTTTTTTGGTTGGGTGTTTTTTTTTTTGCTGTTGTGTTGTTTGGGGTTTTTTTTGCTAATTCTTTAATTTTTTCGCTTCTAAAACCTCCCATTCAACAACTGTTTTGGCTTAGAATGAAGGGATTTTTTTTTTCCTGCATCCAGCAAACTGTAAACCATGTCGCTTGGATACAGCAAAAAGCTGAAATTCCACAGATTTACATAGTCATACATTGTGTTGGGGGGAAAGTGTGCTGGGCGTCCTTTGATTTTTGTATCTTGCATTAGCATTTGTCGGCATTTGAGAAAGGGAAAAATATAAAGAAAGGAGATATAAAGGGAAAAGAAGAGAGGGAAAGAGAGGGAAAGAGGGAAAGAGAGAGAAAGAGAAGGAAAGAGAGAAGGAGAAAGAGAAGGAAAGAGAAAGAAAGAAAGAAAGAAAGAAAGAAAGAAAGAAAGAAAGAAAGAAAGAAAGAAAGAGAAAGAAAGAGAAAGAAAGAAAGAAAGAGAAAGAAAGAAAGAAGAAAGAAAGAAAGAAAGAAGAAAGAAAGAAAGAAAGAAAGAAAGAAAGAGAAAGAAAGAAAGAAAGAAAGAAAGAAAGAAAAAGAAAGAAAGAAGAAAGAAAGAAAGAAAGAAAGAGAAAGAAAGAAAGAAGAAAGAAAGAAAGAAGAAAGAAAGAAAGAAAGAAAGAGAAAGAAAGAAAGAAAGAAAGAAAGAAAGAAAGAAAAGAAAAGAAAAAGAAAGATGTTCCTGTGATGAACATAAAATATGACCTTTTCTGTTTAAAAGTTTGTGCTGTCCCTCTTGTTTAGCACCAGCGCTGCTCACCCTTTCCCTTCAAGACACTTCAGAGCTGTTAAGCATCTAGGGGTGATAATTTGACTTTCAGCTAAGCCGGAGGGCTGCAGCAGACAGCAGTAGGTGGTGATGTAATAGGTACCAACGCACATGGATATATAAATATCGTGGCCAGGGCTAAAGCGCGATGGCTGAGCAGCTATAGAAGAAGATCAGCACTTCAGACAAGACTCCTGGAGTTGAGATCAAGTTCAGAAGCTCTTGCTCCCGGGATTTCCTCTCCATGCAGCCAGCCCAGGGAAACCACAGATCCTCGGGGGATTGAGTACTAAGCTCCCTCCCTCTCCGCTTTGCTTTCTGGTTTTCTTTTTTCCTCCTTTCTTAACATTTTTTTTTCCTGTTTGGCTTTTTGTCGGCTTTCTTTTTTTTTTATTTTTTAAATTTTTTTTTTCCTCCCCTTCTCTGACCTCAGCATAAAGCGGGAGCTGGGGGGGACAGCACATTTTCGGAGCGGCCGGCCCGAGGCTACCCGCCCTTAAAGCCGGGATGCCTCTCCCCGCGGCGCTGCTGCCGGCGCTGCTCCTGGGGCTGCTGTGGCCGGCAGGGGTGCGCGGCCGGTCGCCCCCGGGTNGGCCGCGCCCCTCGGCTCCGCCGCGGGCGGAGGGGGCCGCGGGCAGCGGGGCGGCCACGGACCCCATCGGGAGCTCCGGGGCAGCTCCTCGGGAGCTCGGGAGGGGCTCGCCGGCGCTGCTCGGTGCCGTGCTGTCCCCTTGCCGCCGTCAGGCATCGGGTGTCGGGGTTGCCTCAGCATCTGGAGGATCGGCAGCGCCCTGGGCCGCCCACTCCGAGCAGGGGCTGGGGCGAGCCCAGCGCTCCCCCAAACTTGAAAAGCATCTGCTGGGGACTTAACCCCGTGGCCCCACAGCGCTGATATCCATCTGAAACAATAAGATCCGGGAACGGGGATATAAGCTGCATGATGACAAATGTTTCGTTTGCCCTAAGCGTACTCTGGCTTATTTTAACCTTGTCTACACAAGAGGATGCCTGGGGGCAAAATAAAAATAGATACTTAGCTAAAAGGAGAGGTCCCAGCATGGGGCACGTGGAGTGTGAGGCTGGGGTTCTGTGGCCACCCACAGAATCCCCACTACTGGGGTGTGGGGATCCAGGCCGGGGATGGCAGCCTGTGGGTGAGGGAAGCACTGTCGCCACCCACTCCAGGGCGTACCCTTTTGTCCCCCTGATTTCTGTGTCTCCTGTGCAGGTCTGCTGGAAATTTCTCCCGTGGAAAGAGGCGTGGTGAGCATATTTGGTGTCAGAAGTGGACTCTTCGTGGCCATGAACAGCAAAGGCAAACTCTATGGATCTGTAAGTAGCCACTGAGTGTGTGCCTGGGGAGGGGACAGTGGTCAGCCGGGGAGAGATGTGTGCATGTTGCTAAAAGCTGCCCAAGCCCCATCCTTGCCCCCTCCTGGGTCAAGCAGCGCTGAGAAGCCCCTCCTGCCTTGCCAGCAGAAGATGCACTGCCCAGTTATGCTGCTCACTGAGTTTTTGGGGCAAAACCCTCTCTTCTGCATTACACTTCCTTGGTTCTCACATAAAAACTGTAGTCACCCAACCATGGCTGCACATCTTGCCTCCCTCCCAGACCAACAGATCGGTCATCTGTGTGGCAAGACCACGAGCTAGGCTTAGTCCATGTACTTGTCATATCTAAGTGCAAACAGCCTTAGGCTGGTGTGGCAATCCCTCACTCCATCCCTCAGAGGGTGCCTGAGCTCGTGATCAGCCAGGCCCCCTCAAGGGACCCTTCATGATGTGATGAATCAGTGATCTATTGATCACTCTTTGTTGATGCTCTTGAGCAGACAGTCAGCTCCTGTGGCAGTTTTCTTGGGGTCTGAACTTCTGTTTATGAGAAGGAAGATCTGTTAGGAGACAACACAGACCTTCTTTTACATGGGACCTTTGGAAAAGATAGAGACACCTTGTAAAATATACTTGAGGTGGACAATAACCGAGTGTATCTTTGCCCATGTCGAGCTGTCCTCCTGCTTTTGAGTTCAGCTCTGTACAAGTGACTGTGATCAGCAGAGTTTTAAACTCATGTTCCTGGCTCTCCTTCCTCACCCATGAATTTTCTGTGTTATGTTGCCCAAGTGAAAAAACTTGGGCTGAGAAAGAGCCAAACTATGTCAGAGTTAACTGGGGCATTTTCACATGAAGGCATGAAGAATCCAGAATGATTTTCTTGGGCATTGGTCCTGTTACCGAGGATTTTGACTTATATAAAAGCCAGACAGAATCAGTCACCAAAATGCATCCTTTCTTAGGGATACCGCTGCCTTGGTGTCATGGGTAAGATAATCCCTAGTGCAGTGTTCAGCTTGGCAGGCTGAGACCTCCCTCACAAACCCCAACAATAGGTTGAGGTTTTCGCCCGCTAATAAGAGATGAGTTCATTTGTCCCTTTCCAGATAAGACACTTGCAAGACCTGTCCCTCTTTGTACCTACTCACAAATGAAACCACATCCCTGAAAGGCTGCCTGCAGTCAGATCTGTCCTCCTGATCCATTAACCTAAGTTATCCAAACCCTTCCTTTGATCTTAAATCTAAAGAAGCAAAAAATACTGCCCATGATGAGTGGCTTTAAAATGCCTCTTTCTCCTCCAGCAACATGAGAAAGTACCAGTATTCTGACTTTCCTCAAGCCTCTCGGGCAATTTGTTGCAGGTGGGACAACCAGGAGGAATTCGATGAGCAGGACCACAGACCTGGGCCTGGGCTTTACCCACCTCAGCTCTGTTGAGGCGACTCTGTCCCTCCTGTGGGTGTCTTTCCCACCTTTAGATGTATGTGCCTGGCCTGCGCACAGCATCCCTAATTGATCCTCTGGCCCCTGAGTCCTGTTTGAAGCTTCAGAGGCCACTTCAAAAGATTGCTAAGTGGAGGGGGCTCACCTGCACATTTGCCCACAACACACCTTCTACACCTGGTAGCAAGAATATTTCCACACCTGATGTTTAAAATTCCTTCCCTCTCATGCTTTCCTTTTCATTTCAGGCCCATTTCAATGATGAGTGCAAATTCAAAGAGATTCTCCTGCCAAACAACTACAATGCTTACGAATCCAGGATTTATCCCGGGATGTACATAGCCCTGAGCAAAAATGGAAGAACAAAGAAAGGCAATAAAGTATCTCCCACGATGACAGTGACACATTTTCTTCCTAGAATCTGAGACATCTCCCTTCAGACCTACCTCAGCACAGGGGAAGATGCAGAACACCTTTGGGGAAAAGAAACATGGTGCACTTTTACCGGAGAGTTTTATGCAAGAGCAGGTGTAAGATATTTAATTATTTAAATCTGTATATATTGTCACAAAATTTATTTATAGTTACTTTTTTTTTTTCTTTTTTAATCTCTGAAAACAAAGCAAACCTCCAACCCAAGGTCTTTCATTTCATGGTGCAACAGTAGAAGTCGTGCTTTATTTAACTCAGCTCCGAGTTACCGCAGGTGTGCTGCTACTCCCTGCCCTAAGCCAGGTGGCATCCAGCTCCTCTCTCCCGGAGTTTTGCACTGTTTGTACGCTGCTCGGTGTTTGTTGTTGTACAGGTGTGAGTCTGTCTGTCTGTTTGTTTGGGATTTTATGGTGGCTTGGTCCGCCCCTGCGCCTTTCCCGAACCGCCGCTGGCTCCCGGGAGCAGGAGGTGCCTGGGTGGGATGCCAGCAGGTGCCTGGGTGGGATGCCAGCAGGTGCCTGGGTGGGATGCCAGCCTGGAGCCCCTCACGATGCCCGCTCCCCTCTGCTGTTCCCCTGTGGCGGGATCGTTTCACCCCGGCACGGGAGCGCGGCGCTGCGCAGCCACCCCGCAAATCTGGTTTTAGATCCGCCAGCGCTGAGCTTTGAGCCGCCCTGCAGTCCGTCTCCTCGGGGAGCCTGAAACACCCCTGCAGGCTCAGCAGGGCCGGGTTTTTCTCTTCAGATCAACCGTGGCCCTTAATGGGAGCTTTTATTTGGTACGACTGCTTGGCATGAGGCTAAAAAATTAACGTGTCTGTCCGTCCCCCAGCAAACGCACTGTGGAACACGCTGCCGTGAACCAGCTCTGCTTCACTCAAATCAGATTCCCTTTCTTATTTGGAGGCTACATTCATTCTTCAAAGTGTGGGGAGCTCTATAACACCCCTAAGTTTTCTAGAGGGGAAAAGCATCTGCTGGTTTGTAGCAAACACAAGCTCCGCAGAGAGAATTTAGATTGATGATGAGGAATTCAGGTTGGTTTGTACTATTTATTATTTCTGCTGCAGTATTTGGAAGGAGAAATATGCTGCTTCTTTTTTTCTGTCTCATTCCCTGACGAAGTTGATTAATTTCTACCTCACTAACTCTCAAAGCCAGTCTCATAACAAATTCTGCATGGGAGGAAGGTACCTGCTTTCCTGCTTGGGCCCAAAGTGCTGCAGGAGGGCCTGGGGGAACAGCCATCATCCCAAATCTCTCTTTTTTTCCATATGTAGCCAAAAGTATTCGGGATAGAGTCGGTTGCATCCTATTTGAGCCTTGTCACGTTTGAGCTATCTTTACCCAGGGGTTTACTTTTAGTAAGGGTAATCATGGTGAAAATATTCGCGGGCAGCTGTCAGGCTGCAGTACTATATCGTCATCAAGTAACCCTATATTTTTCCTTATATATTTTGCAAGTGTAACTCATGTCTCTAACGTGATAAAGGAAAAGATAGGTTTGGTTATGGGGGAATCACTAAAAGGATTCATGTGCCTTTTTTTTCTTCTTCTTTATTTTTTCCCTCTCTTTTAATTTTTTTTTATTTAAAAGATACTTAATCTTTGGGGCATCAATATGTTAAGCAGGAATCAGGACTAACCACAATGTTTGATGACTTAGAGGACGTTTACAGATCATCTTCCAATCTACACTAATTATTTCCAACTACACACAAATCTTAGATTCAGCTTTTTTTTTTTCTTTTCCTCTTTACATTCCTACACAAAAGCCTTTGTTCCTTTGTAATGGTTTAGACCTGCCTGTATCCTCTACTTACACATGACCTTGAAGAGAAACTCTACTCACCAAAGTTCAGTAAGATCAGAGCAGACCAGGACCAGACCTTAAGGCAGCTGCCCTCGTAGCAAAAATAATTAAGGAAATGTCACACCCAAGGATTTTTAATTTTTTTTTCCTGTGAAATTGGGAATTTTCTGTACTTTCTGTGTTTTCTATATGTGAGCAATCGTTGTGTATTTATCAACACTACCTCTGACAACTGATGATTTTGTTCCAGATTTCAGATAGCAAAATCAGACCGCAAGGGTTCTCTCTGGGGATGGTTCCTCTTTGCCACTTTTCACTTCATTAAATCCACAACCAACGGCCTCACACAAGATATGTTCAGAGGTAGTTGTTGTAACTCTTAAATGTTGTGATGCAACCTTGATGACAATGTTACATGGTATGAGCTTTCACCATTCACCAGAATCTGTCTGTAGTTTTATACAGGTGCTGTTCAAGACTGTGGTGTATGTGCTGTGCACACTTAAATGCTTAATAAATGATAAACGTTTACAATGCACGACACCCTGCTATTGATTTTTAACTCTTTATAATGGGATGCATCCTGCAAGGAAAAGAAGGGGGAAAAAAAATGCTATTTCACTTTCCCAAAGCCTGAGGAGCCTTTGCACCCTTGCCAGCTACTCCAGGACTGACAGCCTGGATTTCTTACTCAGCTAAAGTTCCCTCTGCCAAAGCTGGAAGTGGTCCAGGAAAGCCCAGCTCGGTGACAGATATGCACTCTCGCATCTGCCACATGCTGCTGCTCTCCCTGGTGTCGTTTCCCCGGTTATTAACAATGGCAGCATCCAAAATTAGTGGTCAGAGACACAAACCAGCTGCAAGGTTTATGTTGCTCGTTGTTAACATTACAAGCAAACCTGACTGCCTGGGTCTGGCTCCAACGAGCGCCGGTTGATCTCTCTGTGAAGTGCGGCAGCACCGATGCAAGAAACCTGTTGGGTTTGGGGCAGGATCTTTTTAAAATCAGTGTTCATACTCAATGCAAATGTATGGCAATCTGAAGTGCTGCATGACGTCGCATGGTGAGATTAGGAAACATTTCTCCACTGGAAGAATGGTCAAAGCCCCCAAGGGAAGTGGTGGAGTCACTGTCCCTGAAAGCGTCCAGAAAATGAGTAGATGTGGCACTTTGTGACATGGACATGGTCTGTGATATCACTTTGTGATATGGTTTAGGGGACACGGTGGTGTCTGGTTGAAGGTTGGACCTGATGATCTTGGGGGCCTCTTTCAACCCTAATGGCTCTGTGATGTCTTGGCACAACTTTTATTTATAAACACTCACACGGGTGCACTTGCACACACATGCACACATCATGTCCCATTCCCGTGTTCTCAGTTTTTCCCCTTTCCCCACGATTAGGAAGGTTTTCATAATGGGAGAGACAACATTCAGGTTTGATTTTCCACACCCTGGCAGCAAAGGGAGTTTGTCCAGCTCAGTAAGGACCATACAAAACAGAAATCCAGACCTCACTATACAGGATTCTCCACTTCATTTTCCCCTGAGTGATGCTTATTTTCCTGTTCCTGGAAGGGGGAAGGAGATGGATGAGCTGGGAATGTCCAGTGCCCTCCCTCTTAACAAGGGCATTTTCACTCTAAAGTTGTACAGGCTCTATAAATACGTGGCACAGGTGGAGTTTTTATAACTGCACAAGTATAGCTGCAGCACATTTAATGCTGCTATGAATAGAGCCAGAATAAATAGGCAGGCAGACAATAATAATTTCTCATAATTAACTTTTTTGTTTACAATGTTCTAAAAAAGAACAAACACAAATTTACCACTGCCGGGACTGCCAAAATTATAACAAAAAGTTGTCGCCAGGACTAAAAAATTTTTTCAGATGAAATTTTATCAATTACAATTTTAAGACTGGAGATAAACCCTAAGGCTGGGCTGTTAGGAAGGTGAGATTTCAGGGCAGCAGCTTTGCAGGTTCGTAGGACCTGGAGCATTGGTGCTGCACGTGTCCTACCCACAGAAAAATAATAGGGCCACCACAGATGGAGCAGCTTGAGATGTCACAGAGGACTCTGGAGAAAGTTTCCTCCTTTGGCATCACTCATTTTTTTGCTTCATGGCCAGGCCAGCTTTCATAGAATCACAGAATCATGGAATCACAGAATCATGGAATCATAGAATCACAGAATCATCGAATCATAGATTGGCTCGGCTTGGAAGGGGTGTTAAAAGCCACCTCATTCCAACCCCCCTGCCATGGGCAGGGACACCTTCCACTAGGCCAGGCTGCCCAAAGCCTCGTCCAACCCTGCCTTGAGCGCTTCCAGGGATGAGCTCTCCTCACATCGCCTTTCGAGGCAGCAAAATAAACGCATCAAAGGTAAAAATCAATTTTAACCCTCCAAAAGAAGGCACCGATAAGCCACGGGTTGCGACATCTCTGAGGCCCTTGCGAGCATTGCCACGGCCAAGGTTCCTGCCATCTACTGAACATTTATCTGCACAGAACAACCAAAACCTTTCCTGAGGATGCGTCCTGCAAGCCAGGCAGATTTTCCCTCCACCCAGGGACGAGCCAGCATGCTGGAAAACCAGAAGGGGAGCTGTGCCCTTGCTGGCCAGGGGAAGGACAGGGACTCCAAGCCCCATCCCTCCTTTGCAGCCGTGCCCGTTTTGAACAGCCCGTGCTGAGCATTTTGTGACTCACCCGTGACACCTCCCAGGTTGCCTGCATCTGATCCGCGCTAATAAAAATCAGCATGACAAAACGCTGCCTTGTATATAAATAGCCACGGGTTTTTCAGAGCGGGTCACCGAGTTTATGGTGCCAGAGTGGGTTGTTCACACTTTGCCACTTGGTTTCCACCGCAGCCTGTGAACTGACCATGCAAGTGGCCAATTAAAGGCACTCTGCTAAGGGCTGAGGAGGCTTTTGATAATGACTAGAAAGCACCGCAGCCAGAAAGTTAAAAGGAATTCCCTGAAACGCTGCCGCTCCCTTTATATGACACAAACTACTGTTGCTTGCCAAGCACAGATGAGAACAGATTTTTTAATGGGGAAAAGCCAGCGTGAAGCTAAAAAAAAAAAAACCAAAACAACCCCAACAAAACAAAACCACCCCAGTTCTCCTTCTACTAAACAATCTAAAAATGGATGGCACAGTGCAAAATCGTAATGCCAAGCTGCTGTCAGGAAATACTACATGCCAAAGAGGGACACAGCGCAATTTCTGTTCCCTGCATATGAGTCATGGCTTCCAGACTTCAGACAAGAAATACTTCCCCGAACCATTTGGTTTAAAATTTTGATTACTTAAAAATACCATCCAAGAGGTGTGTACCACCAGTCACTTCAGGCAAACAATTACTTGATGCTAAACAATGTCTCTTGTTTACATCATAATTTTCATCATAAGTTCCAAGGCCAGGTTGGATGGGGTTTGGAGCAGCCTGGGACAGTGGAAGGTGTCCCTGCCCGTGGCAGGGGGTGGAGTGAGGTGGGCTTTAGGGTCCCTTCCAACCCAAAGCATTCCGTGATTCTGCTGACCTAAACACCATCCAGTCCAGCACCCTCTCATGGGCAGGGACACCTTCCACTATCCCAGGGTGCTCCATCCAGCCCGGCCTTGGACACTTCCAGGGATCCAGGAGCAGCCACAGCTTCCCTGGGCACCCTGTGCCAGGGCCTCACCACCCTCACAGGGAAGAATTTCTTCCCAATACCCCATCTAAACCTGTCCTCTTTCCATTTAAAGCCATTTCCCCTTGTCCTGCCACCTTGTGCCCTCACCCAGAATGCTTCTCCATCTCTTCCAGGGCCCCTTTAGGTACTGGAAGGGGCTCTAAAGTCTCCCTGGAGCCTTCTCTTCTCCAAGGGGAGCAACAGCAAGGTCCAGCCCTTCCTTCCTGAATGCCCAGCCAGGAAATGTGATGAAGATGGTGAGCACCCAAAACTTAACTCAGCTGTGGTTGTGTGGTGGGAATATATATAAATGACTGATCATGACAAGGACTACCAAAAAATCATGCCAGGAATGTGTGAACCTGGGCAGTTTACATTAATTCAACTTTTTGACGCTAATATCCCGGTGTTTTTAGCTCCTTCTTTCCAAGCTGTCATAAATAGTCTTCAAAATACGTTCATCAATACATCAAAATTTGTGAGACATGAGGATTCTGGGTTTGCAAGAGCATGAGGTCAGTCAGCTTGGGGCTGAACAAAGCAAAAGGAGGAATGGGTGCTCATTCATTGAACAGCCTCCATACCAGGCACAGAAGGAGGCAGGACTCCTGACAAAAAAAGAGTGATGCATGACCAGATTTTAGTTTCAAAGCAGGTTTAATCGAGTTTTCCTTAAATCCTGAGTGCTGGATTGACCTCGGATAACTTCTGTGTTATTCTGTTGTGTCATTCTGTGTGTGTACATGCAATTGCATTTTATTACTAATCATAGTATTTTATTGTGGGTAGGTACAGGAGTAGCCATCCTCTATGACTCCCCAGGCTGTGTTGACCTTCACTATCGTTCATTCACACTGCTCCCTATAGGTTAAAGAAAGTGATTTACTGATGTTTGTACCAATTACCATATTCCAGACTCAAACTGGTTGCTAATCAGGTTACCTCTGAAGTACAAATCAGATCTTTATCAGCTTAAAGGTATTTGGCAAGTGTCAAAGCCACTTGGTAAAACTCTGGTGGTTTCTGGGGAGCCACTATTTACATACTTTTTCATTATCTCTGCAGCCACATCTGTTTGCTGCCAGTGCCTTCAAGAAAGGTGTTTGTAGTGCTGGCTGGGGCCAATCCAGCTGGTGAATGTCACTGAGGGGAAGGGTGCCTGTGAGAAGAAAGGGATGAGGAGCACCACCTGTGGGACGGGCATCCCTCAGCGCCCCAGAAACCCCAACCCTGTGGGGATCTCCTTAAAGAAGGTCAGGAGGACTGTCCAGCCATGCACCTCTGACTGACAGCTGCTTGGCAAGCTTGAGGGCTCGCCCGTGAGGAGCATTTTGGAGCTTTTGGTGGACAAACTCTATATAATGTCTTTTTTCTTGGCCAGGTGGATCCCCACTCTGATCCCTGTCCAGGGTGGGGATGGTCCCAGGCTGGCTCAAGGCTGAGTGTCATGGTAGGACACAGAATAGATGGACTCCCTAGAGCCGTCAGGAGAGAAAGAAGGCTTTATTTACAATCCCAGCAGTTTCTTTTAGAACACGCTGTGTAAAAAGGTCTATTATTGCTCCATGGCACTGACACTGCTCTCCATTGGTTCAGGAATAGGAAACAACCCCTGGGACAGTTGTTCTGGCAAAGGGAACACTGTTTGCTGAACCTGTGCTGAGAAACGCAGAGAGATGTTTTGAAAAGAGAAACTGTTGGCAGCTTTCCCTTGGGAAAGGAGCCAGCAATGGTTAGCAAATTAAAAATTCAGACTCAGAAAATGTCGAGCCCATGGCTGAGCAGCATAATGGGATGGATGCCCTTGTCAGGGGTCCTTCATCAGCAAGCCAAGGCTGCTCCAGAGCCTCCCGTGCCCAGTATCAACACTAAAACCCAGCACTGCAATGGCCCTTTGCCATCTCAAGCCCCTCCTGGCCCCATGGCAGAGCAGCCCCGGCAGCCAGGAAAGACTCAGCTCCTCCACCAAGGGTGAGTACCGCTGCTCTGCCAGGCCTGGACGCCCCTCTCCTCTTACTCCTGGAGGGAGGGAGAACACTGTGCACCAAACCTTTCCCCTTTCTGGGAATGGGCCCGTAACAGCTCCTCAGTTCTCGCCTTCCATCCCGAATCCTGCTCCCGACGCTGCTGCGAGCAGGAGCTCAGCCACGAGGAGTTACACATTAACCCGGGCAGTTAGCTCCCTATCTCCCCTGTGTGCTCTCCCTCTGGAGCCAGAGTGTCTTTCTGCCGGAGCCTTTCCTTCAGTGAGCTCCGAGATAAGGAGGGCTGATCTCCCCGGGCACGGGCGCTGCGGCTCCGGGGTTACTCCCGTGCGACGACCCCGGGGCTCCCGCAGTGCCCGCTCCCGGAACCCGGGCAGGAGTGACCTGCCAACAGCCAGAACTTCAGCTGCAGTTTATTGCAGGTCTTCCACAGCCCCTAGGCAAGATTACCTGGCTTTTCGCCTTGGTTCTGACCTTCCTCTGCCAGGGCAGGGTGACTGGCACTGCCTTTCCCCAGAAGTTTCCTCCTCGCATTAAGCCCAGAAACATCCCCCATCCGAGCCAGCACCCTTCCTTCTTCCACATCCTGTTTTGACACATTCGCATACTCCTCTTCTGATTTTCTACCACCTTTCCTGGCGTTTTTCAGTTGTGTTCTCTCTGATCGCCTCCCATTTCTCTCCCATTTTTTCTACACCTTGGGCTCTTCTGTGTGGATTTTATTCTGGGGAATAAAATGCACCATGTCAAGGCCAAAGACACCCAAGGAAAAAGACAAGCTTTACCCAAGCATTGGCCTGGACCTGCCTGCTGGCCAGGCAGAGTCAGAAGAGCAGCGATGCAAACTCTGCCAACGTGGGGGCGACTCATACCTGCATCCAACCCCGTGACTCAGATTTGCTCCTGCAGATGTTAATGTGCATGGACTGCCTGCTACGTTCTTGTCAGGGCGGGTTTATTTTCACAGAATCACAGGATCACGGCATGGTTTGGGTTGGAGGGAACCTTTAGAGGTCACCCAGTCCAATGAGCAGGGAGATCTTCAACAAGATCACGTTCCTCAAGGCCCTGTCGAGCCTGACCTCGGGAGTTCCCAGGAATGGGGCATCTACAGCCTCTCTGGGCAGCCTGTGCCAGGGTTTCTCCACCTTCATTTTAAAGAAGTTGCTCTCATATTTAGTCTGAATCTACCCTGTTTAAGTTTAAAACCCTTTGTTTCTGCTCTGGTCAGTATCTGTGTCTGTCCTTAGTTTTCACCTTCTGCAGTAAATTCTCCTTTTCCGTTTAGCGCAGAGCTTCAAGCTTGCCCATATTCCATTTTGACCCACATATCTCCTTTCCCCCAGTCCTTTGCAGTTTCTCTCCCCACATCTCAGGGCTGCAGAGGCGACCAAGCAAATTTTCAGCCAGCCATGGCCTGGCCCAACCTGTGAGGAGTTCAACACATCCCTCCGAAGAGCAGGGTGCACCAGCCACAAACCCCGATGAGAGGAGAATCAGAACAACGAGTGCCTCCTCCACCGGCCAGAAAAGCATAAAAACCAGGTTGCTCATGCTCCCTGATAAGTTATCAGATGTGATTCACTGGGCTGTATCTGTTTTAGCAATCACAGCGTGGGCATTTCAGCACAGGGTTTTCCAGCATGCTTGGGGTGGCCAAGGAAAAGCACTTTAGTGTTTATAGAGCTATGTAAGTTATAAATAGGGCTGTGATAGTCTCATGCCCTGCAGAGAAAGCATGCCCTGATGGAATAATCACAGCAAAGCGTGTTTTCGTAAGAAAGATATCTACATAGATGGCCATCTCACGTGGCTTTGTGTTCAATAGGGATTGATAGTGATTGTGCTGGAGAGAATCTGATTGCTGCTGAAGTCAGATCCATAAATGGGAACCCAAGGAATTACAGAGTAAGCTGAACTGAAAGTCTTTGACCCCGAGGGTCAGAAATTTAGCATCTTCTGCAGATCTTTAGAAATAGGAGTCACATTCAAGGCAGTGATTTTGTTTTAAATTAATTCTTGCTATTTATTTTGCTCGTTTAAATATACATATAAACAGAGGGTCACAATTTAAATTATATAATGGGTATCACCGCCATATAATACCGTTAGCAAATAATTCATGGAGTTGATGTTTGGGATTAATGGCTAGTAAATAGCAGAGGATGTGACTTCATGGAATAAAATGTTCTCATGTGGTTATTCCTGAGGGTGTACTAGATTAAAGCTTATTCGGTAAATGTTATGAGTTTGGAATATATCTTAGTCCAAAATATGGGTTAAAGGAGTAAATACAAGCACAAAGGTTAATGTGATGAAAGTCTTTCAAAGTACTCCCTGAGATTACAAATTCTGACATTTCAGGCTTGGGCTTCTTCACTTTTTATTATCAAATAAATACCACAATGGCAATGTTCACCTTAGAAATAAGACTGTAATTACCACACTTCTAAACAAAGTCCTCCTAAGCAACCTGGGTGACTCTAATAAAATAATTATCACATATCATTTGGATTTAATCAGGACCCTGTAAGCCTCAGCTTACTCTTAGTCACAGGCGTGCAGCAAAATGAACAACAGGAAAAACATATTTAAAGCACTTTGCAAATAAAGGCTGAACAATCACCGAATATTTGTTCAGGTAGATCTGGTGTAGAAAGGAGCTCCCGGTATTTTGTCCTTGCAAGTCAGGTGAGAGTGAAGAACTGACCTCACAGAATGAGGGAAGGCATCTGCTTGGAAGCATTATTAGTTTATTAAATTACTCAGTTTTTAAACTGAATTTAAACTGAGCTAAAAGCTCAATTTTTAAATAAGTTATGCTCTTCTGCTTAATGACAACAGAAAATAAATAAGGCTACCAGTGCAGTCACTGAATGGCCCACACTGAATTAGAGTTTAATAGTCATGGAAACATTCTTTTATCATCACCTTCTGACTCTTACAGAAAGGCTGGCAAATGCAGAAATGAGGACCAGATAAACATTTAATAAAAAGCTGTGGGTGTCCATGTGGGTGTCAGAGTTGCAGAGTGAAAGTTACCACATTCCCTTCTCCTCGTGTCATAAATCTGGGGTTTCTTTCCATTAGATTTCTGGAAGATGACGCAGCACAAATTTGCATTTATTCATTGTTTGCACTCTCCAGAAGTTAATTAAGGAAAATACAGAAGCAAACATGCACCTGCCTTGCCAATTTGTTCTGATTCTATTCATAGGAGCACCAAACATGCTGTCCCCTTGATTGTGCAGAGCCCCACTCCCTTTGCATGTCACCATCAATAAAAATATTTCTTTGTGCTGGTGGTGCGAGCGCACCGAAGGATATTTTCCTTGATAAAAGGCAAGAGTGAACGAACTGGCAACCATAAATCCACATTTAGGGCAGATCCAGCGCAGGTTCTTTTTACAGGGTCACAAAAATACAACAGCCACAGATCCGTGAATGTGTCTGTAGACGTAAACACACATACACACACTTAAAAATCAACACTTAATCCTTTTTTACCTCTCATGGGGATCTAAGCAATTTCACTGAAGCTTACAGTTCAACATTTTTTTCAAAATGGTGGCAAATCCACTCAATATTTCTGTTAAAGAAAATGCTAAAACTCAGTCAGTGCTAATTCATGTTTGACACTAGCACTTAAAAAATTGAGCTATTCCAGAAGTCTGTTCAGTGATACACAGCCTCAGGAGATTTTTGTGTGTTTTCTCATAAAATTTCTGTAATTAAAATCCACTTGTAAGTTAGTGGAAATAAGCAGGAAGTCTAATATAGTTGGTTATTATTTTTTTTAAATAAGAAATAGAAGGCCACAACAACGTTTGTAACAAGACGATGTGCAACAAAGAACAGCAGGTGGTAAAAACGCTCCTTTTTTTTCTCCTGCTAAGGAGATTACAAGGTTATAATTTGTAAAATAAGCATATTCCTGTTAATTAAATTAAGGACTTGGGCTGCATAAGCAAATACCAATCACAGGAGAGAAAGAGGGAGAGGGATGCTGAGTTTCACACATAATTTGTTTCTGGCTACTTAGCAGGGCTATGACAGACATTCGCTAAGTAGAAAGCAAACATTTACTATTTAGTTCTCCTTTGCAGCTAACACCTACGAGCCTCTATTAGCAAAAAGCTGCCTCCTTTGGTTTGTTGTGAAAATTTTTCCCTGTGATGGCTTTTAAAGAGCGTTTGCTGCTAATTCAAAGGAGTGTCAGCGCTGATTAACAAACAAACATACTCTTGCGCTTTTATACTTCGTAGGTTGCAGAATATTTTATCTTGCAGCCCTGATCCAGGCTTACTGGAGTGAGTAGGGATGCTTCTACTGCCTTCACTGAAGTCAAGCCCTAAATCAGATGCTGGAAAGGAAATATATCCTTTAGGATATATATATATTATTATATATTATATGTGATTTCTTATGTATTAGGAAATAAGCTTGTGCCCCATCCCAAGGGTGTCCCGCTGCTCGTCTTGCTGGGATCACACCCATTTCAGCCTAAGTGGCAGAACAAGCCCTTACACCCCCAAGGGAAGGGGGGAGCTCCTTTTGGGATTCCTGGCTCCACACCCCACTCAAAGCACTGAACAGGGCCCCTTGTCTGGGGAGGCATTAATGCCACCCTGCTAAATGCCACAGCCCGAAGGAAGCGGCAGGAATGCTGTGTCACGGCACGGGCTGCGGCCTGGCAGGGCACCCGGGAACAACAAAGCCACTTCAGCCAGGCTCCTGCAGGAATGTGCTCCTTGGAAGATGGGAAGGGGGAGAGAGGATGGGCATGCTCGCATGGGATGTTGGAAAACCTGTCTGAACACACGGCACTTTCCTGCTCTTGGCGTTCCAAAAATTAGAAGACAAAACGCGAGATGTTTTGATTTACGTGCTTATTAA
>WBMY01001909.1:781-15097 GCA_013397315.1 Donacobius atricapilla | reverse complement strand
AAAAAAAAAAAAAAAAAATAGACGTTGCAATGGGTGAGCAATGTAAAATAAAAAGATATTAAGGGTCATATTTGGATGACTCACGTATCTCCTTTCCCTCAGTCCTTTGCAGTTTCTCTCCCCACATCTCAGGGCTGCAGAGGCGACCAAGCAAATTTTCAGCCAGCCATGGCCTGGCCCAACCTGTGAGGAGTTCAACACATCCCTCCGAAGAGCAGGGTGCACCAGCCACAAACCCCGGTGAAAGGAGAATCAGAACACCGACTGCCATCTTATTTAGATGGAGACTTCAGACCACCCCGAGTACCACAGAGAGATGAGCTCATGAGCTGCTGTTAGGCATTTTGCTGACTAAATAATGTTTTAATTGTCTGAGTGCCCATCCATTGCATTTTCTTTCTATCCTGGGGCAAATCCAGGGGGGTAATTAACCACGACGCTCTTGACCAAAGGGTATCAGAGCTGAGATCAGCTCAGATATGGACTCACTGAACTGATGACTGGGATATGACACTGCTTGAACAGCCTTAGTATCAGAGGAAGGAAGGAGGGCAAATGTGATGCCTGTTTTCAAAATGGGTCAAGGGAAGGCTATTAAAAAAAAAAATTAGAAATCAGTGAATAATCACCTTGTTTGAAACTCTAATGGGAAAAAAAAAACCAACCCTTATTGTAACGTTTGTTTCAAAAAGTCCTTCTAACAAATATTACCCAAGGTTGAAGAATGATTCTATGTTCCTTTTTGTCTTGTTCAGTAATTATCTGTAGCCAACTACAACCAAATTGACAGGATCCTGCAATTTGGATAAATAAACTCAGCTTCAGCCTGGCTCATTCTGGATAAACTTAGGTCCTTTCAAGTGTCCCCAGAGAAGCTCTTGCAGTTATAGCAAAATATCTGAAGTACGCTGAACACCCAGGTTCTGTGTTTAACCAATCCCTAAATCAGGTGGCTCAACATAAAACCCAGCTGGAAAGCAGAAAAACTGCCAGTCTGGAAAATCATGTCCTGTGGAGTAAGTTCTAATGTTTAACGCAGCAATCTCAAAGCCTTAAACCTCTTGAGGCAGAGACCTGGCAGCATGACCAACACAGCATTTACCAGGGAAGAGGTGGCCAACTCTCTAAATCAAACAGCGTCTCAAAATGCAACGGCATTTTTCTTCCCCAAGTATTTCAAAAAGCAGTGATGGTCGTTCCCACTTCTGGGTGAGAACATGCATTTTGCTTTTGAGCTGTGACACGAAGAGGTTTGCTTCTATAGCACAGTTTTTGAATGATGATGATGATGTTTTGTCACTCTTTCCCTACACTGAAATTGAGTCTAGAAGTAAAAGGTAGTGAAACACAGGGGTAGAGAGACAGAAATTAGTAATATTTGTGCCCAAACTGATCCCAGCACAACTCCTGCGATTTCCAGGATACCCTCAGGTCTTCCATGGTGGGCACAAAGAGGTTTGCACAGGTTTTGAATGATGATGATGACGTTTTGAAATTGAGTCTAGAAGTAAAAGGTAGTGAAACACAGGGGTAGAGAGACAGAAATTAGTAATATTTGTGCCCAAACTGATCCCAGCACAACTCCTGCGATTTCCAGGATACCCCCAGGTCTTTCATGGTGGGCTGGGGGCACTTGGCACCACAGCCAAGCCTTCCTGTGCTCCTCAGAGGGGCTGGAATGGGCTTCCAAGACCAAATGCTGGACCCTGGCCCCGGGCATCCCTACAGCAACAGCAAAGCCCGTGGGGCCAGGTCGCTGCTTCTTTGAAGGCGAGTAAAGAGCAAAGGAATGAAGCCATCACCAAAGCAAGGGAGCAACGTACAATTTGGGGCAGGCAGAGGAAGGAGAGGGGCCTTTGTGAGGGACGCGCATCCTGCTGGCCTTTTGCAGAGCCAGCTGCCAGGCCTGGCCTAGCAAGGTGCGCGGGCTTCCAGATGTGCAGGTGCAAAGCCTGCAGACATCAAAAGCGCTGCTGCTCGCGTCCATTACCTGAGCACCACCCTGCTGTATTTCAAAGGGAAACCAGCTGGACTTTCCCTGTAATCACCATCTTGCAACGTCCCTTTAATGAACCAGATTGTACAGGAGGTTCGTGTCAGCCAAACAAAAAGGATGCATGTAGCCCCGAGTTCATGCCTGACATGTTTTGGTTTTTGGAAATTCCTCTCCCAGGCGATTTTCTGTAAACAAGAGCAATGTTTTTTCTAACTGTACCTATGTTGTTTCATTCCTTTCTCACAGGAGGGACTTCTTGATCTCCCTCACGTTTGACCAATGTGATTGAAGAGGTTTGCCTTTGTTTCACCAATCAAACTGGTCTGTGTAAAGTAGTATAAAGGAGAGATCATCCCAAAATAAAGTAGATTTAGATTTCTAGCCTTCTGAAAAAGTGAGTCTGTGTCGTTCTTGGTAAACTGCGACAGATGCTGGCATT
Organism: Donacobius atricapilla; assembly: GCA_013397315.1. Lineage (NCBI taxonomy): Eukaryota > Metazoa > Chordata > Aves > Passeriformes > Mimidae > Donacobius > Donacobius atricapilla. Next base: position 12,662 of record WBMY01001909.1, on the reverse strand, counting down.
TTACTTTTCCTCTGCTAGGATCCCTCACAGCCCTGCTCTCCCTGTGGGGAATTCACCCAGGTTATCCTGCAGCATCAAGAGGGAAAAGGCAGAGCCAGCAAAGCCACCACAAGATATGGCAGGCAAAGCTGTGCTCATGAGCTGGAAATGTTGGAAGAAGGCCAGCACTGAAATCTCAGGATGAGGGGAAGCACCAGCTGACAAACTCCTTGCAAAATGCATTTGGCATTTTGTAATTTGGTTATGTTGTTTTCTGGAGGTTAAGAAGTCACCTCTTGGCTCGGGGTGGTTGAATGCGCCATGACAGCAACAAATGGGATTTAGTAAATTGCCCACAAAGATTTGATTACTTTGGCTAATTAATTAACATGTGATTGCTTGTTCTAACAGCAGTCAGTGGAGACTTTCTAATATGAACCCAGGTCTGTGACTGGTACCTGTCCCAAAGAGAAAAACTACTGAAATTTCTGTATTTAGGATGTGCACATACATGGTATTTTCTCCCCTTCTGGACAAGTGGATCCCTAACTCATACCCTGGCATTTCTGCCTTGGGTGAGTAATCTGCATACTTAAAAAAAGGCTCTGTGCTGTGCTTCTAAAGAGTTCCTGACCAACCGGCCACACAAACAATATTTTTCCTCCGGGGTGTGCACAGAAAATAGTTTGGCCATTACATTTGTAATGGTCAGTAATTCAGTGGGCAAAAAAAGACATGAATGGGTGCCTCTATGTCACTTTATCTTTTCCTTTCTTACACTACAGAAGCAGAGAATCACGAAGGGACAGAGGCTTTCTGTAGACTTAAGTCTACAGAATTTAAGATTTAATATTCTTAAATTATTAGATCTTAGATTTATTATTAAAATATATATTAAAATTAGATATTTAGATATATTAAAATTAGATCATGTAGATTTAAGGCCCACAGGAACCTTAACAAAACCCAGAGGAGGTCTAACAAAACTACTGAGCAAGTATCTTGTCCCGTGATTCTGTGGTTGAGAAATTAATTTCAGAATTAGCTCCTACTTGCTGTCTAGCATTCCAGAAAGGAGGCTCACTCCTTAAACTCTGCTTCTCTCCTCTATAGTCCCACAAGTAACTCAAAAGTGTAAGCCAGCTGCAAACAAAATATTGTCCACAATATTTCTGAGATATGTGACCTGCCTCATGTCCCTGCTATGACTCTGAGCAATTTTCAGATTTCAATTTGGCTGGGAAAACCGTAATTTTCCCCATAGGGAATTCAGGATTTTTGCCATAAAATTCATCTCTTTTGATCTAAGTTTTGTTTTTGATTTTACCTAGCAACCTGCTTTGCATTCTTACATTGCTATCTTTCCCACAAGTAAATAATCTCAAGTCAGTGATAATCACCCCATTATTCCTTAGATCTACTCTTCAGAATCAGAGCAACATGGATCTAGATTTCAAATTACTGCACCTGCTGTATGTCACAGAAAAAAAAAATTATTTAAGAAGACAGAAGATGCTGGGAATATCCTGAATTATCCCATAATTTTCCTGGGTGCTGAGGACCCAGCACCCACACTGGACATGGCTGGAGGGAGTTGCTTCAGGTAAGGCCTAACCTCATCCCATGGACTTCGTGGCCACTGGGGCTAACACCATGTCAGGGGACCTCAGTGAGCACAAATCCCGCCCTGGTTTATTCCTAAGAGAATTCAGACCCCTTGCTCTGACGCCACTTACCCCTAAAAGCAAACTGAAGCTCAGCAAGGAGGGAAGTCTTTTCCTTCCACCATTTATTTTGACTCAAGCTTAAATGATGCCAAAACAGACCTTTTTTTTTTTTTTTTTTTTTTTTTTTTTTTTTTTTTCCTTGCTGCACAGAAAGAAGACTCTAGTTTCAGTGGGCTGTAGAGCGACACCCCACAGTCACTCACACGAGCTGCCAGCTGGAATAAGTCAATCCACCCTTACCTGTGAGGATCAGTCCTGAGAAACAAAATGTTATTTACTCTCCATATTTGGTCCTCGTGTTTTATTTTTTTTAACTACATCAACATCACGCAAATGCAATCTGCTGGAGTATGCAATCCAGATGAAATGTGTATCTGAGCACGCCTTGGAAGCTGCGGAAAGAGGAAAGGTTTGGCTCGGTAGGAGCAGCCTCTGGCTGGCACTTAAAGAACGTGGCGAACCCTCCGGACAATGTGCATGTTATTAGGAAAAGGAAGCGCCGAAGAATACACACACAGCGGGGAAAAGTAAACACATTAACTGACTTTAATGCGGATGAGAACGGTGGCGCGGGGAGAAGTTCTGTTCCAGAAAGGTCATTCCTTTGCCTCTGCATTCCTTCCCCACATTTACATGCTGCTGGCTGGATTCGTCAAAGGTCTTCATTATTCGCTCTTGGCGCGCAGGAAACAATCACTTTCAGATATAATGACCTAATTACTCAAACAAGACAAATGGGGGGGGGAGAACCCCCCAGTTATTTACTTCAAACGCTAGCGTTTAGCAGCCCTTCAGGAAAGCCACTTAAAGGACCTGTAGCAGGGAGTTAAACCTCGAGAATCAGAATCATCTAAAAGGGTGGGTGGGGTTTGATGGCTGCCGGCTCTGGGGATGATTCCCTGCCATTATGACTCAGGCTGTCCCAACTTAAACTCCTGTCCCTGTGGAGCAGGTAACAACAGGGATGCACAACAGGGATGTTTGCACCACGTTTCTCCCCCAGCTTCCTTGTGGTCAGTCCCAGATCATGCCCAGGGGCCAGCCCGGGGCTTTCAGTGACTCTGGGACCTCTACACAGCATCTACACGAGCAAACTTTACCTTCAGAGAAAATTTCTGCTCCCGCGATGTGTTTTTCTACTTCCTGAGCAGCGCAGAAATCAGATGTAACAAGAGAAAATTTTGGACTGAACGTTGGTCAATGAAGGGATAACCAGGGCCGTTTACTACTCAGATTTGCTGTGCCTGAAAAGAGACCTGGTCCAAAAGGTGGATCGCTGTAGCTCTTTTTTTGTGTGTTGTTCTGTAGAATGGCACAGTAGTAATGATGTAATCACTACCAGAAAATGTCCCAGCCAGGCAACGACTCATTTGGCACCCACGTTATGGCAGAAAAAAAAAAAAAAAATAGATACCGGTTTTATGACGAGCTTATCGGTGCTGTGTCATTTACAAAACCAAATAAAACTTTCCAATAACTGTCTCAATTAAAAGGAGGTGATTCTGGGGACAAGAATCGGAGCATGAACTTTTGAGCCTCTCTGCAATTTCCCCTACAGACTTGCACATTATTTGCCATCCCAGTACCTCTGCGAGTGTGGCATATTCATCCAGTGTCAGGAAATGTTCCCAGATGTTATGCTTGAGCCTGTTCTAGTCAATATACACCGTTATAGGGAGATCCAGCTCATTCCCTAATCGCTAAACATTTCACACGGAATGGCAAACGGAAGGTTTAAGCCCCAGTGGGATCCTACGAGTCTGACCCACCAATAATTGTGTGACACCAGAAGGTTTATTATCTCCTAGCAGGGATGAGAAGCATATTTCTTAATAGGTTCCCCACCCTGGGCAGTGCAAGCCTTCCTTTGAAGAGTGTCTCTGTGGTAATTGATGTTAATGAGCAGCAAGCGAAGGAGAAACGCTGGGTCACCAGGTAGGAAAGCCCCCCAAGAGATAATCTAATTACTCTCCAAAACAAATTACTTTCAACCAAAACAAATTACTTTCAATCACTCTGCAACAGATAAGATCAGCGGAGGGGGCTCGAAGCTGATGACAGCTGGAGACTGAGGCTTCACGAGTTTCTGGATTGATCACTTTTCTCTTTGGTCAGTTTTGTTGAATGACAATGGAGTGACAGAAAAGTGGAGCCAAGAGCTGAGCTCCCTTTCATTTCATTCAGATGAATGCCAAGGACCTGCCGGGCTCCCTGCCCTTTGCTGGGAGGCTCATTGATCTGGAATTGGAAAAGCTGGAGCCATGCGTGCCCACAGCTGTAACGGGAGCAAGACTCCAGAGGAATAAATGTGCAGCCTGGGGGACTACAAAACCCACTCCTCGTGCATCTTGTTATGTGAGGAAGGGAAAACATGACACCGTTGCTTTGTTTTTCATATGCTTATAAAGATATGAGGCAAAAACGGAGCCTTCATTCTCATGAAGCCTCAACAGCACTAAACAACAAATATTAAATTGCAGCTCTACACTGAACGTAAGGCAGTTGGAGTGAGGGCTGAATAATTAATCAATGGGGTTTTATATCTGCTACTTGGCTGTGCAAAGGGTTTTGCTTTTTGCTGCCTGTGTGAGAAAAACGCCTAAATTTGGGGATTACCGTCTTTTGAAAAGGGGGTGCTGGAGTTGCCACTGGAGCCGTGAATGGAAAGGGTTCGTGCAGGGCTCAGTCACAGCCCTGTTGCTCCTGATGTCAATAGTACTGGCCACTTCCTTCTACAATATTACACAGCCCATGGAACATCTGCCTGGCTGAGTCCAGGCCACACCGGTGGCAATCTGTGTCCTGTTAGTCCCGGGAATGGAAAAAAGGGCATCTCCTGCCTTGCAACAGCAGCTCCTCCTGGGAGCAGTGGCAGCGATCAGTAGCTGCTTTGTGACAGGCTTTATCTGCTGGAGGCCTCTGATAAAGAGCAATAGACAGGTCTCAGGGAGCCTTGGCTATTGATTGAAACCTCGGTGCCCCACACAGGGAGAGAAGGATTCCTACCCTGCTCTGGAAATGTTCTGAAATAGGTTAAATTCTGGATTCACTGGGGGGACTCTGTGTGCGGTGTGTGTGTGTGTGTGTGTGGTGTACCACCGTCTTTGCAGCCCCCTTGGCAACAGGAGTGCCCAAATCAATCGATCCACAACCCAGAGTGCATGAACTGCACCCTGATCCACGTGAAGGAGGCACCACTTTTCCATCCTCAGCATTGTCACTGCTGGGCACGAAATCAGAGCACACGACTCCAGAGTTTGTCAGAAGGCTGAAACTGAGTTTATTCAAAATTTGACCTCTTTATATACCGGGTTGCTAGAGCTGAACTGATTTATGTTAGAAGTGACACCCATTCAATCACATTGGCCAGCGCAGAGAGACAGCAAATGATCCCCACCTCCAAAGAGGAATGAAAACAAGATAGAGATAATAAAAACATCTCTGTTTACAGAAAATTCCATGAGAACCGAGTTTTAGAAATCAAAACGTCTCAGGCTGAAAAACCAGGGCTACACAGCACATCTGTCTGCTTTGCTCACTTCATCAGCTGAGGGCTCTCTGCCTCTGGCCATGCAAGGATCTTCCTGGTGCCTCCAGACATGAAAGAACCAGAGGCAATGGGGTTCTCACTTTCGGCTTGAAATGTTCGAGGAATTTTGTTTCCAGAAAAAGGAAAACGAATGGAAGACGCCTTTGACATAAAAATATTTGGCATTTAGAAATGGAAAAATAGATTTGTTCTGACCGTTATATGTCTGATCACAGTTGTAAATATACATAAAAAACACTGAGTTTAATTCTGCTTCTGTACATAACACAATAGCCAAATAGTGGAGGATTCTAGATTTTTTCCGATATTTGTGATGTTTGGGTAGATAAATACCTTGTGGCAATGCAGATCTCTCATTTTACTTTCCAGTGGTGTTTCAGATTTTATCTCTTGCTGAAACTAGGTATTTAATGAAGCTGAATTACTTTTGGAGTAAGACATCCATTACTGACTCGTTTCCTCTCTAGTCAGATGTGTAAAACCTAAGTAAACTTGAATTACTTTCTAAAGACCATGCAGGCTCTTTCCATGCTGATTTGTTCTGCGTCTCTTGCTTTCAAATGGCCTTTTAATTGGCCATTAAAGTAGGAAATTATGGCTGATTAGGATCAATCCAAACGCAATGTTTTGGATGGACTGGCTATTTGAGTACCATTCTTTTAGATCCCAAGTTACTTCTGCTTTGTCAGCTAAAGGTCACTTTCAGCTGCATTGGCAGGATGCTTCAGTAACCTTTGCCCTTCAATTCCTGACCCAAAAAAATGTCCCACAGCCATGCTGGTGGCAGCAAAGGGGACCAGTCGCAATAAGGAACATCAGAGGAAGTTGTTGGGTTTCCCAGTTCATAGCAAATTGCGCAGCTACACCCAGGCTGTGCTTTAGGCTTAATTTCAGATGAAAATTACTTCCCATGACCTCCAAGAGGAGGAACAGTTTATTAATCATCTTCCTCTCTCCTGAGCAAAGTCATTGTAAAACTTCCTACACGGCTGCCACCAATGTTAAGGATTGGGTCTGGGGGTCTTCTGAGAAAGAAGGCAAGATATCATTGCACTTTTTAAAATCCAGGTGAAGCAATTCCATGTACTGAACAGATTTGGAGTAGTTGCATGATAATTTTATTTTTTCTAAGATATTTCTCCTGGGTTTAGTCTCACAGTATGAGCTGGAGTGAAAGGTTGGGCTTCTGTTGACTCAGATGAATCATTTTGCTCTCCAGAAGCCGAGGATTTGTCTGCGTGCAAAATATCAACAGCCCTCAATCATTAGGAAACTTTGTACTAAGTTTTCGAGTTTACATTTGTTCAGACTGTTTCATAAAGGGCTTCACCGTTTCAGTCCTTCCTGCAGTATCATCATAATCAAAGGTGATGATAGCAGGTCAATAAGCACTCATGGGCTGAATTTGATAATCATTTACATCTCTTAACAATTTATACGGTTCTGTTGGTGCCTTGCAATTCCTAGTAGTGATAGGCAGCATTGTAACATGAAATATATGACAGCAAGAAATCTGTGAGTCTTAGCTGGTTTCCTTAGCTCCCTTTCTACCTCTTTTACTCCACAACATGGTGAATTGTTGTAATGTGTTCAGCACACACTCACTTTTGTCTGATCTTCATCAAGTATTTGAAGCCAAAAAAAAAGAAAAAAAGAAAAAAAAAAAAAAAAGAAAAAAAAAGGCACAACTAACTAAAGTGGAAATTCCCCAGAGAGGTACAATTCTTACCTTTCACATCCTTCAGTCATAACAGGGCTGAGCCATCCAGAACTAACCCATGTAGGGACAATCTGTCCCCGTAGGGTGCTCTGATTACTGGCATCACAAAAGCCACAGCAAGTCTCCCACAGTTTTTCAGTCAAGCCTAACTGATTCGAGCTGAAACACCACTCAGATGGTCATAAGCATAATAAATAACTTTAGTAATATAATCTATATTAACTTCATGACTAGAAGACTTTGTAGTATCAGTTTTACAACAAACCAGGATTTTATCGTAGGTGTTTTTGAGAAAACATCTGCCTTTAAGCAAAGGAACAATCACATTTCTGACATGGTTTAACTTCAGGGGGAAGGAGGGATTCAGTGTCTCACCAAACAGACAGGCAGAGCTAAACCCCTTTCATACCTCTCCTTCCTACTTCTGACTCCCAAAAAATCAACACCTGAGCGCCCCTGGCTCAGTGTCCTTCTTAACAACGCACCTCCAGTGAAAGTTAAACCTCTGTAGGACAAATTCATCCCAGATATCACTCAGTGAAATTGTTCCAGGGTCAGGTTTGTTTTAATGGGCCTGTACTGGCCTCGTTGCCGAAGTCTTTGTAAATCCCAGCTTCTTACTATGCTCCTCAGGAGTAGTTTTGTGGGAATTGTCACCATATCAGGCTGGATAAGACCACCTGATCAGTTCTGCCTGTCCAGATGTGTTTGTACAGGACCACAGCTCTAAGTATGGACTCTTGCAAGTTTGAAGCATTTCTGGTATATCTTCTTCTACTGTTCTCTGCCTATCAAATGAAAAATATTTCCAGCGGAGCTGGAATTTGTCATAAAGACAGCACTATTTACTGCAAGGAAAAGAATACGCCAAGGTAAAAGCTCCAAGGTAAATGCTCCAAGGAGACCGTGTTTGACTGAGGAGCTGATGATCTAGAGTCACCCTCCTCCAGAAAAGCTTTCCGCAAGTTTCCACAAACACATTGTGAAAACAAAGTCCAGGGGCATTGCTCCCTAGGTCAAGCTGGAAATCAAAATGTGATCTGTTGGCAAAGAAACCTGCACTTATTCATTTCTGTTGTAGGACGAAGGTTTGTTCAAAACATAAGGAAAAAAAAAACCATAAGAAAAAACCAGCTTTTGTTGGTTTAGTGTAAATAAGGTGCTGAAGAAGCACTGTACCAAATATGATCCCATAAAATCAGTAAGGTTCCTTCTATAGTGGAATTATGAAGGATTTCATAGCACACAGAAAAGATGGGGCGGACGAAATACCTCTAAAACATGAAATAATGGCTTGCAGTGATGAAAAAAAAAAACCAAACCACATTCAGGTTATTTGAAGCTGACGGGAATTTTGTGAGCTTTGGAGCAGGCCTAACCAGAAGAATATCATTTGACTGTGCAAGCTCCAAGTCGGTTCCAGGCTCAGTGGTGCTCTCCGGAATGCACGGACTGATAGCAATAGCGGAGGAAGCATTAGATAACAGAATGGTGAGAGATATTTGAAGTTGGTTGGCTGGCTGTGCTCGTTGGAGAGAACCAGCAACACCACACGCCAATTACAGTAGCGACAATCTCCCCAGCGGGTCGACCCTCCTTAGCAGAGTGGTTTTAGAGGCAAGAACCCCTCTGGAAGAGGGTCACTTGGAAAATCTGTAAGTATCTCACGCATTTGAATCCTACAAATTCCCCGAGGACTGTGGTATCAGGGGAGAGACTCGGCGAGCGCTCGTCCTATCCTGTGACACGCTGTCAGTGGGCGCGCGCAGCGGGAGCTGTGGAATCTCAGTTCTGCACTCATTCACGGCCCGGGGAGAAATATTGTCACCTCCATGCCTCTTGGATTGCAGAAGCAGCTGGGAAGCGGAGCAGTCCCTGACATATGGTGGAGTAACCTCTCCTTCTTAGGCAGGTTTTTAAACTTGTGCTGTGCTGATAAGGCTCGTTATAGAACAAGCTCGTGCTCAAATAACGGCGTATCGCAGTGTCCTGTGTCTTCACTTCTGCCTTCCCTCATTCTCCTGACATATTCTTCTCCGCCAGAGGCAAGAGAAACGGCTGGACTGCTCTGCTGGCCCTCTGCCATGGGTAAAATAATTTTCTTTTCTCTGTCAACTCTGGGATGACTGGCAGGAACTATGGCAGAAACCAGAAACCAGCGGCATTAACACTGACATCTCCAGCCCTGACTGGAATCTTAGTGCCCTCAGAGTATTTGCAGCCTCTGTAATTCTCCCACCTCTGACTTCAGAGAAAAGGGGGAAAGACTGACAGGTCTCTTCACAAAAGTAATGCTGGCTCACACTCGTGTAATCCCAGCTACAAAATCTGCAGGAGGTCTCAAAGACACCCCAAAGGAAGCAGAAAGTCTTCAGTGTTTCTGTGGTATTTCCTTCTTCCTGCAGGGACTTGTACAACCATCATATTCCAAAGATATTCCATAATTGAGAAAATGTCTCTTCATCCTGAACTCCTCCAGTTTATCACATTTTGACCCTCACTCAGTCTTGAGTGGCTCACCTATACAATTTTTCCTTTCATCTCCACCACAAGGTAGCCTGCTATGACCAACTTTGACTCATGGGTGGCTTCTTGCCTTATTTCCTCATCGTTTTTGTGGTCACCTTCCTTAGTTTCTTTTCAGTTGGTTTCAGTGATGTCGTTATCCAGCACAGCACAAGCCCTCGGTTACCTTTTTGGTGTGTTCCAAAGATCTCTGGATGTTTGACTTTTAATTACAGCTAATTTTATTCTTCCAAAACACATTGCCTTCAACTTCATTATTACCAATAGCTGGGCTTCTCGTTCCGCAGAGAACATTGAAAAGTGCAGTAGAAATAAATGATTCATTGCAACAGGTGAAAATGCTTTTGCAATTGTCCACTGTTTGGTCAGGAGGTATTTTTGTTCTGTAAGACTTCCCTCATGGGGTTTTGGTTGCTTTTCCTATCCTCATAAAAGCAGAAAATCCAACACTGCCAGGTTTCCTGGTTGCAGGAAGCAGGTCCAGCACTGGAAGTGATGGTGAGATTTACCCTACAATACATTTGTTCTGCAAACATTTTTTTTTTTCCTGCAAATGCATTTGTAGGAACATGCAAAGGCATGCATCTTTTTATTGAACTTTGATAAAAGATGCCAATAAACGATAAAGTTCAGTGACACAGACAGGAACTGAAATTAAAGTCATGTGTTGCAACTCTTGTATTGTGAATTCAGTGACATTCATTAGCTCATTTATCTCTAGCTAAAAATAAGGCCCTGAATCTGAGTTAATAATCTAGGCTTTTTTTTTTTCTTTTTTACAGAGGTAATAAAGAAACGAACACTTCCAGGGTATATTTAACCCATATCTCTTCAGCAGCTGTTTTGTGATAGGATTGGTACTATTCAGTCCACTTAAGTGTTTGCAGGCACTTACCTCTGTCAGGGACTACAGGGGAGCTTGGATAAATTATTTAGGTTGAAACCTTCCCCTAACAAGAGAGGCCATTCCAAAAAATTAGTTAAGTGCTTAATTTTTGTTTTAATTTGATTAGAAACAGACCCTTTAACATCAGCAACAGCAACAACGAAAATAATTTTTAAAGGCTCTCCATCAAAGGAAATTCTCCTTTGTGGCCAGCTTTCTTACTGATTTGAAATATCATTTAGTGCGAATGATTTGTCCTTTCCGCCTCAATTTTTGATCCTCACTGAGATGAATGAACGAGTTTCAAGCACCAATTCCTTACTGCTTGAACGAAGCCTGAACTTCTCGACGAAGAAAATAAAACTTTACGATCACGATTATTGTTCCCACTGGAGCATAGCAGAAGCAGTGATCGCAAAATAGCTTCTCTTCTCTGAGATGCACAGAAAAATCGAGCTAAAGAAGCGTTTTCAGATTGATTTCAGACCATAACCTCTGCGTGTGCGGTGGGTGCTCAGTACCTTGAAGAATGCCAGGATGAGTTACATGCACAACTGCTGTGGGGCCCAGGGCTGCGGGGCAGGAACTGCCTTTGTAGCAGCCACGTAATAACATTGCGGAGGAAAAAAAGAATTAGGGGCTCGCATGCCTTGGTATTATTTACTGGGCCTATAATATTGTGAACTTCCGTGATGTAAGAAAGACCAGAATTGGTAGGGAAGCCCACACATGATTTGGAGGATGCAGCAGGAGACACCTGAATGAAAAGTGGTCTTAAAATCCTTATTAATTATTCAGCAACCGTGAAGGGGAAAACTGGGATCTTTTCTGGTCGTTTCAAGCTGATCACCAAAAAATGCCCGAAGATAATCAAAAGCAGTAGCTGCTTTTGAAATGATTGATGAGGCTCAATCCCTCCCAAACTCAGACTGATCACTGTCCTTAACTCCAGTTAAATACACTCGAAGTTGCACATGATAGTAAGTGCAAGATACCATCCTACAAGCCTCGGTGTTTTTGTGTGGCCTTGTCTTACGTGCTCATCCTCACTGAGCTAAGGCTGCTCACGAGGTAAAGTTTTTTTTGTGGGAGTGTTTGCAGGAGGGAGATGCAAGTGTAGGGACAAAAGGATAAAAGCAAACAAGTAGCAAAATACAAAAAACAATACGTGGAAGCCGATCGAAGCTTCGTGTTTCAGAGAAGCCGGTGAGGAGACGGGCTTGTTCCGCATTTAATTGTCATTTAATGTCCCGTGGANCGGCGGAGAGGCGAGCCCAGCTTTAGGGCAGCGGCTCTTTGATTCCTGTAAAGGGAAATGAAACACAGGACGGGCAAGGGCAGCCCTCTGCCACTGGGTGGGCTGGGTACACACACGCCCACCCCCGGTCCCCGTGCCGGAGCCACATCGGGGCTGCGGGACGAGCCGCGGGAGCCGCGCAGGAGCGGAGAGCCGGGGGATGCGGCTCTAGGGTGTCCCCCGCGGCACAGCGTCA
>WBMY01001906.1:248505-265575 GCA_013397315.1 Donacobius atricapilla | reverse complement strand
GTTTATGCTGGAGACAGAATTTCTATAATAAAGAGCAGCTTAATTGCTTTAAAATGCTGTGCTTCCCATTTTCTTCAAGATGCCAGGTCCTTGCTCTTGAGGACACGGTCTAAGGCCTGAAAGGAGATGTGCCATCAGACATGTCGTCACTTTTCACTTCCCTTCTCTTCCTCAAAAACAAAAAAATTTCAAACCGTACTGAGCCACAAAAAAAAAAACTTTTTCAAAAACCTACTCACTTCAAGCACTTTGATACACCCCAAAAAAGCACGCTGTGAACAGCAGAAAAGGGATTTTCCTTTCCTCTCCCATGTCCTTCTGTCAGCCCCTCCAGGGACGGAGTAGCACAGCAGGCACCAGCTCACAGAGGGGCTCCTGTGGTGCTCCAGGGACGTGGAGCAGCCAAAACCCCCAGGATTCAGGTGGGATAACATCTGCTTTGCGTTAGCATCGGCCTCTTGAGGTTTCTCGTGGCTTCATTCTTTCTCCTCACTTCCTTTTCTCTCTGCCCACTCTTTTTCTCTTTCCTTTGGGAGAACACAGCTCAGCCCAGGTTCTCCCTGTCTTTCAGCATCCATTTTCCCCCGTGTTTGTTTTTCCACCTAATATATCCTCACCTCCAAAGCAAGTGCTGACACCCAGGGGTTAATGGGCAACTTGGGAAAACTGTAATCAGGGCCATTCCTTGCCATGGTGACCCTGCATGACCCCAAGTAAGACCCCAAACCCCAGATCTCACCTCCTGAATCCTCAGGGTATCTGAAGATGGATGAAGATGTGGCCTTTAGTCTCCCTAATTTCACGTTACATCTACCATTGGGATATTGGGGTTTTTATCCCCAAACTCCCTGAGATGCCCAGATAGGCCATGCTTCGTTAGGCTCAGTCTGTTCCTCATCATCCTCTTCTTTCCCTCCATCCCTGGCCCAGGTGTCCTTCCCCACCTCTCCTGCCTGCGTTTCTACAGCTGGGGCTGCTCCTGGGCAGCACACGGAGAGCGCAGAAATCCTCCGTTAGCTCTGTCGTGATGATTCTCGGCAGCGAGCACCACTTGGAGATGTGTTTGTACTCTCCAGAGCCTGGATGATGCCCTTCGAAAACATTCTCAGTGACAGAGTTGCAGAAAAGGCCCCCAGTGTATAATAGCAAAAAAACCCTCCCTGTTTTGTGAGGTGGGGAGGGATATATTAAGGATATTTTCTCCTCTCTGAACACCCCAAAGGCTTTAATTCAGCCTCAGTGGAAGCTTCCAGCTTTGCTTACAGGCTGTGCTGAGCAGGGAGGTGTGGGGTCCCTGCTCGACATTAAGACCGTGCTTAAGGGCTGAAAAAAATGCGTGGTTTTTTTAAGTGAAAATGGCAATTAAATACTGAAACGTGGCCCAGAGTGCCTCAGCAGCTAGGGGACGGCGTGTTTAGCCAGCTCTGACTGTGCCCAGTGCTTCAGCCACCTGAAAATGTCTCAGATGCTCTGATGGATCCCTGTGGTCTCTATTTCTTAATTTAGAGCAAAAAGCAGCTGTTACCGTGAATAATTACCCCTACGTCTGGATTACACACAGTGTTGTTCCCTTCACAACTCCAAAACATTGTTCCTTGAGGACTTATATTTCCAGGGCTGTCAATCCAACACCTTTCACCAGCGCTAAATTCATTTACAAGTGGGGGTAAAATAAAAAAACCTTTAAAAAATAATCAAGGCACATTAAAAAACCATTTGGGAGCCCATCCACCTCCCAGGCTTGCTTGGCTGAACTTGATATTAATTAGGCTAAATCCAAAGGCAGCACCTTCCCCAGGAGTTGGCTGGAAAGCTCTCACCACTCACCCCATGGCTGCAATTTCCAAGGGTTTTTACCTAGTTAAGGATTATAATCTTTAACAGCTGCCTGATCTACTCAGCTCATTCCCTCGGAGATGCTGACACCGTCTCACTCCTCCTGCCATGGCTTCTCCCAGGATTATGCATTTATAGGACTGAAAGTATGTGATGAAGACCTCCAAAAAGATAAAACCCTCCTCCTGCCACTGGTCAATAAGAGGTTGGAGTTTGCTTGCCATAAATCCATGAGCTCTGCCTGCCAGATTAGTGTCAGCCAGACAAACTTGGCACTGACCGTGTTGTATAATTAGAAAAAAAAAATTTAGAAAAATAATAATAATAATAAAAAAAAAAGAAATAAACCCAAAGCAGCAGAAATGCTTGTGGGAACGANGGCACTGACTGTGTTGTATAATTAGAAAAAAAAAATTTAGAAAAATAATAATAATAAAAAAAAAAAAGAAATAAACCCAGAGCAGCAGAAATGCTTGTGGGAACGTGTCAGTTTGCTGGCTGGGAGGACAACAGGGGAAGTTCAGTCTGCTGCAAGGGCTGGCATTGCCGCGGGGTCGGCATTGCTGGGGGCTCAGCATCCCTTCCCAGCTGCGCCCACGGCCCTGCTGGAGCTCGTCTCCATCCCAGTCAGAAAAGCTGCCCAGGCCTTCTCTGCCTGCCTGACCCAGGATTCAGATCATTCCTGGAGGTGCCAGAGTGGAGAAAAGGCCTTTTCTGCTAGAAGAGCAGGATTTTTTCGCCAGATTCAGGAAGAACCAGCCATGGCTGTGTTATTGAGGTGTCAAGAGCTGATGAAGGAAAGGGGAAGAGGGGCTGGGGTCTCACATCCTGGCTCCACGTCAGCATTTTCTTTTATATCCCCAAGCTCAAGTGAACATTCCGATTTTCCCAGGCACAGCAGAGCCCTTCCCAGTTTCTTTCTTCTCCCAAGAGAGGTTTTCTGCAGGACATGTGTTATCAATTAGGTCCATTAGTTCAATGTACGTCTGGTTTTGCTTTTGTCTCCTGGCAAAGCCCAGTAGTTATAATTATTATTAATAGTAATGGCAGTAACATATATTTATATGTGTGTGTGTGTGTGTATTTAGAGATATAAAAATAGCAAGGCAGCATCCCAACCCCAGGGAGCTGATCCACGGCCACGGTGTAGCCCTGGACCATAATACCAGAATACCAGATGAGGCAGGAACATTTCCCTCACCCTCCATAGTTTCTCTCCCTTGCACTCCAGGTAATCCCTTAAAAAAAAAAAAAAAAAGAAAATTTGAACTTCTTGGGTTTCAGCATAGGACAAATGTAAACAAGCAGATTTGCAGGCGGCCCCAGAGGCAGGACTGATTTTTAGCTTCCTAAGGACATTTGGTGTGCTCTGCCCAAGCCATCTTCAGCTCTCCAGCTCAGCCAGGGATGGATTTGGACCAAAATGGGGATTCCTGGACATGATTCCTTGGCAGGAGCGGATGAGTCTCATGCCTACTGCTCCATCAGATCATCCTGACCTTCACTTCCCTGCAGGTGAAAGCCCATCAGTGTCCCCTGAAGGGAAAAGCAGTTCAGTCTTTTATTAGGTACCGGAGAATCCAAACATGGCAAGTTCGTGGTGAAGAGAAGAAACGATAAAACCTTTTAGTGCTGGAAAATGAGGGATCCGGAGAAGCACCGAACACAGCGTCTCATGACACTGGGAAAAGCCACCCCTTCTTCTCAGACTGAGAACCTGATGCTCCACATCATTCCTCCTGCACTAGGAGCCTGATCCTGGGGCTTGAGCCTTGATGCCCCACTAAGCCATCAGCAGCTTTCCCTGCCTAAAGTCCCCCCTTCCCTTCCACAGGCTGTTTCTGGCCTTGATGCTGGGTTTATTTCTTCCTCACCCGGTAAATACCTGGGGATTCTGTGGGGATTTTTGTCTCTCTGGGTGATCTTTAAGGGCATCTGGTTAAAAGCTTGGGGCCGTCACCTGGAGAAGCAAGGTGATAGTTTTAATTTTCTGCTCCTGAACAGATACTTGAGGCAAAAGTTATGGCTATAAGGGGTGGAAATCTCCTTCCCTGTTCCCATTAAAGTCATTTGCAGCTGGTGCCTCTGCAATGCGGGATATATTTGGGGCGAAAGTGAAATTTATTGTGTGGGGAGGCTCCCTATGGGAGCTGCTGAGGGGAAAGGTTCTCAGCTGCATCTGGTTTTTTATGATTAAACATTAGGGAGAAATTCTTCCCTGTGAGGGTGGTGAGGCCCTGGCATAGAAAACCTGTGGCTGCCCCATCCCTGGAAGTGTCCAAGGCCAGGTTGGATGGGGCTTGGAGCACCCTGAGCTAGTGGAAGGTGTCCCTGTTTGTGGCAGAAGGGGATGGAATGAGATGATCTTCACAGTCCCTTCCAACACAAACCATTCTGGGATTCTGTGCTGATGAAAATCAAACTGAGCTTTCCCCCGCAGTAAAACACGTGAAATTTGCCAAATCATTACAACATAATGGGGAAATGAACTGCATTTGCTGGGGGAAAATAAAATCCCAGGCAACCTGCTGAGAGCTGGAGGGGTGACATCAGGCATCCCTGAGCTGACACATCCCAGGAAAAGGAAGGGCTTTATCTCACCACTGGCCCCGGTGCAACCAGGAAGAGAGAGGGCTCTGACTCAGGGAGGGTGTGCTGAGAATTCTGGGAGGAGCACACAGACGGAGTTGTTCCAGGATGTGAGAGTGCTGTTCCAGTTCACATCAATCCTTTTAACACTATATTCCTGTCACCATGACAAAAGAACATCCTGATTCAAGCCTAAGGCAAACCAGCCTCCTTCACTGAACATCCCCAGTTCCCTTGGGGCTCACAGGGACTGAATTCACCACTGGGCTCCTTCAGGTTGGGCTTCTTATTTACAAATAACCAATCCTGTAGCAGAACCAAATCAGAATAAACCTGTTGGGCTTTTAAAGGTGATGGTTTTGATGCCGTGGGATTTTAGCTTTTCTATTTTTCATATACTTGTAATCCCACAGTCTTTTAGTGTAGAACTCCAAACCCCACACACAGTGTGAGCTGCTGCTTCCCCATTTTGGGCAGACACAACAATTCCTCTCCAGGAATTGCCTGGGGATCAAGGACCCCTCACTGCCTCAGGCCTGAGAGATGGAAACAAAAGGAAGTTGGGGGGCAGCAAACTGGGGGTAAATTACTTCATTACCTGAAGCTGTAATTGGAAGATGAACCCCCAATGTGCCAATGGACCAAACTTATCAAAGTGTGCAAACCCGTGACCATTGTCCATTTTGGGTGCAGCCCCTGGGGGGCTTTGTCTGCCCTAAATGTACCTGAAGGCCCTTCAATAAATAGAACTGCTTTTTATTCCCTTAATTTTGTCTGGCCCATGTTTTTAGGCAGCCTGAAAAGGCATCAGTTTTGTTCTTTAGTTAATGAGCTGACCCTATAAGGGTGTCAGGATCACAATAAGAGAAGAAATGCCCTGCAGCCACCAACGAAACAACTCTTGCAGGGCCATGTCCCCCGGGATCAGGTGTAACTTTAAATACAGATTTATTTCAGGTTTGCTACTGACGCACAAACAGCAGAGATCGATGTTCAGTATACATGGTATACACAAAGCAGCCAGCACCATCGGCATCTCCGTCCTTCTGCTGCACCCTCAGCAAAAGAACCACACACGAGGAACCCCTCCCCTCCTCAGGAATGAGGCTGACAATTTCTCGGTGGCTTAGAAACCAGCTGTGGGATGGCAAGACACTAAAGGGCAGCTCCTCCGAGCTCTGTCCCCAGAGGAAAGCACAGCGGGCTCAGATATGCAGGAAAACCCTCAGAAAATGGGTGATGTGTTCATGGGAATGGAGACCGGGAAGGGATTTCCTAAGAACATTAACTCCATTCCCTGCTGTGCAGAGCAACCACAACATCTGCTCCTGGCTCTGTGGAGCAGCGTGGAGACCTAAAAGATGATTGTGCTGAAAGAGGCGTTAGATCGATCCTCTAGGAGGATCCCTAGGGAGGACGAGCCCACAGACGGTGTCACACGGAGTTTGAGAGCTGCTGCAAAGACCTAAGAAGGGAACTCTTGTGCCACCTGCCCCATTTCTTGTCATTCCCACCTTGCCCACAGCTGGAGACCTTCTGGAGCCACCCGAGAGGCAACGGAGTTTCCAAGTTGTACCTCCAAGGTACTGAACAAGCACGGCAGGCTCCAAGCCTCTACTTGCTGAGACGGCATCTTCTGCCTACCCCAAATCTGTGCCTCATCCCTGAAATACCTTCCTGCTGATCCCAGTAACTGCACAGCTTGACCCAGAAGCTTTGGCTCGCTCACTGTCACAGCTCATCGATTAAGAGGCACCTTCATCAGTGAAAAGGCAAAAAATTCAGTGGTGCCTGATGATTTGATCTGAGCAGGAGACCTAAATGATAAATGGGGTTTGGGAGAGGTAAACCAGCCTCTGACCACAACGGGCACGATGCTACAAAACTGCCAGAGGTACAGAATAACCCCAGAGGTACAGAAAAACCCCAGAATAACTGGAGGGGAAAATGGTTGTAGATGCTTTGCAGCAGCAAGAGGTTTGACAGTCCCTCTTTCCCTGCATGCCTGAACCCTGCTGAGCCCCTTTTTCCTCAGGAAAGCCAAAGACTCAAATTAATCTCCCTCTCCTTCAGCTCAAAAGGGATGCCAGGGAAGTCACCCCAGTTCTGATAGAGCTCAGAATACCTCAGGGAGGCTTTACAGAGGAAGAATTCCCCAGCCTGGTTAAAGGCTGGAGGCTATGGGATGTCTGGGCATGACCTACTGGTCCCATTGAGCATTGAGCACCATTTCCAGAGCAAAGTGAAGTCTCAGTGACTGGGGGGGGCTGTGTCTGACCCTGTGGAACTGCAGCAGAGCTGCTTGTTGGTTTTTTGGAAGGACAGCTCAAACCTCAGGTCCATTGTGGTCCCTGTTAGCCCTGAAAAGCTTCAGGTGGACCAGAGTGTGAAGGAGCATCCAGATGTTCACACAGCCCCATCCCAAAGCACCATAGGAAACCTCAGGCTGGTGAGATCCCCTGGGAATAACACCGGCCCTGCTATGCAAGGTTTACATCCATCAGGAGGGGAGGAAGGAGGTTTAAAAAATACAGAGTTAAGCACCATAAAATTTACACTGGTCAGGTCATAAACACGAGGAGAGAATGAAAATAAAGCCACCACCTTCCAGCCTGGCCCAGGGATGCTGCTGGGACAACAAAGTCCCCACCAGCAAGCCCTGGAGGCATCAGTCCCAGCGCTTCATCGCACCGGTGGTCGTTGCATTGGTAAATCCTTTTTGGTCCCGTTTAGAATGAGTGTTGGGGGAGTCCAGGGAGAAGGGAGGTAGGGTTGGTCCTGGGAAGGTGGGGGGAGGCTTCACCTGTGCAATTTAGGGGCACCCCCCTGCCTGTACCACAGATCCATCACGGGCAGGGATGATCCTCCTCGTTTCCATCTGTCCCCCCAGTTCCCAGCCTCCACCGGTGGTTTCCATGTCGTTCAGTGGCTTCGAGGTAGATGTTCATTCCCGCTCTGTCTCCAAGCGACCTGGTTGGTAAAAGCCCTCTCTCCGGGGCACACGGGGCTGTCCCCACACCCAGGTCCCTTTTTTCCCCCATTTTGATCCTTGTTTTTTTCCCCTTTTGCTATGTGCTATGGACATCTCCCCCACTCCCCACCTCCGGCCGCTGCTCGGCTGCACCCAGCCCTAGGAACACCACGCCCTTCCTCGCAGGCACCCCTTGACCCGCTCAGCACGGCCTCAAGGTGCAGAAATCCAGCTCCTGCGGCTTCCTCCGAAAATTGCAACTCTCCCGGGGCAGCAGGCGCCCGCTGGGCACCAAGCACTTCAACGCCCGTCTCTTGAAGCCCCGGCCGCAGCTCTTGGAGCAAGGAGACCAGGGTCCGGCTTCCCAGGCCGGGCAGGGCTCCCCGCAGAGCCGGACGTCGGCGGGGCGCTGCGCCGCGTCGCACTCGGCGGCCGGCTGGCCGTAGGAGTCGTGGCAAGCCACTGACCGCTTCTGCAAGCCGTCCCCGCAGGTGACGGAGCACGCCTCCCAGCCGCCCACCGCCCACTTGTAGGACGGGCGTTTGTAGCTCGGCCGCCCGCCATCCAAGCGGTTGGACAGGCTGAGGACGCTGTTGTTGAGGTCCGGCGGGGCCTTGCCCTCCTTCTTGTAGGAGGACTTGTCCTCCTTGCTCTCCTTGGGGAGGTAGAAGGAGTAGCGCACCCGAGGAGGGGTCATCTTTCCCACGGAGAGCACCTCCAGGGTCAGGGGTTCCTGGATGGGCTTGAAGGCCTGGAGGCTCTCGACGGCGGTGCCGGTGCCGCTGTAGCGCAGGACGCTGCCCTTCACCATCAGGTCCCTCTCGACGGCCGAGACGATGAAGTGGCCGTTGAGCAGGTACTTGCCCTGCGCGTTCTTCAGCGCCAGGTAGTTGTCGTCGCTGACGAGCCCCTTGTAGCCCCGCTGCCGGATGTCAATGTTGGAGGCGCCCGCGGGAATGACCACCACGAAGTTGTAGCCGTGCCTGAAAGAGAGGAGCGGGCCGGGCAGGACATCAGGCGCGGGGACATCGTGCATTACTTCAGCCCTCTGCTGTAGCAATGTACCTGAATAACTTGGGATACAAAGTGCTCCAGCCAAACTACCACCTGTAGGTATTCCTTATTATTATCAGCTCTTTTGGAACGTATCAAAGTTACGGAGACACAAACTGTTCTAAAAATAAGAAGAGCCTGAGGAACTGACTACCAAGAATGCAAAACCTAGACAAAGGAGGCACAACATGAGGATGGACTTTGACCAGCTAGGTGTCCTGAAGGGTGCGTGCTGGACGCGTGGACAAGACGCAGGAACCAATCAAATAATGATGAACTTGTGAGCAAACAGCTTAAAATCTATGACTGTAGCTTAATGCAAAGAATAAACAGCTTCTGCTCAATCATATTAGTTGGTAGTACAGAGGTCCTGATCTCCTGCACTCCACAGCTGCAGCCCTGAGATCCTCCCACCCCTACGTTTGTCTTCTTCCTGTGAAGATCATTTTGAATCTCCTCACTGCACTGAGTTTTGTCTTGGTTGATGTCACCCAGTTACAGGAAGATGCTTTGGCCCCTCTGGCTCAAGGAAGAAATGGAAGAGGTTTAGGATGGGAAAGCACCGTGCAAGGAGCCGGCTCTGCCTTTGCTCAGGTATCCCCCACGCTGGCACAGGTACAGGGAGGATGTTTGGTCCCCCAAGGGGCTGCAGGCAACCTGCTCAGTGCATCAGCACTCTCCTGCCAGCCTGACCTTCCTACATGGGACCTTCCAAAGCTTTTCCTCATCCCTTGTGAACTTCTCAGGGTGTTCCACAGGTCTGTTAGGGGGACCCTTGTGGCTCATGCACTAATTCGCCATAAGCACTCCATCAGAAGTCAACAGAACATTAGAAGTGTCCTGCTTCTCCTTCAGAGCCACCCCAGGTGTCTGTGCAGTGATGTACACGAGCACGAGCAGATTTTGCTCAGGATGGATTTATCCCACCACCATCTCCACAACCTTCCTGCATTCCCCGCACCAAAACGCAGAGCTGGGAGTAGGGGAAGCACTCGTGGTCACCCAACACTCAC
The DNA here is from genome assembly GCA_013397315.1 of Donacobius atricapilla. Classification (NCBI taxonomy): domain Eukaryota; kingdom Metazoa; phylum Chordata; class Aves; order Passeriformes; family Mimidae; genus Donacobius; species Donacobius atricapilla. The sequence continues at coordinate 256,113 of WBMY01001906.1, read as the reverse complement.
ATGGGTTTGGTAAACAAGCCTGAGACCTTCTTGCAGCTCTTGTTGTCTCCTCCACAGACACTGCATTTGTCAAACTTCTTCTTGGAGCCCAGCTTCCCATCACAGCCCGCCTTGATGCATTTGCCCTGGACACAGACCGAAGTGGAGTCCGGGGAGCAAGGGGTGCCATCCACAACCTAAACCAGGTGAGCAAAACAAGCTGCTGCATTTCCCTCTCACACCTCCCGAGGCCTCCCAGCTGTGCCCATCCCACCCCAACCCATCCGACAGGTGCTGAGGAGATGCCAGCAGAAACCATGTCACTCTTGGCTCATGTTCTGCTTTGCAGGCAGGATTTGGGGGTCTCTGAGAAGACATGGATGGCACTACATCCCTTTCCTGCTCCCAACTATAGGATTTCCTGCCCTTTCCATTGCAGGGAACAAGCTGCACAGGAGACACCGCTAACACCATCCCGCTCATTCCCGTGTCTCGACGTCCACCCTGTCCTGCCTGTTGCTTCCCCAGTACCCAGACTATCCTCTTCTATCCCAGGACCACAGGAATGTGCCAGAGGCACCTTTACAAGAGGTAAAAATTACATCCTCCAGAGGAAAATCCTCCACGGACCAACTCCAGCCCCAAGCTGATTCATACAGATTGGTGGACTCTCCTCCTCTACCACCTCATCTAACATCATCCACCCACCAGACAAGGAAAATCTATTCATTCCCAGGCGCACTGGAGCCATCCCACAGCCCAGGCACTGCCCATGGGGGGCTCTCACCAACCTTGGGTGCCAGCACATAGAAGTAACCGGTGCCATTAGCCCGGCAGATGAGCTTGCACTTATCCCGGGGCGAGACGCCGGAGTATTTGGGAACCCAGGAGACGGAGGCCGTCAGGCGGTTCGTGCTGTGACTGTAGCCATTGAAAGCCTCGCACTGCTCCTCGCGGAAGCTCTTCCCTGGCACTGAAAATAACAGGGACGTGGTGTTGGGCGCCAGCCTGGACCTCCAGCTTCAGTTTCCTGGGGTTGCTACAGCCCGAGCCGAGGTGCAGCCCTTACCTGCAGCAGCGCAGGGCTCCAGGTTGCAGGAGCGGTACTTGACGCGGATGCCCTGGCAGTAGGAGCCGCCGTTGGCCGGCACGGGGTCGGAGCATTCCCGCCTGGCCAGCTGCACCCCGCCGCCGCACGTCCGCGAGCACGGCCCGTAGGGCGCCCACCGGGCCCAGCCACCGTCCACCTGCAGGGACAGACAGGGAGAGGGGCTGCCAACCGGTCATCTCCACGCTTGGAGCCGTCCCTTCAGAGGGAAAACCTCCACCCGCCCACAAACCTTCCCTGTGAGGGGAATCCGAGGGGGAGGTGCTGATCTCTCCTCTGTGGGGACCAGTGACAGGAGCCAAGGGAGTGGTCTGAAGTTAAGGGAGACTTAGGTTGGATATCAGGAAAAGGTTCTTCCCTCAGAGGGTGCTTGGGCACAGGAGCAGGCTCCCAGGGCAGTGGGCACGGCCCCAAGGCTGCCAGAGCTCCAGAAGCATTTGGACAGTGCTCTCAGGCTCCTGGGGATGGTCCTGAGCAGGGACAGGAGCTGGACTCACTGATCCTTGTGGGCCCCTTCCAACACAGCAAATCCTGTGAAATTTGCCCAGGGCTGGCTGGAGCAAAGCAACAGCCTCACTCCCTGAGAAATACATGACACCAAGGGATCTCCTGCTTTTCCACATCACTGGGTCTCCATCATCAGGAGACTGGGGATATCTCGGCCAGCACCTGCTCAGGGTGACCCTGCAGGGTGTTTTGGGGCTCCCAGCACAGGTACTCACCCTGTACTCACTGAGTGACCCTGTGGGGTGTTTTGGGGCTCCCAGCACACTCACACTGTACTCACTGAGTGACCCTGCGGGGAGTTTTGGGGCTCCCAGCATAGGTACTCACTGAGTGACCCTGCAGGGTGTTTTGGGGCTCCCGGCACACTCACCCTGTACTTGCTGACGTTGTGCCTCTCCACACAGGCACCCTTGAGGCAGAAGCGCCCGTCGCCGCAGGCGGTGCCGTCGGCCCAGGGGAAGTGCCGGGTCTGGCAGACGATCTGCCCGCGCGCCTTCCCCGTGCACCAGAGCTTGGCACAGTACTGCATGTAGGGGCAGGGCTTGGAGCCCACCCCGAAGGCCAGCTCGCACTGCTGGTTCAGGCTGTAGCTCGTCCCCGGCAGGTCTTCGGGCAGAGGGATGGGCTTGGCAGGCTGGTCCAGCAAACAGTCGCCTGCAGGAGTGGGGAGAGGGCGTCTGCCGGGTGCTGGGGGGCCGCGTGGAGCAGGGTGGGGAGGGAGATGAGGGAGAGGTTGGGCCAGAACTACCCCAGGGATGCCCTCGATGGTGGCTGTGTCCCAGACACAGACGATTCCATCTCCTGGTGATGCCTTGGAGCTGTGCCAGCAGCCTGAGTGCAGAGGTCACTGCTGGGGGACACCCAGGACGTCTGGACGCTACAGAAATGCTGCCAACCTCCCCTTTCCTTCTAGATTTGTTTCCAGACCGGGAGAGGAAGAGCTCTACAACCAACCACCTTTTCCCTGGAAACACCTGCAGGGATTGACCCTGTTCCCAGGGAACAGGGACACAGGGGGAGGTGAGGGGCACAAGGGGGCTCACCGTGGCCACTGTCCAGGAAGTCGGTGATGATGGCAGCGCTGCAGGCTGACCAGGGGTTGGCACGGTCGATCTGGATGAGGGTGGGGGACATCATGTGGTTGGTCTTCAGCCGGCCAAAGACCTCCTCACAGGCCTTCACGTTGTCGTGGGGCATGTTGAACACGTGGCCTGGGGGTGGGATAAGGGAGGCAGCATGAACAACGCAGCACAGCACGATGAGCAGGAACACCCCCCAGCTTCTTTCAGGGGAGACTGAGACATGGAATGGGGTTTTGGGCTTTCTGTGCTGACAGGCACTGAGCCCCAAGCAAGCACTGCATTGACCTGAGGCTGTGGAACAGGTTTCCAAAACTGAGTGACGGCACTGGGATTGTGGGAGTGTAGTTTGAGTAGAAGTGCGCGATATCATAGGGCGCAAAATTTAGATTTTAAGGTTTTAGTATATAGTAATATACATATAGCAAGATGGAGGGTTTAGGGCCTAGGCTAAGTTCTTCGTTTTCACCTTCTTCTTCATGGGTCTGGGTGATGTTTTGTAATTGGGTGAAAGAGTCCACATTGCATCTCCTGAGTATTAATCCCAGCTCTAACAGAAGAAAACAAGATAAGAAACCCACAGCAGATCCTTGCAAGGATGGACAGCCCAGAAGAGTCAGCAAACATTCCAGCTCTCTCCCGGATGCCTCATGCACATGGAAAGCACACAGAAAAGGAAGGGCAAGGGAAATTGTGAAGAGAAGGTGACAGGTGACTTCAGCACTCGCCTGCTGTCTCCTCCCTCCCAGCGGTAGGTGTGCCTTCTGCCTGTTATTTCAGGACTCCTGAATCCTGGAAACCCCGGGCAAAGCCTTTTCCTTCCTCAGCAGCGCTTTCCCTCCAGGCTCAGGGGCAGTCTTGTACCCAAGGCAGAGTTTCCCTATCACCAGATACCGCCTATTGTCTCATCTCCCAGAGGCTGAAACCAGGGCTGCTCTGAACCTCGCCAGCTCCTGGAGCTCCCCCGGAGAGGAAGAGGAGAGCTGGGAGCCTTACCCAGCTCGTGGGCGGTGGTGAAGGCCGAGGGCAGCCCATCGTCCTCGATGACGGAGCAGCTGCGCTTGGGGTCACACATGGTGCCCACATCTGCCATCCCCAGCGTGTCACAGGTGGTGGCACCACACAGGTCCTGCCGGGCACAGAGGGAAGGGGTTAGTCCTGGGGACAGCGCAGGCGTCATGGTTCCCCTTTCCCACCTCATCCCTGGGCCCCCACGGGGAGCTACAGACGGGAAGAAAGCGCAGAGGGATGGGAACCACCCCAGGATACAGAGGCAGGAAACCCCGGTCCTGACCCAGCCCAGGCTGCAGTGGTGTGTTTGCACTTAACCCTGGCATCAGGGATGAGTGTAGCATCCTGCCCTGCCTTCAGCCACAGCTTTTCCTACCCAAGCAGCTCCTCTGCTCAGGGTGGAGCTGGTTTTGTCACGGGGGAGCCCGTCCGCTTCCCTTTGTCTTAAGTGTGTGCCCAAGGACCAGACCCAGGTGGGTGAATGGGAACACATCTGGCCTTGCACTCAGAGCTGAGCCACCTCTCAGTCTCATTTCCCAGCTTCTTCCAAGGAACAAGAAAGCCCTGGACCAGCTCCAGAGGTTTCCCAGGCTAAAGAAAGTGCTCCTGCCTCTGTAAGACACTCTGCAGCCATCCCCCAAAGAGCAACCAAGCCCAGCTGATCAAAGGAGGAACCAGCCCAGGCTTCCACCCTCAAACCAAGGACAGCCAGATCCTACATAGACGTTTCCAGACGAGAGGCTGGCAAGGGTCTCATCGTAGGCAGATCTGCATTTCCCCAGGTGCTCGTGCTAAAAAACCGTCCATTTAACACACCCCGATGCTGCAGCCTGGCAGTAACCTTGTCCCAGGTGCTCAGCTCCCCTGCTGGGGTGTGGTTTTGGTTTGGGAGGGCTGGAGCATCCTCCCCTCCCTTGGTGCTGCCCCAGAGCTGCAGGAGAGGCCATGCAGTGGGCACGGAGCTGTTTTCCACATGAAAAGAAAAGTAAGGGACTCGCTGGGCGCTCCCATGCTATAAATAAGTGTGATTCATGCTCAGCACTCGCCCAGCCAAAGCGCCTGGGTTGCTCAAAATCCTGCAGGAGCTGCTCTGCCAATATTTCCAGCAAGGTTTCCAAGCTGAAGGCATTCCCGCGCAGGCAGGTTCAGCCGTGGGTAAATAACAGTCCTGATGACTTCAGAGAGCCCCAGCCAGGGCTGCAATGGCTTTAACAGGAGACCTGGGGCTACGCAGTGTGGAGGCACAGGCAAGACCGGGATCTCCAGAGAGGTGACGTGAAGAAACGTCTGGCTCTGCACTGGTGGTGGAAAACGCCGTCATACAACCGGGTTCAGCGCTTCATTCTGCCGTTTTCCTTCCCAGCTGGGACCCTGCTGCATCCCTGGTCCCGCTGTCCATCAGTGTCGGCAGGGAGAAGGGCTGGCAGCCCCCCGTTGCGTTGGCACTGATGGGCACAGGGGGTTAATGGTGCTGGCAAGTGCAGGTGCAGAGTCCCAGTCCCAAAACACCACCAAGGCCCAGGGCCATCGCCCCGCTGAGCCGAGCCAGGCGTGCAGCTCGCCCAGGACCCCCTGCCCATGCTCTGACCAGCACTGGGGGCCTGGGGGTGAGGATGGGGCATGGGGAGGAACGTCACAGCCTCACACTCACAGCTCCCTGCTCACTGCTCTTTGAAGAGCTCTTTCCTCGCCAGCACAGCGAGCTCTGGCTCCCGGCCCAACACCTGCACTGACACACTGACCCACTTCTCGCTCTGAACCTCGCTGGGATACACAACCAGCAGCTCTGCAGGGGGATTTCCCTCGCTCCTCACCACAGCCTCCTCAGGACAGCCCGGGGATGCCAGGCAGCATCTCGGGGCTTTAATGAGAGGTCCTGAGCCCCCACCTGAACACCTCCTTCAGCCTTGCCAGGTGTTGAGGCTGCTCAGGAGGGGAGCAGAGAGAAATGGAAGAGGTTTAGGATGGGAAAGCACCGTGCATGGAGCCGGCTCTGCCTTTGCTCAGGTATCCCCCACGCTGGCACAGGTACAGGGAGGATGTTTGGTCCCCCAAGGGGCTGCAGGCAACCTGCTCAGTGCATCAGCACTCTCCTGCCAGCCTGACCTTCCTACATGGGACCTTCCAAAGCTTTTCCTCATCCCTTGTGAACTTCTCAAGGCGTTCCACAGGTCTGTTAGGGGGATCCTTGTGGCTCATGCATTAATTCACCTGCTCAGAGTCATAAGCACTCTCCCTGCCACAGAGGCCTCCTGTGTGCATCCAAAGCAACTCCAAAAAGCTTGAGCTACAGTTTCCAAATCCCCCCACAGCATCAGCCACGCGCTAGGCTGCAGGCAGATGTTCCTTCATGCAACATCCCTTTGGTTTTTCAGCAAAGCAAAGATGCGCAGCCAACGTCTGCCAGTGCGGCACCAAGGTCCAGCAGGGGTGGGAAGAGTGGACAAGCCCTTTGCCGTGGGGCGCAGGGATATTTCCAGGAGGCAGCTGAAGGCCGGAGGCTCTGCAGGACCCTCCAACAAGCAGCGGCTCAGGCAGGAAGGGAATCTGCACCCACCAGCTGATCAGGACTGAGCATTCCAAAGGCAAATCCGTCACTCAGCATCGCCGATGTTGGAAGGGAGCAAATCCAAGCAGTAAAAGAGAGCCCCATTCGTCAGCAACTCATCAACACAACTGAGAACTGCCTATCAACCAGCCTGGAGGTGAAATTTAAGTTGGGGGCTTATGTAACAGATTTTTGGCAGGAAGATAAGCTTCAGGATGTCAGGGGACCACAGATGGATGCACTCAAGGAAGGCAGATGTCTCCCTGACCGTGTGCCTTTGCATGGAGCTTGCTTTGGGATTTCAGGAATGGATGGTTTAGCAATGTGTAAAAAATGCAGCCCAGACGTGATCCACATCTTTTGAATGGCTGGGACCGACTCTGTCCCACGTGCAGCCCCAGTGACCTCACTGGGTTTCCACCAGAGGTGGAGCTGGCTCGTCCCTGCAGAGGTGTCAGCAGTGTCCTCCTCCTTGAGCTGCTCCAGCAGCCTGGGCTTCGGTCCTGTCTGTGCTCCCACGGGATTTACAGCTGGCCCAGGGTGGGGGGGACAAGAAGACACACAGGACAAGATCTCACACGTCCTGCAACAGCATCATTCCTGCTCCAGGCCATTGTCAGCCCTTTCCCAGCCCAGGCTGGGGACAGCTGAACTGAGCCGGATGCTACAGCCTTCCCACCCACAAGCACTTGACCTGGAAAAATGTTTTGGGAATGGTCTCCCTGCCGCTGAGGGGAGTTCCTCACCTGACACTAATCCAAAAACATCTGGGCAGGGACAGTGGAAGGAGAAAATGCAAGGAGCCTTTTCTGCCAAAGCCTGCTGCAGCCAGGATAGGACGTGACTGTCCCCTCCAAGCTGGACTCATCCTTCTCCCATCCCATCTGGGATTTTGGGATGCAGGCACTGGACTGATGTCCACGCTGAGACAGGACTCCAGGGAAGGAGGAACAATGGGGAGAGGCTCTGGGAGCTTCAGTGCCACCCAGTTTGTGGGGGTGGGAGAATGCAGAGCTCACCCCACACCACCACAGAGCCATGCCAGAGGCAGCTCCAAGCCTCTCTCCCACCACAGGGACGCGGCCAGCCCACGGCAGGGGCGGCAGTGGCTCTCCCCTCTCCCCCACTCGAGGGCTGTAGTGCTGGCTGAACCTCTGGAGCTTCTCTTCCAGCCCTGAAACGGGTCCATGCAGCGCAGCCAGGGCTGAGGAGAGGTCCAGGTTCTCAGGAGGACCTCGCGCATGAGTCANCAGGGTGAGCAGGTAGTGCTGCAGGTCATCCCCGTGGAACTTCACCATCGACTCGTCGGCCACCACCAAGGTCTCCACGTAACGCGGGACCGAGGCGAAGCGCTTGGCCCGGCCGCCTTTCCCCCC